>CM039679.1:150865506-151194198 GCA_022537955.1 Schmidtea mediterranea | reverse complement strand
ATGATTCAATATTTTTGAAAATTTTAAATAACAAAAAATACTCCTTTCACATATTGTAATTGTTTTAGTCTTTTATTATATATGTGGCGGCCTAGACAATAAAAGCTTTGTCTTAACTATAAATTGTTTTAACCACTTCTGTGGTCAACCTCTTGACTAATTATTCTCGAAAGATCAAATTACGACACGTGTCACTCATCGTGCGCGATGCGTTCTCTAGACTGATGGGGGAAATGACCCGAACTGGATTCGGGCAAATCGTTGTGTCAGCAAAATACCTACATGAATTGTGTTCGTTCAAATCACACATGGGTCTAATTAAAATGAATAAAAAATTTTCAATATAAAATTTTATTTATATTTCTTGAAATAAGGAGGGTAAAAGAATTCTTAAATAATTAAATATTATTCTTTTTTCTAATAATTTTACTTTCCCAATTTATTATTGAATTAAATAATTTTTTTGCTAAGCAGATTTTTTCAAAAATTTTAATAATTTAAACATTGTAATGGAAATTATACAATTCGATATCTTATGAATTAATTTTGATCCATTGATGTTATTTAAAAAAAAAGGTTTAAGTTTTTATTTTGTTTAAATCCGATTTCATTAAAAAAAAATTTTTTTTCCAATGGACAATAAATTGAAAATTATTTCTATGAGGCAAAAAATGAACTTGATAAACCAATTGACTGTTAACTAAATGAATTTGTTTTGTTTCCATTGACTTTAGCTACTTACTTCAAGATACTTGAATGATACAGTTAGATAGAAATCTTAACAAGTGATTTGTGATTTATTTTTAATAAAAAACATAAACTAAAATAATTATTTTTAAAATGATAAAATATGAATTATTTAAAGTAAATTAAAATGTAAATAATAAAATAGACATAAACATCATAAAAAATTAATTTAATTAATAATTTATCAAATATCAGTTTAAAATTGTAATTTTAATTCATAAAAAGTCAATAAACTATTTTTAATGATTATTGCCAATAATTTTCAATAAATAAAAGAAGAAAAAGTATTTTATTAAATTTTCAGGTGTTAATAAAATTAAATAAATTTGAGAAAATCCTAACAACCTCTAAGTTTGAATAAAATATTATGAACAACATTTTTTTATTAATCTTGCCTAAAAATTCTCGGCTGTAATTTTAAAAATGCTGAGGAGTTATGATATCAGAAAATAAAAATAAAAAAAGTTACTTTAAAAAATAAATTTTGATATCGTTTTTATGAAAAAAAGTTGTTTTAATAATCAAATACAAAGTTATATAGCGATATCTTTCATTGTGAAATTTTTATTTCTACTTAATATTTTGCTTTTGGATAGTACCTTGAATGTGTCTGTTAATTATCTCTTATTGAAATTTCTTACTATGCAAAAAATGGTATAATTTATATTTCAACTATTTAGTAATGTAAATTGATGTGAATTATTCTAGGTTAAGTCCAAAAGACGAACGTTTTAAAAATGTCTCTACAAATAAGTTAATTCTTCTTCAGTAAATTCTTTTATTTACGTCGTTTTGAAAAGGGTTCAATCCCACCATCACCATTTTGATTGTTTAATTTGTACTCAAAAACGAACATCGGTATATGCTAATAAAAACCTTTAAAAAGTAAAAATCCTTTTCATAAAAAAATTCATTATTTTCTGAATTAAGTTTTATAGTAAATGAAGGTTCGTTTAATTTAAATTATGCAATGTTTCGGTAATAATTAAATTTAGTTCATTTAAAATTATGTCAATTTATATTGTTATTAAAACTAAATGATTACAAAATATTAAAACAAATAAATTTCAATAACAAAATAATCAAAGTGATTTTAATCCACAATTTAAGCAGTCTAATTTTTTCGAATTTTACATTCCATGTTTTAATTAATTCATAAAATATTATTTTTAATTCACATTTAAAGTTCCAGGAAATTTAATTCCCATTTAAAATTGAAACTTTTTGTCAATAACTCTCTAATAAAAAATTTTACATAATTTTAATAGTTTTTCTTATATAATTTTCTCAAAAATTATCTGTGAATTTATCAGGAGAAAAAAAGTGCTGGATTAGAGATTTGGGAAATCGGTTTCTCTTTATTTTTTCCTTTTCTGCTTCATTTGTTAATGATTATCTACGTAAAAATGAGCTTATTTCAATTTCTGGCAAAGTAGCTAATAACGTGCAGCTCATAAATAATTTAAACAAAGAAATTGTAATATTTTTTAATTTTAAATTTTAATTTTTTGAATGTCAATATTTTATTTCAATATTTTTAATATTTTATTTTATTCTTTATAGTGGTTTGAAAATGTCTTTCAATGAAAATATTACGCTGTAAAAATACAAATCTAACAATTATACAACATTTTATTTAATTTTTAATGTAGTTTTAATTTCATAAAAATGAACCAATAATTTAAAATAATAAAAAAACATTTTATATAAAATTTAAAAAAATATTATTCAAGAACAGAACGTAAATGTTGAGAGTTTAAATTAATATAGTAAACTAAAAATAATCAACAATATAGAATAAAAATTATTTAGAAAATATTTAATTGAATTAATTAATAGAAATTATTTATTCTAAATTAAAATATTATGCAGCTAAACAAACGAAATTTAGTCAAAGCAAGATTATAAATATAAATTTTTAATATTTTTGCTAAAATTGCTGAGTACATTGTACTACTGAATTTTTTAGTCATGAATAATAAACTCTTATTTATATTTAAGAGTACTACAGAGTTGAAATATAAATCATATATAATGTGAAAGATATAGTTGTAAATTTTGAGAATTAAAATTTGTTGATTTATTTAATTTTAAATTGCTTTTTTCTTCAATTTTTATCAAAATAATTTATTTTTTAATTCATCTTAAGTCTGAAAATAAAAAAAAAACATTGAACAAATTTTTAATTGTATTTTAAAAGTTATGCATTTCTTAATTACCTCCAAAGTTTTTATGGATGAATAAAGAGGAAACAAAATAATCTAAGCATACAAATAAGGAGAATTAAATTTATTATACAATATAAAAATGTAATTATAGAATTTTTTAAAATATTACTAATCAACTGGTAAAAATATTGAGAACAAATGAAAAAATAAGACAATTATTTTTCTATATTATTTTAATAATATATTTATTATTAATAATATATTATTTCTATATTATTAATGTTTTTGTGAATATCTTTATAACAATAAACTTTTATGTTATTATAAACTGTAATCATTTTCTTAAATATAGCTACAATAATAATAATTATTTAAATAATTATATTAATTTTATTAGCTTAACACCAAATTTAACATAAATGATTATAAATAATTAAAACAAATATTTATACATTTAATATGTTAAAAATTTATACTGAAAATAATAAAACGAAATTGCGTTTATGTTTGCTGTATCTTACTAGCTATATAAGTTAAAACAAATTATCTCTTAAATTCGCACAAAATTAAAAAAACATTTAAAAATTTTTGAGATTAATGTTTAAATTTAAAATAAACAGTAATTTAAATTAAAATTACATTTAAAGTAATTTAAAATAAAAATAATAGTAACTTAATATTTTCTACAAAACTAAATGAAATAAAAATAAACTAATTTCCATTCTAAAAACTAATAAAATAAATAAAAATAACAAAGAAAAATATAACTTAAAAGATTTTAATTTAATTTCATAATTTGTCAGAAAGTCGCAGCGGTTTTGTTGAAAAAACTTTCTTTTTTAATCTTAAACAAATCATTAACTATCTATTGTTCAGTTTTATCTTTTAAAATTTACAATTGTTCAAAATGACAATTGTTTAAGTGGATTATTAACATATTTTTATTTTTCAAAAAAAAATACTATTTTCTTATTATTTAAATAATTTAACTAGCTTTTATGAAAATAAAATATATATTTGTCAATTAATGTTAAAAATAAACATTGATGTTAATTTTCTTATCAATTTATTATTAATTAAAAGTAAATTAAAAATAATTCTTACCGAAATTTTGTAAATTTAAAAGAGTTTTCTCACTTGAAATAAACTTCAGTTATTTTCTTCTTAAATATATACTGATGTATAATAATTTGCGAATGCAAATAACGGATTCCATGATTAGCTGCGATTGGCCAAAAATTTCATTCTAATAATATGCTATGTAGTTGTAGACTTTTTTAATTATTTATTGTTAAATACTATAAGTAACCATTTTTAAGTCAAATAAGTGGGAAAATTGGAGTTACTTAACGAGAGTGAATATTCATTTTATAGATGAACAAATGTTGAGATTTTCCTTAAGTTTATAGAAAAATACAACAAGAGATTTGGTTAATATATCAAATTTTCAGGTTAATTCTCCATTTAATGAATTATCACATTTAATAAATTGAAATCTCTTAATGTAATTTATTATTATTTATAATAAAAATACAGTAGATGAGTCATTAAAACAAAACTCCAATATTCATTTAAACAAAATAGTCTTATAATAATGGCTGTGATGATAATTAAATCGAAGTGTTAATTCTCGTGTTAAAAGTATGTAACGAATGTTAATAAAATTATAATGATAAATTTAAATAAGTTTAAAAGTTAAATTATGGAATGATGAAATTGGTTGATTGTAAAATTAATATTTAGGAATGTTTGTAATTTAAATATATTAAATGTTTATTGAATGTTTGTGCATTAATATTCTCTATTCAATTGCTAATTCATGCTTGCTAAATTATCCTCAAAATAAATACTAATAACATTTATGATTAAAAACAACTTTAGATCGTTGTAGTTTTTTTGAATAAAGTTTGGAATTTATTATAATTTAGTTTTTTAATGGACGTATTAAATTTACGAAATCAAACTGCTAATATGGCGATCACGATGGCCAACTTTACCAAGGCACCTGAAATCTTCGAAATGGGAGGGGATATCGAAGATTTCATAAAAGAAGCAGAGAGATTCTTCGAATTAATGTCAATTGCTGAGGATTTCAAAGGAAGATTTATAAAAGCATTTTTATCAACTGAGGCAATCAAGAATAATGACTGCACTGACTAATAATGATACTTGTAAATGGCTGCCTGATACGAAATTTTATAGTGAATGGTGTAAGGACGAATCAAGATCTGAAGATGTTGGAGAAATTCTAGAGTATGTTTGTAATATTAATAATGTAAATAATGATAATTTAATTAAATATAATAAACTAAATGGTAGACCAAGTATCACAATATTGATAAATAATAGCGAATTGTGTTGTTTGTTAGACACAAGGACAAAAATCAGTGTGATAGATGAAAGAGTAATAGAAAAATGCTTGGTGAAATTGAGATGTGCATAAGAGTCACCAGTGTCGATAGTAGGAAAAGTAAATGTTGCAGTTTAAATAGTAAAGACAAGAAAGACAACAATGATTGAATTTATTGTGACCAAAGTGATTTCACCGAAACATATCTGAGGAATAGACTTCTTGAGAAAATTCGATATAATCTTAAACATGAAGAGCAGTTTATCAAAGAAAGAGGAAAGCATCAAAGAAGATGAAGAAAATATGATTCCATTTTCATGAAGCATAAATGGGATGTGGGTTAAACAAACTTAATAACACACGAAATTTTAACAGCAGGGAGACCTATTGCGATTAATCCAATGAGACAGCCAGCTCATTTAATTGAAAAGATTGAGGAAAAAATAAAGGAGATGGAAAAATATGGAATTATAAAAGAATGTAAGTCACCGTGGAACACACCTTTAGTATGTGTGAAGAAAAAAAATAAAAACGATATGAGAATATGTTTAGATTTTATAGCTCTAAATAACGTCACGGAGAGATCAGCATTTCCAATTCAGAATACAAATGAGTTCTTGAATACACCGGGTTATATATTTCTGCACTATTATATATTTCAGTACTATCGATTTGGGACGTATATTATCAGGTATAGCTGGACGAGGAATCAAAACTCAAGACGGCGTTCACTACTAAAAATAAACAGTATTGCTTTAATAGAATGCCATTTGGGATAGCAGCAGCTCCGGCAACCTATCAAAAATTAATGAACATGGTATTTGGTGAACTTAATTGGCAAATAGCGGTAGTGTATTTGGAATTTACCGAAGATGAATATCAAAACTTTGATTCAAAAGGCAAAGAAAATATGGAAAGAAACAAAATGTAACACATTATTGGATTATATGATAGTTTATTTGAAATCGAATGTTTTCTTGTTTGACGACTTTTTTCAACAATTTCGGCGAAATCTATAGCTAATAATAGATTAGTACATTTAAATGTCTTTGATATTCCAGGTATGTCATGGAATTTGGCATTAATGACATTGAATGAACCAATTGAATTATTACAAGACATAGAAATTTATAATTTCTATGAAGGGGAATTCGCGATGGTTTGACATTTTTTAATAAGCATCACGTGGAAACTACTGAATTGTATATCGACATCAATAACCTATATGGATGGGCTCTAAGTCAAAGTTTACCCTGTAAAATATTTAGTTGGATTCATGATAACCTTGATAGTATTTTAGAAGATTGCAAGAATTTAGACTTAGAAAAGATGTCGTATGGATATATTGTGAAGGTAAATTTGGAAATTCCGAATGAAATTCATGATTTATTGGATGATTTCCAATCGCAGCAGAAAAGAAATGTGTTTCAAAAGTAAAGAAATTACTCGTAAGGTATAATTCAAAGCAAAATTATGTAGTGCATTGGCGATTGCTCAAAATGTTTTTATTATTAGGTGTGCAAGTTGTCAATATTCATCGTGCTATGAGATTTAAACAAGAACCTATTTATGTTGATACTAACACCAAACTCATAGCTGAATCGACAAACACACTTGATAAAAATTATTATAAGTTGCTCAACAATAGTCTATATGGTAAGACTGTAGAAAACCTAAAGAAAAGAATGAATTTAAGATTGTGTAATAATCAGCAAAAAATGATTACATATGCATCGAAGCCAAGATTCCGAAAAAGCATCAAGATTCTGGATGATTTAATTGCAGCCATACTGGATAAAGATTCAATTTGTTTAGATAAACCAAGTGACATTGGTCAAACAGTTTTGGATTTATCAAAACTTCGAATGTATGAGCGTTAATATGTAGAATTATAAAAATATTGAAATCGGTTCGATTGCGGTATCAACATTGTTTGCTGGAGATACAGATACTTTCTTCTTAGAAATTAAAAATTGTAAATTAGATAAGCTTTTACTTGCAATGATTTCAGATAATCTACTAGATACGTCTAATTATGATATAAAACACCCATTGTATAGTAAAACGTTGAACCCTGTCATTGAAAAATTTAAAGACGAGAGTAGGGGTATAGGATACAAAGAGTGTATATTTTTCAAACCAAAATGTTACAGTTTATTAGAAAATATTTGTACAACAAAAGCAAAAGGGGTAACATTGAAAGATACCGACATAAAACACCAGTCTTATCTCGATTGTTATAATGGAATAGAAATACCTAGTGTGTCTCAATTTCGAATAGGTACCAGCAACCATCACTTGTATAGTTTCAAAACTTACAAATAATGACGATAAAAGGGTTTGGGTTGGAAAGAATGAAAGTCTGTTATATGGTCATTATATGATAGAGAATATCAATCAGATTACAGAATAATATTCAAACTGTGCGTGGTTTGCTCTTCAAATCGATCATCAAGATACCAATCAAACGGATCATCAAACTGTTCATCAATTTTCTCATATTTATCAAACTTTTCATTGATATATTTGTGATTGGCATTGTTGTATCCATTTAATAAATGTATATTGGTTTCTGATGTTGATTATTGTTATATTCTTAATAAAAATTTTGTATATAAAGTATGTGTAAAAAAAATAAAAATAATAATTAAATTAATAATACTAATAATAAAATAATAATAATAAAAATAATAGTAATTTTATTAATAATAATAATAATAATAAATTAAAATAAAAATATTGAAATAAAAAATAACTTAATAAAATTTAAAATAAATAAATATGCAATTTAATAAAATTAAATAAATTAATAAAATAATATTAAAAAAAGTCAATAAATTAAATAATAATATTAATCTTTATTATAAAAATAATCTATATTATAAAATGCAAATAAAACTAATAAAATTTTGTATCCTTTTCATCATTGATTTATGAGTATCATTATCAAATGCCTTTATTTTTTAATCAGACTATTGATTACTATTTTTGTTTATTTAACAAGATTTTTTTTCTATATTTTTATTAATTTATTAAATATTTTAAAAATTTATTAAATTTTAATTTTTTTTTAAATCTGAATGTCAACTGATAATTATTTCTGTTTTTCATTCAGATTATTTTAATATTAAATTTCTATGAAAATTTACTATAAATAAATCTCTCGTAGATTAAAATAATTTCGTTATACTGAGTTTTGATTTTTAATATGAGATATATTTTTACCTGAATTACATTTATTATATTTGAAATTTTAATTTATTATGATTATTTATGAATTAAATTAATAATTATTTATGAATTGTAAAACGTCGTAAAATTTGTTTTAGAAAAGCACATCATGCGATTTCAACAAAATAGACATTATTTAAGATGTTTAATTTTCAGAAATTTTTAATTAAATAAATTCAAAGAAATGTAGACATTAATTCAAATTAAAATAAGGATAAAGATTTAATTTTAAAAATATTTTAAACTGTTATATTTTTGTAATATTATTTATTCTGTAAGAAATTTGACAGACTGAAGGATAATTTAACACAAAGTTTTTATAAATTATAATTATTTTAATTAATAATAATTCATAACTATTTAAAAATTAAATTAAAACAAAATTAATTTTACTACTAAACTTAACTTTGTATACTAAACGACGGAAATGGCTAGTTAAATTGTTGATATACGTAAATTTTAAAAGGAGAATATTTAAATAAAATTCCATTTTAGTTTTTTCATTCCTAATTACCCGGTCATAGTTTAAACTCTGAAGTTTTTGGTGAAATTATGAAGAGAAAAAGGAACTCAAATAATAAAATAATAAAAACAAGTGTACTTAATTTTCTAAAAAGAATAAAAAATATTTTAGAATTGCTATAAAGTAACATAAATTTGAAATAAAACATCTAATTTAAACAAATCTAAGACAATGAAGATTCAAATAATTAACTGAGTTGATGGGTTATAAGCCAGAGTCTGGAAGGAAAATCTGACTGTTAAACACTTAGAAAATTAGTTTAAATTTTTAATTAAATTTTATATATTTTATAAAAATATTCTATATTTTTGAAAGAATGTTTTCGAGTTTTCACCTCTGATTGGTTTCCATTTTGCAATGACGTAAAGAATTTTTTTTATTGATTGACTATGAATAATGTGTTTTATTGATATTCACAAATTTTCGGTACAGCCTTTTTCATGTGATATATAGTCAGTCAATAAAAAATTCTTTATGTCATTATATATTTTGTTATTTCTAATAACATTTTCTCGACTTCAAGAGATATAGGTTACTTTTCAAAACAAAAAAAAGATATTTATTTATTTCGTTCTAGGTAGATTTAAGCAGATTTTTGGTTTGATGATATGTGGTTTATCATTAATTGGATTGTTTTCTTACTTAGGACTATTAAAAATGTGACTAGTCTCTTTTAGATTATCAACAGGTGAATGCTAAATAATAATTGACATAAAATCCCTTCACATAGAGGATGGATCAAGGCCTACTCGATTTATTACTAAAAGAAAAATGAACACAAGTTAGAAAACAATTTAAGAAAGGTTTCACTAATTAAGACTGTAGATCCAGTAGAAAATTGCACTAAATCCTGCAATATACATACTTGATACAAACGATAAAATCAAAGCAAAACATTAATTTCATGCAATTATTATACTTTTTGGAATGACAGTTTTATGGTTTAATAAACGAATGATGTGTAATTGCATACAAATATGTCTTTTGTGCCATATGTCTGAACTGGACATTGAAATCTTTTATTGCAAATCCTGTATTATTTTAATCTGGATAGGTTGTTTCTGTAACTTTTTTCAGAAAGGGTATCTTCAGTTTTGTGCAGTACATTTGACGACCGTCAAGGAAAATACATATTTTGGGTGACTTTATTGTAAGAGGAACTGAAGGCTGTTAATGTTCATTCTTGCTGTACTATCTTCCAATACAGAATTGTTTTATCCATTGTGTTAACTGTGCTTACTGCAAGGGTGTTCATAATTAAAAAAATAAATTAAATAAGTAAATTATTGAATTAAATTTCAGAAGACGTGACTGCTTATGCATGTAGAATAGAAAATTAATAAAATTAATAGTGATATTTTAAATATTATACAAAAAAAACCAAAAAATAAAAGACCTACTGAAAATAAAACAAAATCTAAATCAAGCTTGACCCTTTTTTAAGAAGATAAAATATACAGTTTTTTTAGAAGAACATATATATTAAAAATAATTAAATTTTATTGTTTCCGTTTAATTATTTTCTTGCCAATGGTAAGCATTAAGAATCTAATGTCATTTAATAATTATTTTAATTAAATTAATTTTCTTAATGTTTGATAAATAGATTTTTTGTGTAGTACAACTTAATATATAAAAAATCTTACAATTTAATAAATAGATAACTGTGATTAGTAATAAACAATAGAGATACAGCCAACCCTCAAAAAACTGATGCCTTCAAATGTAAGAGGTTTCATTTCACATAAAAAAAGAAAAAACTTAGTGAGCTAAAACGAATCAATAATATATAAATAAAAGAACTGCGTTTTTATTTGATATTATTGAATATTAGGAATCTTGTTCGAAATAAAATTGTCGTTTAACTCAAAAACTCAATGGATTTAATGCTTGTTCTAAAATGCTGAAAAAAGCTCCTTTTCTGGAATGTATCGAATTAAAAGGAATAACGTTCACTGAAGCTATAATACCCTCTTTAAATTGAGCCTTGTGCTGCCGTAGTAATTTGAAAATCCTACATTTAGAAAACTCAAATATCCTATATCTTGGTCAAATATATAATCGAGATCTAAACGTAAAAGAAAGGGTACAGGAGGATAAAAAAGGCTTGGCTGCTGATTCTGACGAAGAATTCGGTTCATGGGGAAAGAGAGAAGTACTTCAAAGAAATCGAATATGAAGGATAAGAAAGCTCTAATCCAACATACATATTATATTACAACATATATATTATCCTATTTAAAAATACTTTTAAATTTTTAAATAAAAATATTTTACATTTATTTTAATCCTGCAGCACTAAATTGCGTTTACTAATATCAATAAATTCGTTAAGTTGACTGTGATCGAGGACTTCGGAAATGACGGGCAGTCATTCCAATGTATGTGGCATTGCACCCATGACAAATATGTTGATAGCCAAGATCTGAACACAATCCTAGTAGGACTGGAAATAGTTTCGTTTTAATATTTAAAAGTATTTTATTGAGAATTTATTAAAGTTTTGTTAAAATCTCGATTTTATAAAATTTTTAGATTTTTTAAAACTTGCAGTTTATAAAAAACTGAATTTATAATTTTTGATAAAATATTTTTTAAATATAAAAGAAGAAATTTGTTTAAATAAAAGTAATTTATTCTATATAGTTTTCAGTTTGAATCTATCTGACGCTGATAGTGAGTCTGTCAAAATATGTTGTAGCATGATATATATGTTGGATTGGCGCTTTCTTTAATTCAAAGTCAATGTTTTGTGATCTATTAATCAATTTGTAAGTTACAATTTGTTCGAAGTTTCAGAAAAAGGATTTTGAAATTGAGGAAGGGATGTAGAAATTCAATGAATGAAAAACTATCAATGATTGAATTAGTTTTGTTTGATAGAAATAGTGAGGTTTGTTTTTGTGTTTTTATTTTGCATTATAGGATTTGTTTAATTTTATTTTTAATTGTTGGCTTACAATTTAATTAGAGTAAAAAAAATTAAACTGTATTTATTTCAATTCTTTTTTGAAAATATTTGAAAGCCTTTATTTAAATTAAGTTCCGTGTAACAAAACATGAAAAATTAAGAATGTATAAGGAAAATTGAAAAATATGTTTATAAATAATTAAATTATACTTGTCTATAATTTAAACAAAATTAATAAAATTTCAACGAATTAAAATTTAATAGAAAAACGAAATTGTTTAATTTATTGTCGACTGTTTGTTTGTCTATTGAAAGTCAAACATGATAAGTGATGCTGAACAATGAAAATGTTCAAAAATGTTTTTCTTTTTTTTTCTATTTTTTCATCAAATCCTTTCATTTAACATCTATATGATCAGTGAACGTCAAATGTTAATTTATATATAAACATTCATATGAAATTTGTTTGTTTTTGCAAAATTTCAATAAACTAGAGTTTTGTTTATGTTTAAAGTTTTAACTAATAAATTCTCATTCGATGATGATTTAATTAAAATACTGACATTCTGAATTATTTATTTAATATTTAATTGATTTAAAAAAATTATTTATTTAGAATTTGTTAATAAGTAAATTTATTTGAATTACTCAATTTTTATTTAAAAATTTATTGAGATTATTTCATTAAATCGTAACTATTGCATCATTATTGTTTCCGTAAATAACTTTTGACAAAGATTATGATGGCAGAGTGATGATGAGGATAATTTCCTCGAAATACATTTTGATTATTTGGGTTTTTCGGCGTTTATACACGCGTATATATAAAGAACTTTTTTGGTTTTCATTAAGAAATTTTTATTATATATATTTAATATGAAACCATACACTTTATATCCTAATAAGGAATAAGTCTTTTCAATTTTGTTATCTTGAGCGAAAATATTTCTATACTTCAAAAAACAATTATCTTTGAATTAAATTAATTACATTATTTCTGCGGGATCTTAATTAAGGTTTGGCTATTTGAACATATAATTATTTGGTTAATAATATTAACAATTGTAGTGAATGAATTTTTAATTAATTAATTTAATGTTTTAATGCCAAAAATAAAATTTTAAAAACGGTTTGTTTTTATTTTAAAATTTATGTTGTTTTCAACGTTTGAGTTATTACGTCCTTAAGTCATTTCAAATTTTATGCGTTATTGCGTAATGATACACCAAAATGCGGTGCGATAAATTCTCTATAATACAAGTTGATATGTAAATCCATTTACTGGATTATATTATTTTTAAAAAATCAAACGGATTTTAGCCATTTTTGATTTGGCTGTTAAGTGATTTTTGAAAGTTATATTTAAGAATTGAATTATAATTTTACAAGGAAAAAGTTGATTATTATTGAAGCTCTTTAATATGAATTTTGTTCAACAATTTTATATTTATATGTATAAATCTTTTATGAAATAATAAAAAACAGACTTGACAGAAATTTCTGAAATAATTATGAGATATTAAATTAATTTTAAGTAATTAAATTGCCATAAATTAAATAATTATCATGGATCATCCACACATAATTTCTCTTTGAATCTGATATTTTATTAGTAAATGATTTGCTCTATCCCGAAACAGAAATCTCTATACAGAAACACAGAAAATGATATGCAGCTTTGGAGGACCATTGAATACTTTCAAAACCTTAACACCAAGCCTAAGTTTCACATCCCAACTAATTTAATGTTACAATCTCATCATTATTGTCAATTCAATGTAGTAAAAGTTTATGTCGAAAAGAAACCATAACAATCATTGTTTACGTCCAGTACAAAACTATAAATCTTTACAAAATCAAGCGCTCCTTTGATATTGATGACTTAATTTTGCATTGTAATGATGAATGTTGTTCTTAGTGTCGTTGCACTCTTTCTAATATATGTAGTGAACGCATTAATTAAGCAATTTCATATTTTTTTAATGCCAAAAATAAGATTTTAAAAACTTCATTTTTATTTCATACATCAAATAATAATTTTTTAGCTTAAGCAAAAAGTTTTATTCCGCAAATTATCATAGTTGTAGGTTTAAAATCATTCATATCAAAATTCGTAATTATCCAATAACTATTTATTATTAAAACAACAGATATTTATTAATATCGTAACTTCTCTTTCTTTAAGGTTTTTTTCCACTTCTTCAACCACTCGATTCTAAAGTTGTTTTATCCCGTTATGACACTAGAGCTCAACCTGATGAGGAGATATGAATCTGATTATTTGAAATGGTCCTTCATACTGAAAATAATTTTTCTGTCTTTTGTGTGGTTCTATTCGAACTAAGACCCACTCTCTCTCTTTTTAAAATCTCTTGACACCCGTTTTTCACTTTCAAACTGACTCAATTTTATTGATGCTTTCTCTAAATTTATCCTAGCTTTATCAATCAAATCTGATTTACTTGTTTTTTGACATTAAATTTGGAATGGATATTGATTTTTTTCCCATATACTATTTCAAACGGTGACAATTCCATGGAATTTTACTGAGTAGCATTAATATTAAATTCAATCGGTGGTAGTAATTCAAACCAATTTCATTCTTCACATTTACTTTTTAAGGATGTTGTGATCATATCTCTCACTGTTCGTATTACACGTTCTGCCAGTCCATTTGATTGATGCTGATATGGCGAGGCAAACTCTTGCTTAATGTTTAATTCTGCCATCTTTTTCTTCATATAGGTACTTTCAAAGTTTCTACCTCTATCTGTCAAAATACTGATTGGTTTACCAAATCTATATATCCAATTATGTAATATCACTTTGAATATACTTTGATCATCCATTCTAGATACTGAGTTAGACTCACCATTTTGCTAAATCTTTTAATGATAACAACTACATACTTTTTGTTAGCTTCTGTTCTATCCATGTACGCGATGTCTACTACAATTTGTTCAAGGAAGTTTCTACTCTGTCTAGGAATCATTAGTTCCTTTGTTTTGCTTGAGCTTACTTCCTTTTCGCACAGATAATGCATTTCTTTAGAGATTCTTAGAGATGGCCAAAAATAATAATTTTTAAGATAATTATAAATTTTTTTTGATTCATGGTGACATAAATCTTCATGAATTTTTAATACAAAATCTTCCGTGTAGTCAGGAGGAATTAGTACTGCAATATTATTTTCTTCTTTTAACACTAGAAATTCATCGATTATCTTTAAATTTTCCTTGTTTTTATACACATAACAAGCTTTAGCACTATCTGAACAATTTTCAATAACACCTTTCATTAGATTTTTCACTTCCTTGAAATTCGGATCACCTTCTTGTTTGGACTTGATTTTTTCCATAAGATTCTTGCTTGAATTATTCGACATACAATTTATATATTTAAATCGTGATTTAGAGCTTTTAGCATCATCGCATTTTGTTTGACATTGTGAGCATAATGATTCACCAATTCTTGATAGTCCATCCGCATCACTATACTCGCTGCCTTTTCTATATTGAAGCTCGAAATCATATTCTGATAGGTTTGCCATCCAAGTTTGGTATTGAGGACTAATTGGTTTCTTCATTGTATTCGTGAAAATCAAGGCCTTGTGATCTGTTCTTGCTATAAATCTTTTTCCATACAAATACTGTTTGAAATACATGACATACTCATGTAATGCTAACAATTCTTTTCTAGTCACACAATAACCTTTTCATGTGCTGACAGATGCCGTGATCCATAAGCAACTACTGCTTAGTCTCAATTCTCTTTTATTTAACTCAACACTTAGCCAATTGCTCCAAAATTAGCATCTGTATCCAAAACAAACATAAGATTCTTTCTAGAATAAGCTAAAATTGGTGCTTTGCAGAGTTTCATTTTTAACTCATTGAAACTTTTTCACGAAGATCAGTCCACTGTAAGCTTTTATCACATCCTGAAGTCGATGCATAAAGTGGCGCTGCTATTGCAGCATATCCTTTAATAAACCGACGATAATAATTAGTTAATCTAAGAAATTATCTTAATTTAGACGAACACTTTGGGCTTTTGCTTTTAAAATCTCTTCAATCGTCAAATTATTTGTTCTAATTCCTTCTGAACTTATAGTATAACCAAGAAAAGTAAGTTCCTTTTGATAAAATTTGCATTTTTCTGGGTTCACTTTTAATCCTAACTTCAGAATAAGTCTAAAAACTTTTTCTAGTATTTCATCATGTTGATTCTACGATTTCCCATATACTAATATATCGTCAAGATATACAATAACACCGTTAAAAATTAAACCTTCCAGAAGTTCATGCATCAGTTTTTGGAATGTTGCTGGTGCTGTTGCTAAACCAAATAGAATGCGATTAAAACAAAACTGTCCTTGTTTAGTACTAAAAGATGTATATTTCCTAGAGATTTCATTTATTTCTACTTGATAGTAAGCCTGCTCGAGATCTATTGACGAAAATATTTGTGAGTCACCTAAGAAAACGAGCAGCTGATGTATATCTGGCATTGGAAATGTAAATTTCTCTGTAACTGCGTTAAGTTGTTTGTAATCCACAAACATTCGTATTGATCCGTCTTTTTTTTCAACAATCACTAGCGGAGAGTTTCACGGGCTTTGGCATTTGCTTACCACTCCTGTTTCAAATAACTTTCCAACTAATTTTATGTTCCAAATGCATTGGTTGGAGACGAGGATGTTGAAAAATCAGTGATCCATTGACAGTAATTTCATGGTTTAATATTTTTGTGTGACCCAGACCAAATGTCGAAGCCATAAATATGGTTCCATATTTTCGTATCAAAACTTTCAGCTTGTTGCTTTCTGGATTCTGAACACATTTTAACGCGTTCCTTACTCTATCGTCAGTTGAATATTTTTCTAAAATCAGTGAAGCATTAATATTATTTACTTCCATGAGCTTTATAATTCCGACATCAATTCCGACAATAAAATTTGGATGAATTCTTGCAACTATTAACACATTTATTAATCTACACTTACCATTCCAATTAACATTTATTCATGTTGATGCCATCGGTTTTTCTCCCATTTTAGAAAACACCCGCTAAGTATAATATTTGTATCTACTAAAACTGGTTTTCTAATCTTTTGCCAAAAACGTTTACTCATAACTGTTATAACAGCTCCTGAATCCCAAAGCATATCAATTTTAACATTTCCAACTTTCATTTTGCTCCACTGTCTTCAATAACTCGTCTGATACATCAAATCTTTTCTATCTTCATTTCGATTTAAATTATTACTTATTGGTTCAACCCCATTGACGAAATGTAAGTAACAGGGTTGCTTTCGTTTTTTTGTTGCATAATCTCATGATCTATTACATCTCTCGATACAAATCACTATTTTTATCATGAAAGCACATAATTAGTCTATTTTAATTTTGGCTTCCATTTGTTAATAAATGACAATGTCTATATGTGTGTCCATCTTTTCCACATATTAGACATTTATTTTTCAATGGGCATTCAAAACGGAAATGGTTACTGTCACCACAACAGTAGCATGGACCCGTTGATAAGATTTCTTCTTTTGGTTCAGATAATCCACGACACTTGTTGCATAATTTCCTTGCTTGATGTTTCATTGAAAATAATGGTCGAAATCTTTGATTTTCATTGATAATCTTCTAATTATTATATCGCCTGTTAGAAATGGCTGGATTATTCTCATAATTATAACTTACTTTATTTCCATAATTTTTGTTAGACACGATTAGTTCGGCAACGATATTTCTATTTCTATAGTTTTTTCTATCTATATTATGATATCTTGACGTTTGGCTATCTAAACTTTGCGTCTGGCTCCCATTATTTAAATTATTTTGTTTCAACGCATCCTAGTAACTCTTCTTTTTTACAGCATCCACAAATATCTCTGATTAAGAATGTTGTACATATTACTGACTTTCATATAATTAGGCCAAATTGCGAATATCTTCTACTTTCATAACTGGTTTACAAATTATTGTTTCTTTAAGCGCCGTATTTCTAGCTCGTTTTACAATAATATATTTTACAACTTCTTCACGACTAATTCCCGAATCAAAAATACTTTCCAAAAGATTTCTTACCCTGATTTCAAATTTGGCAAATCTTTCATCTCCTTTTTGATTAATTTCGGCCAATTCCACAATCATATTGGTACTTGATTTCTTTATTGTAAATGTAAACCATGTAAATTTAAATATAAACCATGATTTTGCTTCCTCTTTTGTAGCTGAATCTGTTTTGAAATTATGCCATAAAACTACAGCTTTATCAGACAGTAACAAATCGAAAACACTAATGATGCACAAATTGTTCATTCGGATCGATTCTTCGATATCTTTAATCCAATTTGATGCTTCATCGATACTTCGTCCGTCCATGGAGGTTCACACTTATGTCCTTATCATTTTAAGCGAAATAGATATTTTAAAAGAAGAGATGAAGTAACACAAACTTTGTTACTGCAAGGTTTTACCATATTAAAGTGTAACAATCTTCAAAAGAAGCAAAGAGCCGCATTCAACACATCCAATGAACGCGGCTTGCATAATGGAAAATGTCACTTCATTTCTTATAAGCTTAGTTGTTTGAGTTCCTATTACTTACAACATTCACCATATAGGTTAAAATTAAAATATTAAAAAATATTTAAAATTTACAATACAAACATGGTTTATAAAAATATTAAAATTTAAATATTTTAATACATATAGAAATGGCACTGTGAAAGGAAGCAAAAAATGAATTTTAATATATTTTTGAATGTTTACAATATTCTCCATTAAAACAAATTGTTCAATTAAAAAAAATAATTAAATCAATAGAGTGTGGGTTTTATTTTGGGCGTGGCAAGGATTTCCCAGACGAAACATGAGTGATGAATTATTTTGAAATTTCGAAAGTTCTTTTCCAGTAACATTTAGGTCAAAAATGTATTAAATGCTTTGTTAAATTTTTTTTAAATTGATCTTTTATTTTATAAATTTATTAATTGATTTCAGGTGGAATCCATTATTAGCACTTGTTTCGATCAAAGCTAGACCATGAATAAAAGAAGAATAAGATTTTCAGAGGTCTCAAAGATCTTATCTGTCATTGAGAAAGACAAATGTAACAATGCTAACCGATGAAGTCAATTTAAATTAAGTGTACATAATGAGGTATGCATTATTTTATTTTATTTTATTTTATTTTATTTTATTTTATTTTATTTTATTTTATTTATTTTATTTTATTTTATTTTATTTTATTTTATTTTATTTTATTTTACTTTATTTTATTTTATTTTATTTTATTTTATTTTATTTTATTTTATTTTATTTTATTTTATTTTATTTAAAAGAATTTTGTATTAGATAACGTATTTGTTTACTCAATTGTAAATTCATTTTAAATTTAACAAATATTATTATCGGAATGTTGTTCAGTCTGTTAAAATTGATTCTCCAAAATATAATACAACCAATTTTTTTTTAAATTTTATTCCTGGTTTGTTATTATATTAATTGTTTGAGAAGTGTAAATTTTTAAAATAATTAATTAATTTACTAGTTTCAAATAAATAGCGATTTCTAGAAGGTGTAATAAGAAAATGTAAAAAAAATATTAAAAAAGGGATTCCCATAAAATTTGTATTTTTTGTCATCGTTATATGATATAGAAAAAAGGTGTTAACCTGCGACTCGCGATTTTATATAACAATTATAATTCATTAGAATGTTGATGTTGTGTTTTACCGTTTTTCTAATCAAATTGCAATTAAAATTAATTCAATAGTTATTTATGCAACTAGGGAGAAATTGTTTTCATTTTTTCATGTATTTTTCATTTTTATAATAAAACTTTTTAAGGTAGTGACTTTTTTATGCAGCCGCCTGTGTTCAAAAAATTTACCATGTGGCCTAGATGCTTCAATAGGTTCATAACCCCTGATACCAACATGGGAAGTCGGACTAAAGTTGTATTCCTGTTAAAAGATAATAACCTAAAATATTTTGGTGACTGATATCTTTATCATAATTTATTATTATTTCTTTCTCGTCAGAAATTTTATAAGATTTTTGGGTTCAATTGCGTTGTTTACTAGATAAATAAGTTACAGTGTTTACCAATAATAGCAATGTTACAATAATTCAAAAATAGTCGTTTTAGTTTTTGTTTATTTATCAAAGAAAAACTTTATAGACGTCGAAAAATTTGTTGAAAAATGAGAAATCTTTGTTGAATTCAAAGAATTCCCGGGAGAATAAGCGGGATTCGTAAATTATCATTTATGATATTGATAAATGTTTGTTAATAGCTTTTTTTCAGACAATAATGTTGCATTATTTTGTTTTTAAATCTCAGTTGAACAAACAAAGAAACCTCAATATTGCCTGTTTGTGGAAATTGTGATTTGTAAATAATAAATATGATATAAATAAGGAATAAATTTCAATTATTTATATTTATTTCTCGAAAGTTTTTATTGTTTTAATTAACAATGAAATTAAAATGAACCAAATTGTAATTGGTATTTATATATTTACATTATATTTGTAAGTAAAAACTATCAAAATTAAAGATCAAAAATTTTATATTAATATTTTAAAAAAGATATATACAAAAATCTTTCAAAATTTGTAATAAAAATTGTGTTTTTTTGTTGAAAAGTGTTTTAATGAATAATTTTTGGATAGTAAAGGTTTATAAATATAAAATTTGAATAAATTAATTTTTTTAAATCAATAGTTAAAATTGAATTTAAATTATATAATTAAATAAAAATATTATAGAAAATTTAAACAAAATAAAAAAAGATAAAGGTAATGATAAGGAATTATCTGATGAGAATTTCACAGATAATGATGAAAAAGAAGATGAAATGAGTACTGATAAAACCTCGTTCGATCAAAAAGTTGATAATTTCTTGCTCAAAATCAAGAGTCATAACAAGTTTTATGTAATTTCTCCAATAATTTATTTTTCAGCTGTAGCTGTAAAACAGTAACTTTTTTCTGTTAGGACTTTTATTAGATAATCGATCAAATCTTTTCTGTAAATTGCATTAGGCAGCGCATTCTGTCAAACGTCCAGCTGCATCAAAAAAGAGAACTACAGCAACAGATTCCAGATGAACAAAGGCATGTTCATCGCATCGTTCCTTGTCGTTAATAATACGATATATATATATATGTTGGATTTGATTTTCCCATTCCTTATTCTCTTGATTCCACTCAAGAAATTCTTTTAATGTTCCATCATTACTTTGTAAAGAGAGAGATAATTGTCTTAAATATAATTTATATATTCGTTCTTTTTGTTCATTACTACCATCATCTACAAAAGGTAATTTTTCATCAATGAGATAAGTCCCCCATATTAAGTATCCTTTAGTTTAATGAGTCCCAACTTCAGTAATAGCAACTTCAAAAAATTGTATAATTTCTTCTTTATCAGTTTAATATCCTAACATAAATTGGCAATAGTCAAACCATATATCGACACTTCTATAATCTCCAGTTCCACGAATGAGTAGAGCACGTACGAAATCTTTGTTTGCATCAATAAACCTTTCATCCTTGATCCAATCAATCCACATTTCAGGGGACAATAGATAATAAATATGCATAGTTTCTCTTGATTCTCTTGCTTCAATCATCTTTTCTGAATGTTTTAGTGCATTAATTAACTTACAATGAGAATCAAAATCAAGAGGATTTTATAAAAAAGTTTTTCTATACATATCAATTTTCATAATTTCCGCTGAAAAATCTTCTGATTCCCGAATCACTACTAGATAAATGATCATCGATCATATAAAACATTTTTTAAAAATATGTTTTCGTTATAAGATAAATTCGTTTTATTGTTAACAATTTAATTTATTAAAAATAATTCCAACAACAAATCATCAAAAACATTGACCACAATTCAAACCCATTTTTAAATTCACAATTCCGCCAAAATCTAAACAACACTAACTTGAATAAACAACATACAAGAAAGGTATATTTTACATATAAAAATAAACCCAATTCAAGATTCAACACATATATATATATATATATTCTTCGAGTTAAACTATTTAACGTCTCCGACATCTTGAGATTGAGCCATGATTGATGTTTTAATTTTGTATTAAATAAAAAACACAAAACGAATTCCAAAATTAAATATATTTTGAACAAACAAATCCCATCGTTAATTAACAAAAAATGATTTACATAAATTCCAAAATATTATTTCAAAAATAACGAAATTCCAGAATGAAAACAAATCTACAATAGCAATCGAAAAACTCATAAATTCATAAATTGATTTAGTTTGATAAAAAAACTTGCATCTGTGTGCGCACCCCAATCATACTCAACAACACTACCAATCGGGCACACTGATGTGACAAAAGCATTAACGCTACTGAGCTCAAACACCCGTCGTAATTGAATTGTTTCAAATTCAATCCGTCAGATCCTCACATTATTGCTTGCGGTTACAATAATGAATAAGTGATTTTATGGGTAATTGAGACTCTTAAGGAAGATCTAAAATAGTTCCAAAGGAAAATAAAATCTCACAACTAAATGCCATTGTTAACTATTGAAGAAGACAATGAACCCATAATTCCTACCATTAGAGATGCAGCAATTGATCCCTGTAAAAGATGCGCTAGTGTAAAGCTTGTCACAGATGATACAAGGTATTTAGTATTTCTTATTTCCAGGGCAGATGGCTGTATTGAGAAAATAAGATATTATTGATGAAAACTCATGAATTCATTTTCGTACAAAACAGGAATAATAGATTTTACATTAAAAAAGAAAGTATTTCCAAACCACGTCAAAGCATAAAAAGATTAAAAAACGGCTTCGGAGGCAAATTCTGGAATATTTTTAATTAAATGTAGGTATTAAATCTGACAAAATGTTGAAGATGGTTGTGAAAGAGATTATTAATTGTTAAATTTGCTTTATTATTTGTCATTATTTATAAAAATATTTTGTTTTTCCTTAATGAATGGAATCTTGTTTTAAAAAAAATTTAACATGTAAAACACGATATGTATTAATTAATTAATTAAAGGAAGCTATGTATCTTTAGGTCAGATATTTAAATTATGCGACCTTATAATTCAGTAATTGTGATTAAAAAATTGATTCGATTAATAAATAATAAAACAGTTTTTTTAATTTAACAATGATTGATAATTTTAATTTTCCGTAAGCATTTTTCGTAGCCCTAAAATTGAAAAATATACCAATGTACTAAAAAGATCAAAGCTAGGATAATTTTATTGTAGTTAAGAAACAGTTTATTAATTAAGTAAGATTATTAATTAATAAGACTATTAATTAAAAATAACAAAAGTAATTAAATTAAAATAAATAAATAAATGTCTTCAATTTAAACGAGCAATAAAAATACTTAAATGGGCAATAACAAAATTCGGCAATAAATATACTGATTGAGCAAGTAAAATACTGAATGAGCAGTAATAATAATTAATGAGTAATGATTTATTTAAACTAGCAATAAATCTATATATTCTAATTTTTCTTTTAATTCCAGGTATTCAGGTGGCTCAATCACAAAGTGTAGCGCAATATAGTTCTGATAATAAAAGTGACAATGTTATGGATCCGGAATCTTCGAATAGTAGTGAAAGTCAAAAAAAAGAAAAAAATCTACGAAAATGGTTTTGAATATGTACGTACTGTAGTAAAGAAGGTTCCATTAATTATATGTACCAAGCACAAATAATGCTCTCGAGGCAACAAACTGGGTCATAAAAGATGAAAATACGATTAGAGAACGTTTACCATTGTCAAGATTCACAATTTTTGTATTTGAAATAGTTATTAAATGGTAAAACGGACGAAATCGTGTTTATGCAAAAAAATTCGAAAATCACATTATCATATTTGGCAGATGGATACAACTGGGTTAAGCTAAACAAAGAAGTTTTACCTATTTCAAAAGGTGATAAAACATCTTACTATATACCTGCTAGTGAAGAAACTACAATTATAGAGAAAGAAAGAAAACGTTATGAGAAATATAGGTTTAATTTATTCTACGCGTACAAACTTTATTTTTCTTATTACTAAAATATGAATTTAATACTGCTAATTAATTAAGAATTTTTTATTGCTCGAAGATTATTTCTCATTCATATTTTTTATTATTGCTCATTTAAATATTTTATTGCACAAATAAAAACCAGCCTAAATAAATAAAAACAAGTAATTTACTAATCTATATTTACGATCTTACAATAATTTATATGACATTGTTTGTCTTTATTTCTTACTTCTAGTTTTTAAATAAAAATTGTGTGATCAAACCGGAAGTGTTTTGCATACTAATTGTATGTCCATGTAGCTGATAGTGTTCACATTTTCTGCTTAAATTGTAATTTGGAAATGATAAACCATAATGTCCAGTTTCTAATATTAACATTGAATAATTTAGTTTAGGGTCAACAAAAAATATGAACTACGTCATATGCAGTAAGTATCAAACTATTTCGCAATAATGAGTATTTTATAATTGCTTATGCATTTATTTTGCTTCATTTTATATAAAAATGATTTACTTTTTATATTAAATGACGCTTTTAAGTTTAAATGCTTCTTTTAACACGTAAAATTTACAAATTAGTTACAAAAACAACTATGAAATCGAATACAACGGCACCAACAATGATATTCATTCTCAACTTGAATCATTTTCATTGTTTTGATAAGTACAAAGACAAAAATACACAAAATAGCATAATTGTTTACATAGGTGTCTTTAAAAGAAATTTATTTCTTAAAGTAATCTTCAATGCGGCTTGAATTATTTTCGATCTCAATATATTTGCATTCTTATCACTGATAAGTTATCAGTAATAAAGAACTTTGACTTAGGTCTTTTGATTGTACACCTAATATGCGGTTAGTAGGCCACTCCTAAATTTGGGGTCAGAAAGAACAAAATTAAATATATACTAAAACTAAATAATATCGATAAAAGTTGACAGAAACTTTTGGAAGATGAAACAATATATAATAAAATTCGTTGTCACACTGTTAAATTACAATTTATAAAAGTGAAAATCATCTTACACCAAATATCTATCATTAAGATACATCAGGTTTTGTGTCTTAATCTCATTAGTATTGTATATGTATTGAATGATTTTATATGTAAATATTTTAAGTAAATATAAATGTTTTAGATATTTCTTTATAAATTAAATAAATTTGAAATTGTTTCTCGCTATTTTTAAAATTGAATTTAAATATATACCCACTCTTAATCTGTAGTATACTACAAAAGGTCTAAACTACTACCCCTTCAAGGTCAAGGTTATATAAAAATGGGCCAAAGTCATTTCAGGACAAAATCATATTATGTAATCGCCTTTTTGAAATTTTGTTTTATTGAAGTTGTCAACATTTTTAATTTTTGTTTAAATGGTTAGATTTCATAATTTAAGGGTACTTTGGAATATTTCGAGGTCAAAATACATTTACTAAGTACTAGAGGGTCATAGAAGTCAGGTTAAAATTTCGAACAAATTCAGTTTTCGGTCAAACAACATGACTTTTAGACTACTTTGTCTAGACAAGGCAAGTTCTAGTGCCAAATTTCATGAATTAAGGGTCAAAATGGGTATATTGAGCTTAGTTGGATCTACATAGGATCGCATTTATAACAAAAGGTCAGTTTTTAGTCAAAAACCTCATGTTTAGGTTAACTTTATAAGAAGTCTGGGCTTAAATATATGATTTAAAAGTACTTTAGGCTATTGTCGTTAAAACTGTCAAGGTGATGTTGGCATTTAAACTCTAGTGGCATATATTAAAGAAAGTCTATATTTTCATTTAAAAAATCTAATTGTGTTTCATCTCTGATTTCTTTATAAGTGACATAATATTTTCTACAAAATTTGACTATGAACCAGATTTGTTTAAGGTATTCACGAATTTTTGGCAGCCTTTTTCAAGTGATAAACTTCAATCTAATATAAATGCTTATTCCATAAAAATAAATTATCCGTTCAATCGTATAATGAAAGAAATAACAGTCTCACGACCACTAATTCAAAACAAATCCCCAATATTTCCATTTTTATTTTTAACTATTTTTCTTAAATAAATTTTACTTGATAACAAAGACATTGTAACTTAAATGCAATATCCATGCATGATTCTGATTGGTCAAATATAGTATAAATGAGCCTACACCTCAAAACATTTTTATAAAATGACAGAAACTAAATTTTGTGTATCTTTGATGAATGAGCTGTTTGTTAATAATGGAGATGATGATGATATCATTAAAAATATAAATTTCATGGTCAACCGTACCGAAAAATTCGTAGATTCACAATTTGCTAACATCGGAGAGCAAGAAAAATTCATTCTAATCGGTATTTAATTATATGTTTGACGAGAATAATAAATGGATACGAATAATCATTGGATTAATGTTCATGAAACAAATGATTTTAAAATCCGGCTCTGACTATGAAAATTATTTCCAATGGCCCATAGAGGTATATTACTATTTATTATTATTATTATTATTATTATTATTATTTAGGTAATTGAGACAAAAATTGATCCATGGGTAGAAGCAACCGTGGTTGGATCTCAATTATTCAAGTTGCTGCAGAAGCCAAACGTTCAGATATTTATATCTCAAATTGTAAATTTTTATTAAAACTTAACTGGAGCATCTGTCATATATTTCTGTAATAAAGTTTATGATAAATTTTAATAAATATATTAGTCTTTTTTATTGTTTTAATAAAAACTAAATTTTTAAACATTTATTGATTATTACATGTACAGTCTTCATCGCCACAATGTTCTTTCATTATATTTTCCACGACATGATCAATACAAGTCTAAAAAATTGTAGGCTCAACATCCACTAAATTTTCAGTAACGATTTCCATATCATTATCAATTTCATCATTAACAATTTCTTTAACGTCACTATCTTCAATAAATGCTTGTATTGTTTAAATGCTTGTATATCCTTGTATTGTTATTGTTAAATACCAGTTTTCCTGTTTTTTGAAACCTATTTCAGTAAATGCATCATAATATCTGGTATATTGACAATTAATTAATTTAGTAGCGGGTGGCAACAATAGTTTCTTATTAGAAATAAAAAATTTAAATCAGATGTATTATTACCAGCGATGATTTCAGATGACCTGTTAGACACCTCAAATTATGATCCCTCTCATCCTTTATATGACTCAGTTATTGGGAATTTCAAGGATGAGACTAAAGGATTAGGATATAGTGAATGGGGTTTCTTGCTACCTAAATGTTATAGCCTGCTAGAAAATAAGTCAACGATGCGAGCTAAAGACCCGAAATCATCAGCTGTTTACCTTTAAAAATTCAAAAATTGCGTTAAATAACCATGATAATGTTTTGCATATGTTCATTATATAGGGTTTGATGTCCTTGATGTTGGCTGTAATATTATAATTCCTGAAACAGATCCAGCAGTTTAAGATCAACAACTCAACACAATATTCGATGATGTTATTGATATTTATTAAATATGGTGTGCCTTTGTAAATTTCGAAAAAATAAAATTTTGTAAATATATTATTGTCTTATTTTAGCTGGAACAATTCTAATTATGTTATTTTATTGTCTTATTGTTTTTTAGATGGATTAATTTTTATTATATAACCTTTGAATATATATTATATAATTGAATATATATTGAATAATAAAAATAATAATATTATAAGGACGTTTTTTGTTTTTCACCTCTGATTTTTTTATAATTAACATATTAATAATAATATTAATAATTATTATAACACTACTTATAATATTTCTATTACCCTTTATAAGCGTATTCACCATCTTCATTGTATTGATATTTCCTCTTTTTAGTGGATATCTTCCCAACTTTTCAGTGAATACTGTCAACGACTTTTCGACATTTTATATGTATTCTCTTCATTATTTCTGTTTTCACTGAAAACTTGCTTTAGAATGTCAACTTATTATTGTTTAACCATGCTTAAAAGAAAAATATCAAGTATTGATGTTTGATCTATTCCAGCCAAAATTTCTTAAAGACTTTCATTTAAATTAAATTAATTTTTAATAAATTTAAATGAAATCTTTAAGAAATTTGGGCTGTAATAGATCAAACATCAATATTTATGGGTTATTTTAATACATTAGTGCTTTTAAGGAAATTTTAAGAAATTTTATCAAGATATTGAAGATATTGAAATAATTAAAATTTTAATGGATATAAAAAAATTTAATGATTTATTATAATTCAAGAATAATTTTCGAAACAATAAATTTCTGGATAATTAAATAAGTTTGAATTGTTTTAGGATTATTTTGAATAAAAGTTAAAATGTTAATTTCATGTATTATTTGGTAATGATTGAGTCAAACGAAACATATATTTTATGATAGTTATTCACTATTTATGATAAAATTTAACTTATAAGTTTTGACATGTTTAATTTACTTTTATGTTTTATTTAAAAATTCGAATTTATTTTAGTAAAGACTGTATTTATTCATTTCTAGTTTTTCAAAGCTTTTAGAAGTTTATGGGTTATTATCCGTGTATTTAATAGTAAATTAAGATCATTTATTGACATTTCTTAGGAGACAGTGTTGAGATTTATTTAAAAAATTTATTGTTAATTTTTAATATTTGAAGAATAATTATTCAAAAACGGTTGCAATAATATAGGAGTGCCCAACTCCAAATTGATTGGTGATCCAAAAAAATATTTACTGAAATATTTTCCACACATAAAATAAAACAACAAATTATTCAAAATATTTAATTATCGTAAAAAGAATAAAATTACAAGTGAAAAAAATAAAATATTTCAAAATTTTTATAATTTTTATTGTCGAGAGAAATATATATTATTATTATTGTTGGGCTCAGAGCCACAATTTAAACAAAAAATAAAAATAAAAATTAAAGTCAAGGAATAGAAGTAATGGAACGAATCACTGTACATAAACATGCACCGCACAAAGATACTAAAAATCAATGAAAAACATATTAATTAAAAACAAATTAAAAATATAACAAAAATTAAATAAACAAATAATTAATTAAAATTCGGAAAATGCCTACAGAAGCAAAAAGAAACATACAAAGAAATAAAATAAACTGCCAAAACCTTGCAAAATAAGGTTTGGAAAAAAACACAGGCAGCAGTGGCGACCACAAAACAAATAAAAAGGGCTAAAAATAATATTACAAGAAAATAATGATAAAAAATAAAATCCAAACATAAAATAAATTATATACCAAAAAATAAAGAAAAATATACAAAAAATAATAAAAATAATTTTAAAGTAATAAAATAATTAAAAAGCCCTAAAAATGGCGGAAAACCGCCTATTGGTTGCACACATGCATGAAAATAGTATAAATACAGTGATGAATTTCATTACTTTTAATCTTATGCTTTTTACTGAAAAATTTGATCTTGATACAGAACCGTCAATTTCCAAGAGAGTAAGGAATTTTGCATTGTCATTTATAGATTTTTATGTATTATGGTTATAATATGTTCCTTTTTGAAAGTACAAACTTTTGATGCTTAATGTTTTGTTAACTCATACTAATAATCTCATATATCTACATTTATAGTTCGACCATTTAAATTATATATAGTTATTGTATCGTAATAGATGGTTCATGGGACGGACCGTGTGCCGGCTAGTGGGTGAAAACCCTTAGTTGAGCTCGTGGGTCATGCCTCGTGAACCCCTCGGCAGTTCGCAGTCGGGTCTGGCTTTGTGCACAGGACCGCTACGCAGGGCGCCGTTGTATACTCGAGGCGGCTGTTGAAAAATGGCCGGAGCGAGTCGTTTAAAATCTCGGGAAGTGCGAATAATTTCAGATAGAGGGAAATTAGGCAAGATCAGGTACTGATCAGAGAAATTTTTATCGTTCGAACAAATTCTCGAGTAATTAACGGGTAGCAGGGATAAGAATTAGGTCAATGATAATAGCCAATCGACATAAAATTTTAGAAACATTGTAAGGAAATAACAACCGTTATAATTTATTTAAATATGAAACATAACAATGAAATAATATAAAATGTTTACCACTCTTCGACGGGTGTTCCGCGGCATGCGAGAGCAGCACTGGTGATCCATTCCGTCCAATGAAGTAGAAATAGGGGAATTCTTAAATAGAGTGATACCTCTAGATGACCATTACCATAGAATAGGCGAAATATCCACTACAAACCTCTGTAAAGATCACATGATAGTTGAAATAGGAGTCCGCATAGTCAGGAGAGCGAGACGGAGAAAAGAAAATAAAATTCCAAACTCTAACTGTAATAGAATTCCACAATCTAGTTTATATGAACGATTTCAATTATTCATCATAGATAGTTACGTTAGAAAATTTCAATGAATCCAACATCATAAAATCTATCATTTTTTCATGGCTGAGATGAGATGCACACCGTGTATGATTACCGTGACATGCATAGACAGGTTAGGTGAGAAGTCCATTATATTGACACAAACTCAGATCGATAAATTTGCTAGTTATCAACAATCGTTACAATTTTAGAAGACCTTGGAATTAAATTTTTTCGTAGTTATAAATCATCAAGAAAACCAGTAAGTCTCCATATATTACTTATATTTAAAATCTCTAAAATTTCTTAGTGCTAAATAACGTTAATAGCTTAACTAACAAGTAACGACAAGTCCACCTTCCAGGTTGTTCTCCACGAAACTTCAAATGAAAGATTCACCCACTACATGCCCCTTTAACTGAATCTTAAACAATTATTGACCTTTTTGGTAAATTGCAGTCTAGATAATTTTTTTGATTATGGAATGGAACGAAACGAAAATCGCAAATATTTATGAACTAAATTCTAATTAAATATAGTCAAATCATGGATTAGTTAACGTAAAATTATTAAATCCTGTACTATTAATAAAGAAATAACCATGGTCGAATTATATTTTAGTCATTCCTTTTAAATCGCTTAACTCATGGAATATAGTAAAGTTGGTTTTAAATAATTATAGCTAAAGCAAAATCTGGTCAATGCCGTTAAATTAATTAAACTCATGAACTTTTGTAAAAACAATTTTAAGCAATCCAAATTAAAACCCCGAACACCTATCGTAGTGTAATTTGCTAAACGAGCCGGGTTGGAAAAAATCTTAATTCTAACAACTAGGTTGAAAACTACAAGTTAGGTGTTGCCAACGAATTAGTTAGACTCAGTTACGCAGTTGAACGCAGATAAACTCGATTGTAGTGCAGCCGAATTACTGTCCCGTATCAGGGAAGCCAAACCCGAACCCTAAACATGTAAAGGTTTAAATTTTAGAGTGTCGACAAACGACAGCCTTACGGCGCGAGACTTTGGTTGATGCTAATAAATTTTGCCCCTGTACGGGATTAAGCCAAGTAGAGGCCCGGTAAGAACCTAATTAACCTCGTGAAACATTAAAGTATTGAAAGCCCTTCTCGACTCGCCGTCTATACTCTCCACCTCTCGATAAACCCCAATTTTAATTCGTTTTCTTCCCTCTTCTTTTAGCATGAAGAATAACGACGAATCAACAAATCCATCAAGAATCCCTCGTCTGCCCCCATCAATCGTGGCGATCCGGCACAAATACGAGGACCTGAAGTTTCAGCATGGCGATCTTCAAGCTAAATATGAGCGAATAAAGGGAACCTGGGCTCCACCGGAAACAGTCAGAGAGCTCAGGCAAAGGATCCTCAGGCTCACGCGGGCGCGTCACGAATTAATCGTCGAGTCACGCAGCCAACGCCTGCTGATACATGAACAGTCGAAAGCGCTCCGACAGGCCTTCACGGACGTGGAGCTCCGAACTCACGTCCCAGGGAACGTCCGGGCCGGACAACTCGGTATCATCCCGGTCCATCATCTTCCCAACATCGAGGATCTCCCAGTTTCGACAGTCAGTATCTCTACTTCGGTTGCCAACCCTCCGTCCTCTCTAGCCTCTATGCCAGTGGAAACCCCGGCGAATTCTGCTGCTCCTACGGCTCGCCACCGGCCGAACCGGAATAAGCGACGTCGGGATCGACGCCGTCAAGAAGAAGCGTGGCTCCGAGAAGCAAGATCAACGGAGGGCATATATCGGATTGATGACCTACCGCCACCGTATCGGGAGTTCGATGTCCCAGGGTTCGATCCGGATATTCTTTACGCCCACAAGTAATGTTCTCATCCCCTCCGGAATCTATCCACATTAATCTAGTGGATGAGGACATCGAACAGCCTCAAATGATGCGAACCCTTAGTAGATTGGGGTTGGATTCGGGCGAAATAGCCGTTCTTACCGGCGAAGTACCAAATGTCGGTCCCGAGTCGAAATCACAGGACCGTCCTCGCGGGGAAACGACGAACACCGAGGAGATCCCCCGCCGTATCGCCCACCAAAACGAAGGTGCCTTCCTACGGATATGGATGCCGAAGAAGATTAGGTCGTTGATCTCACCGCCGATCGAGGACATTCATGATTCTAACAATCTGTTTCCTTTTTATCTTGTCCTGTTGAGTGACTTCAATGTTATATCTTGTGTTAACCAATATATTTTAATTATAGCGTTTCCTGACAGTTTGTTTTATTTTTTTTGGTTAAATGTTATTTTCACTCGTTTTATAATTTGGAAGTGAGGTACCGACGGCGAAGAAGATCAAAGGTGCTTACAACTAATTACCGGGCATAATTATTTTCCATGGTTTTCTTAACGGAATTAGGCGGAAATCAGGAATTTAATATGGGTTTATAAGCAGAAGCATAAGTCCTTCCAGCGGCAGCTAGTAATCCGGGGAAGACGAAGGTCCTTCGAGGAGTAGGTTTGGGAGCAGCGCTCACCTGCTCGAATGGCATTCGGCTGTTGTGCACAGTTCCAACATGATTTTGGTCATGGGTGCGCAATGGTTATCAAAATCGTGCGACGTATCAGGTAAATCATCCCTAGAACCTGTAAGTGAAGTTCAGATCAATGAGATGAATAATACTGTAGATCAAAACTCCTGTACGTCCAACATTATAATAATATACATATAGAAATTATAAAGGTAAATCTTATTATTTTTCCAGCAATAAATGTTTAAATATTACTCGTTTTACTAGAATGCAGCCATGCCTTTCTAAATGTAAGTCACAATTTATCCTATATATGAGTATCGAAAAGCCTAATCAGAACACAGCCCAAATGGAGTGGGAGAATTATTCATAAACTTATTTTATATTTATTTTACAAAGGTTAGATAGTGTGCTTAATTTTACATTTTAGATTAAAGTAGCAATTATTCAGAGTTATTTTTTAGGCTGAATATTTTTAATAAATGAATGTTTCAAGTTTCCATTAAAATAGTTTGATGGTTTCATTTAGAATTATTAAATTATATTGGTAATTATTATACATTTTCTAATGAAATTTATTTTTATTTATGGCTTTGTTATACTATAAAATTCAGGAGTTTCGGTATTTTTCTTTTGGATTTAGAATTTGAAATACTTCTTTCCGGTCTAGTAAACAAATTGCTTCTTTTTAAATTTATTTACAATATTTCTTATATTAATTCACAATATCGACCTAATTATTTTTTTGTTTTCTTGAAAATTTTTATTTGCAACATTTTTATAAAAGGAATCATTTGTATTTTTCTTTAATTTTTAATTTTTATTTAATTAAAACATTTAAAGATTTAAATTTATTCATTTAATTTAATTGTTTAATTTTCGGGCTTTAAAATAAAATGAAGCAGGTTAATTAAAAGAACATTATCATGTATTAGAAAAGTTACCCTGAAGCTTGTCAGTGCTATACTAAGGCCATTCCTGATGGTTAACCCCCAATAAGGTTCGTATTTTTTCAAATTGTTTGTTTAATAAATTGATATTATAATGGTCTACTCATTTTCCATAGGTGGAAATTTTTCAGGTTTCATTTTAACTTATGACAATAAATAATTTATTTTGATTTATCCCATAACATTTTTTAGCATTAAAATCTTTTTATTCAGATTACATGTAACTGCAAGAAAAATAATTAAATGTTTTATAAAAATATAATTTATCAATATTTTTCAATATATTTTAATCATTGTTAAGAATAAGACTGATTTTCCTTAAAAATAACTATGAAATAAAATTTATTTATTAATTAGAATTAGAATTTAATAATTATATTTTAAATCTGCTAATTTAATTTCAACCACTTATTCAAACAATATTCTTTTATTAATTACACTTCTGCCAGAACTCAAGCTATAACGTAATCCTGGAACCAGTTGGAAGATCTTCGAATTTGAACAGATTTCTTCAGTATTTACCTTTCAAGATCATGGATTCAGAAGATGAGAACTCACTTTCACTCTCGTTTTCACTTGCTTCGAAAAAACTACAGTAAACTCTGTCTTCAATCATATTCTTTAAACCCAATATAGTCCCATAGATATAAATTTATCCCATCCACAGTTATTGAAGTTTTAGAGTTCACATCAGTTACAATTTTAAGTATACATAGCGTAAAATTCGAATTTCTCCAGGCTTTACATAAACTTTATCGCTTATCTTAAATTTAGAAGTCAGTGATTGTGCAAAAGATTGGCTTGGAAACTCGAGGAAATATCGCCAACCATTGTGTGATATAAGATTTGCTAGAACGGAATATATGCTAATATCACTATTCAAAAGGTAATTATACAAAACCATTGCTTTCTCTGCATATAAATCCTCTGTACCATCTTCTTTTTTAACTGTTCCGTAGACTGTACACAATACTGTTTTCCGAGAGTATATAGGCATTTTGGTAAATCATTTTTAGACAGATTAGCTTGAAAAGCTTTTTCTACCTTTTAAAAGTTTAATTTAATATGGGAAAAACCCTTTTTCAATGATAGTTAAAGGTAAAAGGTGTGAATAAATGCTAATCCCTGTAAAAAAAAATCTTTTCCTTATTTCAAAATATTTGAAAGTAGGAATTGAAGTACTTATACTATACGGTTACAATTAAAATTTTATTTTTTTATTAAATTCATTTTTTATCTTACTGAAAAACGCTGAAAACCATTAATTATTGAAAGATAAAAAACTCATCAAAAATAATTTATTCATAGTATGATTATTTCATTATTTGACTGTGCAAATAACCTTTTACACATTACAATTATTTTAATTACGCTGATAAATTTTAATAATTGAATTTAAAATATTTTTAATATATTGTTTTTTAAATAAAATCTCTTTTGAGAATGAAAATGTTTCCGATTTTTACTAAATCAGTTTCTAAAATCTATGATGTAATTATAAAAGATTCTCCAGTTTTCACTAGAAATATTTTTCTTCACTTATAATTTTTATAAATTCCAATATAATATATGATAATTTTTTTAGGTTAAATTTATAATTTAAAAATATTTTCTGAATTATTTTCTTAAAATAATGAAACTTGAAAAGTTTAATTTATATTATTATACTAATCAGCATTTTGCTTAGTTTTAATTAATGTGTAAATAGTGTGAAAAGGTTATCTGAAACTTATCAAAAAATCAAGAATAAACTATTCAAAAATCTAAAATAATTTTTAAACTTTGAAAAATTTTAAATTAATGACAAATTTGATGTGAAACTAGTAAAACACCGTAAGTAGTAAAATATCAGCTTCTTGAAAAAGCCTAAATTTTTTAAAGAGCCAAGGGCATGTATGTATTACACAATCATTGAACGACTAACAAAAACGAAGTCACTTATACTCTTATATAATTACCATTTTGAGTAACACGCTATTATGTAACTTTCACACAACGGTTGTGTTTCATCTAGTATATGGGTATGCAGACGATTTATCCTGGACGATTGAAAAAAATCTTTTTATTCAGTATTATGTGGGTGTGCTTCACATATAAATTATGGTGCATGAAATCCTCTTCTATCAGAGGTTAGTTCTAAATCATTTACAAGCTTCAACATTACACCAGACATTTCATTTCACTTACTAAAACAGATGAAAACCTGGTGTTTGCAACAGCGCCATTGTGTTTGTCCTTATTCGTTTTTTCCTTTTATCCAGTATTCATAGTTTCGATATATGACCGTCTTCTTTCAACGATTCGGATTTTCATAATTTACTTTTGTCATAAGGTATGATTTTATTGTTTTTCATTTATTATTTTTAATTAATTAATTGTCTCATGCAGAAGAGAGATTTGGCAAACTTTAAGCGATTAAAATTAAACATAGATAAACGTAGATTTTATATTACACATATGTTGTCATTTCAATGTTTTTATGGTAATAAGGATTAATGAATGACATAAGTTATTTAAAATAATCAACTTCATTAAAATAAAAATGATATTTACATAATGTATGTATAATAATGTAATTATGCTTTCTACGTTAAGGTCAAGGTTTGTGTAACGATTATATAATCGTAAGTGTTTATCAAACAATAGTGGTTCCACATTTAATCGCCTTAGGACTACGGTTTTTGCTCTAACCAAACACTGTATACTAATTTATTATCTTACCATAATTTTATTTTTAATTTTGTATTTAATAAATATTTTTTTGCTTTGTAAATATTTTATTAATAAATTAAATATTTTAATCTTCTTATTATACAAACCAATACTATATAAGAAAATAATAATTACAATTGAAAGTAATAGATTTACTGGACAGGAAGACATAATATACAAACAAATTCTATTATATATTTCGATTAATTTCATTTTTCGATTTGATGACTGCGTCTTTTTTATTATTATCATAGTTTTTTTGAATATGACAGTTGTGTAATTTGTATGTGTATTTGATTGATTCCTTAAATTAATAACATCCATTAAAAATCCAAAAATCTCTTTATAACAAACTATATTATTTACTATTTATGCAAATGATATCTTATAAAATTTCCAATTTTAATTTTCTAATTTAATATTTATATTTAATATTTGCAGTATATTTTGACAAGCATGAGTAATAATTGAAAAATGAATATTCTTACAAATTTTATAATTGAGATATTTAATCATTCCATAATTAAAATTTTTTAAATACAACTTTATCAATATATTATAATTTTATTAAAATTTGTATCTTTCTTTTTGAAAAGAGAACTAAATCCTTTTTTATTTAATGATTCTCACAATCAATAGTTTATTTATTATTATACATATTTCTAAAACAATTAAAAATTTCATAATTCTAATACAAATTTAATTGAAAAATTTTCAAAGAAAAAATTTTTAATAAACTTATAATTTCTTATTTAGTTTTTAATGTAATTGAAAATTTATTAATGTTATTATAAAACTATTATTTTTTATTGAATTTTATTAATATTTCAATAAATAAGTGATTTCAATGACTTTGATGATTCAAACAAATCATGAGAAAATCAGATATAGAAATAAGTTAATTAAGAAAGTAAATGTCATGAATAGCAAGCGCTTTAACCATTTTAATTATCTAAATGCCCCTTAATAATTACAGTTACAATAGTAATAGTGTTATTCTTAATTAAGCCTGTGCAATAATTTACATTTAAATATTACAAATTGACCGGAAAAAATTAAATTGCGATATTCTCGCAGATTGCAGATTTTTGCGTTTAGAAAATTTTAGAATTTTTTCATAAAATTTTCATAAAAGTAAAATATTATCATTTACAACATTCCTTTAAGTCATTTACAAAATAAGACTATAAATTTAAAGTCCTCAAACATTTAATAGAGGTGCTTTAAAATTCTTAGTTGATTGATTGAACACTCAAAGCGATGTGAATATCAATATAACATCTGATTCATAGTCAATCAATAAAAAAATTATATATATATATATATATATATGCGTCAAATTAAAACAAACCTATCTCTGAAAAATTTTGTTTCCTATTTTTAATTAGATTTTTCATGCGACAAAAAATACAACATCATTTTCGCCATTTTGGCGAAATGAAAAGATTCTTATTAAACACAATTTATAATTATTTCTCTATAAATAATTTTCATTTCATTTGTTGTTAGTTTTAATGACAACGGCATTTTATTTTACCGTACAAATAACAAATTATTTTAAAATTATTTAATATGTAAGTAGAAATTTAAAAAATAAAAAAAACAAATATATCAAATTGGAGACGAATAATTGTATAAGTCTGCCTATGTATGATGAATAATTGAAAATCGTTCATATAAAAAGCGGTTGTATATTGCTTTTCATCATAAACCAGACAATCTATTAAATTATTATTAGAAAAAAAATCAAACTTTATTTATTAAAATAAAAATTTGCACGAATAGTTTCTTAAAATGTAATCTGATTTAAACATTGTTTATAAAATAGCAATAAATCAATATAATATATATAATATATATATATAATAATAATAATAATAATAATAATAATAATAATAATAATAATAATAAGAATAAGAATAAGAATAAGAATAAGAATAAGAATAAGAATAAGAATAAGAATAAGAATAAGAATAAGAATAAGAATAAGAATAATAAGAATAATAAGAATAATAAGAATAAGAATAATAATATTAATAATAATGTTAAGGATACCTAAATAATAGAGTAAAATAATTAGTAGACATGTAAAATGATTGGGGGAAACTATCATAAGTGATTAAGATGTGGTTCTGGAGCTTAATAAAAAGAGAATGAAAAAGAAATATCGAAGGTAGTTAGTGGCTATCTGGGACCACACACCATTGCATAATAAAATAGGGGGGGGGGGTTATTTACAGATTATTTTTGGATTATCTTGATTACATAATGATGTAATCAAGTTAATTAATTTTGTGTGTATTTTAATTAATTTTTTTTTCGAATTTCTTCCAAATTTTTTATGTGTGTATTTTTTAGTAAAATTTCGAATTTATTTTCGAATTTATTGTGCACTTACTATTTTTTGAATAAATTTTTTTTCAATCACACTATAGTCAGGGGGTATTTTTGATTATCGATAAAAAAGCCTAAAATTAAAATTGGTTCAAATCGTCTACAATGGTCACAGAAGGTATTTTTCTTCCACAAAATATATTCAATCACACTATAGTCAGGGGGTATTTTTGAAAAAGACTAAAATAAATTGGCTTGAATCGCCTAATGATAAAAAAGCATAAAATTAAAATTGGCTCAAATCGCCTAAGATGAACACACTATAGTCAGGGATATTTTTAACTCGTAATAAAAAACAATGCAATATTTGGTCTCAATACTTTCTATAGGTAAATATAAGCATAAAATAAAAATGACTTGAATCGCCAACTGATAAAAAAATTGACAGGGGTATTTTATAGACTTGTTAAATAAAAACACTTGAAATATTTGTTCACGCAATTTTCATAGGCAAATTTAGGCTCTAGATAAAAATAATTTAAAATACCTAAAGTAAATTAAGATAAATTAAAGTACATTAGGATACATTAGAGTATATTAAAGTAAATTAAGGTAAACTAAAGGGTCTAAAGTAAATTAAAGTACACAAGAGTATATTAAAGTAAATTTAGATAAATTAAAGTGAATTAAAGTACATTAGAATACATTTAAGTATATTAGAGTAAATTAAGGTAAATTAAAGGGTCTAAAGTAAATTAAGGTTCATTAGAGTAATTTAAAGTATGTTAGAATAAATTTAAGTAATTAAGGTTCTTAAAGTAAATTAAGATGTCTAGAGTAAAGTATGGTAAGTTAGGTAAGAATTTTTTAAAATTAAATAGAGAGTCAACCTTTAAGTTACATAAGGGTAATTTTTAAAGCTGAAAGTTTTAAAAGCAGTTATAGTAAATAGAGGGTCAAAAGGTAAGTTACATAAGGTTAGAATTTTTAAAGTTAAAGAGTCAACAATATTGCATGATAAAATTTATTAAATAAAATATTAGTATAGTTTTATCGATCAATTTTTATACATATTTTTAAATGATAAAATTTTTAACATAATTTTACAATGGAATTTTTTATACATATTTTTAAATAATAAAATTTTTATCATAATTTTACAATGAAATTTTTTATACATATTTTTAAATAATAAAATTTTTAGGATAATTTTACAATGAAATTTTTATACATGTTTTTAATTGAAAAATTTTTTAATGTAATCTCACAATATAATTTTAAGTATAATTTTTAAATATAGATTTCTAACGAAATTTTTTCAAAAGATATGTATATTGTTGGTGCATTGGGGGAAAATGTCATTTCAAGGGAAATGATTGGTTAAGAGGAAATTTTATGATATTTTAAGGGAAATACTCGATTAAAAACAAGTTTGTTGTCATTTTTAAAGGGGTTGAGTTGGTTGAATATCAGTGTTCAAAGGGTAAATATTTTCTAAATGGAGAATATAGAAGAGTAATTTATAATATTTTTAAAGGGCTTTGATCAGATAGATATCAATATGTGGATAAATCTTTTGTGAGAGTGAAAATATTGTCATTTAAAGAGAAATGATTGGTTAAGAAGACAATTTATGATATTTTAAGGGGAAATAATTGGTCAGAAGATGGATTTTATTTAAAGGGGATTTCATGAAATTTATTCGGTTGAATATCGATATGTCGGTGATTTTTTTTGAAAAAATTGAATATAGCTGGAATTATTGTCATTTAAAGAGAAATGAATGGAAGAGACAAATTTATAGTATTTTTAAAGGAATTTGATTGGACAAGAGAGAAATTTTATTTTAAGGGGATTTCAAGAAATTAATCCGGTTGAATATCGATATGTCGGTGATTTTTATGAAAAATATTGAATATAGTTTGGAATATTGTCGTTTAAAGAGAAATGATTGGTTGAGAGAAAATTTTATTTTAGGGGTAAACAATTGGCTAAGAAGAGAATTTATGATCTGTTAAAGGTAAATAATCGATTAACAGCAGATTTGTTGATATTTTTAAGGTGTTGAGTCGGTTAAGTATCGTTATTTAATAGGTGATTTTTATAAAAATAATGAATATAGTTGGTAGAGTAGGAGAAAGTGTTATTTGATGGGAAAAGATTGGTCAAGATTGGAATTTATTTTAGTGAAAAATAGTCGATTAAGAGCAAGTTTGTTGTCATTTTTAAGGGGCTTGAGTTAGTTAAATATTGTTATTTAAAGGGTAAATATTATAGAAATGGGTATTGTTATGATCTTTATGAAAAATATTGAATATGGCTTGAAATATTGTTATTTGTTGGAAAATGATTGGTCAAGAGATGAATTTATAATATTTTTAAAGGAATTTACTGGAATGAATATTAGTGTTCAAAGGGTAGATATTATCTACTTGATAGGGTTTTATGAAAATTATGGATATAGTTGATATAATGGAGTGAAAAATGACATTTGAAGAGAAATGATTGGTTGAGAGTTGAATTTATAGTATTTTTAAGGTGATTGAGTTGGTTGAATTTATAAGATACTTAGGAAAATTGTTACTTTTTTCATTGATTTAAGGTTAATCAGGATATATCGATAAGATTTCAGTTGTTTGATTCATGTAACTATTTATTTGATTTTATTAAAATATTTGTAATTCAATTAAATTAAAAACTAAAATTGACTAGTATTTAAAACTTTTTTGTTACCCATTATTTAGGTTTTTATTGACAATTTTCTGAATAATTTAAATATTTACGATTATTTCCAGGAATCAAGAATTTAATAATTATTTATCCGGAAACTGTAGAATTAAATACTGTGAGCAGTCGATAACATACACTAATTTTCATTCAACAAGTACCTAGAACAATTACCTAACAATCTTATAAAATTTTAAAAAATGATCTAATAAATTTTTCAATTATTTTACAACTCAGTTAATTTTTTAAATGATAAGTACTATTCTCTTTAAAATTTGCTAATATGTTGAAGCTTTCTTTAAAAAATTTTATTTAAAGAACTAACAAATTTAATCAAATTTATTTAAAATTTACATCTTTCCCACTACTTTAATCAAATTCTATTCACCAGCTAACCACAATTTAATACAAATAATTTCTACAAAGACTAATAGACAATCACATACATTTTTCTTATAAGTTTGGGTTTTCAGTAAATGATATCAGTTCACAAGAACCTATGTATGTATTGAAGCATGGCATCAAAAATTATAGTTATTTGATTTTAGTAATGCGGTAGATATTAATTTTTTTTTCTATCAGTTTTATTCAAACCTTTAACATCTTTGAGTTAATAATTTAAAGAGTCGAATCATTTTCAATAAATATATGAACATTTATTCCAAGTACAATGAAAGTAATATACGTTTTGAGAAATTAATTTAAGTATCTTTTCTAATCAAGTTTCTTTTCACTAGCAATTAGATTAACCACTACTTGTACTTACTTATTAATTTATCATTCAGTAAAAAATAAGAGTTGGTGGTGAAAAGATTAGAAAATCTATAAAAATAAATTTAAGTAATTTTTTGATGTGTTAGCAATTAATTTATTTAGGGCATGTGAAAATTAAATGAAAAGGTTGGCATTCATCTTTGAAAATAACTTTTAATAATTGTTCATTGTTGGACGCAATTAAAAATATTACAAAAATAGTAGAAAAATTTCAAAGTTTTTTAACAAAACTATCAAGTTTTACAAAATAATTTCACTTACAAGACTGTAAAGAAATAAATTTTTATTCAGAGAAAATACAACAATTGATTGAGCTTCAATGATTAATAGTTTCTTGATAGCAATCAGGTAACTAAACAACCAAACAATTTGGAGACATCAATGATCGATAAAAGAGTCGAGAAGTTAATAAAATTTGTAATTGAAATTGTATTTCTTTTGATTGTTCAAATTTTTATGTGCTTTTATTTAAAGATTTCTTGGTCAGTAAACAATTTTTGATATTGATTTGTTCAGTAACTAGTTATTGATAACATATTGTGAGTGTGTGAATAATCAAGTATTTTAAGGGGAAATGATTGAGAGAAAATTTGATTTTTTAAGTGGGTTAAGTTGGTTGAATATCGGAGTTCGAAGAGTAAATATTATTTAAATATGTCATTTATATGAATAAGTAAATTATTCAATGCCTAGTATGTATATAGAGAGTTGTACAGTACTCTGTTATTTGTATACAGTACCTAGTGATTGTTGTTCAGTTATTAATCAATGAATTATTCACTGTGTATGGGTTATCAGTGTTCAGAAGTTGATACCAAGTAAATATAACAATGGATTTGGTTTCAATAAATTTGATTAATTAACACTTGATAACAACAAGGTAACTAAGCAACCAAAAAATTTACCATTTTGAAGACATCAATGATGTGAAAGAGAGTGAAGAAGTTAATAAAATTTCAACTTGTATTTCTTTTGTTAAACCTTTTATGTGTTTTATTTCAAAACTTGTTGGTCAGTAACCGATCATTAATATTTATTGGTTCAGTAACTAGTTATTGGTTACATTTTGGGTTTATAGTCAATAACCAAGTATTTTAAGGGGAAATGATTGAGAGAAAATTTTATTTTTTAAGTGGGTTAAGTTGGTTGAATATCGGTGTTCAACGAGTAAATATTATTTAAATGTCATTTTAATGAATAAGTAAATTATTCAATGCCTAGTATGTATATAGAGAGTTGTACAGTACTCTGTTATTTGTATACAGTACCTAGTGATTGTTGTTCAGTTATTAATGGATTATTCACTGTGTATGGGTTATCTGTGTTCAGAAGTTGATACCAAGTAAGTTAACTTTTTATGTTTTCTGAAAGTATTATTATTATTACTATTATTATTATTATTATTATTATTATTATTATTATTATCAAGGATGGTTTGCTGCAGAGTGGAGGAGATGGGTTGCTCTTGCGAATGACTACTACCTACCTTAGGCAATACTATGTAACACTGAAACTCAAAAATTTAATTTAATAAAATTCTTTGAAAAAAGTTTTTGAAAAATTTCTTTGAAAATTTGATCGTTATCAACATGTATAAAAAATTTCATTGTAAAATCATCCTAAACATTTTATCGTTAAAAATCATGTATAAAAAATTCCATTGTAAAATTATGTTAAAAATTTTATCATTTAAAAATATGTATAAAAATTGATCGATAAAACTATACTAAAAATTTTATTTAATAAATTTTATCATGTAATATTGTCAACTCTTTAACATTAAAAATTCTAACCTTATGTAACTTACCTTTTGACCCTCTATTTACTTTTAAAAAATTCTTACCTTATGTGATTTGCCTACAATAACTGCTTTGAAAATGTTCAGCTTTAAAAATTACCCTTATGTAACTTAAAGGTTGACTCTCTATTTAATTTTAAAAAATTCTTACCTAACTTACCATACTTTACTCTAGGCACTTTAAATTACTTTAAGAACCTTAATTTACTTAAATTTATTCTAACGTACTTTAAATTACTCTGATGTACCTTAATTTACTTAAATGTACCCTAATGTACTTAAATTGACTTTCGATCCTTTAATTTACTTTAATTTACCTTAATGTACTTTAATGTATCTTAATTTACTAGAGGAACCTTAATTTACTCTAATATACTTAAATGTATTCTAATGTACTTTAATTTACTTAAATTTATTCTAACGTACTTTAAATTACTCTGATGTACCTTAATTTACTTTATGAATCATAATTTACTTAAATGTACCCTAATGTACTTTAATTTACTTTATACCCTTTAATTTACCTTAATTTACTTTAATATACTCTAATGTATCCTAATGTACTTTAATTTATCTTAATTTACTTTAGGTATTTTAAATTATTTTTATCTAGAGCCTAAATTTGCCTTTGAAAATTGTGTGAACAAATATTTCAAGTGTTTTTATTTAACAAGCCTATAAAATACCCCTGTCAATTTTTTTATCAGTTGGCGATTCAAGTCATTTTTATTTTATGCTTATATTTACCTATAGAAAGTATTGAGACCAAATATTGCATTGTTTTTTATTACGAGTTAAAAATATCCCTGACTATAGTGTGCTCATCTTAGGCGATTTGAGCCTATTTTAATTTTATTCTTTTTTTATCGTTAGGCGATTCAAGCCAATTTATTTTAGTCTTTTTCAAAAATACCCCCTGACTATAGTGTGATTGAAAAAAAATTTATTCAAAAAAAATATTTCAATTTTATTTCAAAAATTCGCCAAAATTTGAATTTAAAAAAAATCGCGCCAAAAACTCGAAAAAAATTTCAAAAAAATACACACATAAAAAATTTATAAAAAAATTCGAAAAAAAATACACAAAAAAAAATTCGAAAAAATTCGAAAAAAAATACCCACAAAAATTAATTAACTTGATTACATCATTATGTAATCAAGATAATCCGAAATTGGGGAAACTATCATAAGTGATTAAGATGTGGTTCTGGAGCTTAATAAAAAGGGAATGAAAAAGAAATGTCGAATAACGAGAAGGGAATAAGAGAAAATCAATAAAAACAGACAATTAAATAAAAGAAGGTCATTTATAATTAACAAGTGCAAATTTAAGAAAACAAAAACAAAAGGAAAATTTGCACATTATTTCGAAAGCTCTTTCAAGATAAGGGAAGAAATGTTGTTTGGAAATCCGGGAAAGGGCACCTCTAAAAAATTAGTTATCTGGACAGATGTCAGTGATAATGGAGGCCCAAAAGGGATTAGCGTTAAAAGATATCAGAAATTCTATTCGACATCAATAAGTGTTATTGAATGATGGAGTATAAAAAGGAAGCGCAATTGAAATTGGAACACACAAAAAATTAAGAAAAAACTTGCGAAAGACCAAAACTACGAAAGACAAAAATAGCGAGAGACAAGAAATATGAAGGAGACAAAGAATTACAGAAGACAAAGAAAGACAAAAAGGAATTAAAGAGAAATTTGAAACAGAAATTAAACAAGGTCAAAGCAAAGCAAAGCAACTAAATCAGAGTTACCGATCTCAGAAACCCACCGCGGTAGTCAAGTGATTGTAAAGCCAATTGATCCGAAAAGTGCTATTCTTCTCGAAGGGTCGCAATAAGCACTAAGTGTGATTGATTGATAATTCGTTGTGCCATTTTAAAGTGGAGATAAAGTGTATTAATCAATAAAGTTTATATCGTTTGGAGTTCGTTACTGTTGTTTAAAGCACGCTTGGAGTCAGATCGACAATAATATCTATTCGAATTCACCGACAACCCCAACAATAATAATAATAATAATATAAATAATAATAATAATAATAATAATTAATAATAATGGATTTTATAAAAATAGGTTAATTAAAAAATAATGATATTCACTTAATATTTGACTTCATGCATTAGAAAATATTCAAATGGATTGAGTATTTTTATTCGTCAGTAAAAGAAACGGAAGAAGATATTCAATTGAAAAATTCTCAACATCAACTAAGTTTCAAATTAGAGTAAACAAGACTTATATTTATCCAAAGAAATTATATAATGAAGCCTAAAGTAAAAGCATACAAAGGTTTTTTATTTACTATATATCAAAAATAAAAATAATAATATTCTTTAATTATAAATACTATTTATGTTCCTGATAAGTAAGATGACCCAACTCAAAAAATTTCATTTGTATCACGGATCACATTCGTCCTAATTTTTAACAGTTCAATCAACTTTGTGCTAGGGCAGATTAAAATTTTTAATTTTTTTTTTTTTAATTTATTTAATTTATAAAATATTTCATTTTTATTTTAAAATTATAATATAGATAAATATTTATAATATTTATTTTAAAAAATTTTTTTAAATTAGTTTAAATTATTTAAATATTTTTTAAAGTGTTTATTTATTAAAATATTAAATAATTATAATATAAAAAAATAATTTGTTTAAAATATAAGTTAATTCATAATATTTTTATTTGTGATTTTTGTGCCTGAAGATGACAGTTATGCAAACGTAATATATCGTACAAAGAGGTTTTATTTCTGTTTTCTTTTAATTATATTAATGGTGTTAAATAATTGATAGAATTAATTATTGATTAATATAGCACGAAGAATCTTTTATTGACTTTTTCTTTTAATTATTATTATTATTATTTTATTATTATTATTATTATTTTATTATTATTATTATTATTATTATTATTATTATTATTATAACCATTACAATCTACGGTACAAATGCCATGAATTATTTTAAAACAAATTAATTTATTAAAAATTTCTAGACTGGATAGAATCAGTTTTTAATTACAACTTTGAATCAAAATTTCAAATTTCAAATTAATTACTCTATTGAAATAAACAAATTCTACCCTAAAATTACGAAAGATGTTATCAATCACTTTAAATTTGATTACAGATTGACTTGCTGTGTAATTATTAGACAGATAAATATAAAATTTAGCTCATTTTCAATAAACTAAAACAAATAAATAATCAGTATAATATTTCATTCTCATTTTATTCATTGATCGGAAATAAAAGTTTCCCTTACTAAATTATTAATTATTTTTATAATTTAAAATTTATTTTAAATAAAATCTAATATCAAAAGTTAATTTGAAGTTTCTAAACAAAAAAAACATTAAAATATTTAAAAAATAATAATTTGTTCGAATATATAAATTAAATCTATATTATTTTGATTGTTTTTTTAACCTGTTGAAATACGTCGTAAAACGTGTGGTTTTCAATTATTAAAACCTAGCCGTCTTTCTTTGATTATTTAATGAAGAATTATGCTTTTCTGGTTAGAGTATTCAAAGAATGGATAAAATTTATGACAATTTTATATATTAAGAATCGAATTATATATTAATTTTCTAGAAAGATGTATAAAGGATGAGATGATTCCTTCTTTCATTTTTAAGATGAAAGTAATTTATTATCTACTTAATAATAAGTGCAATCAATACACCGTAAAATCTTAAGTAGAATGTTGGAAGTACAGAAGAAAAAGAAATCGTTAATGGATGACGAATTAAACATAATGAGATTGTCTTTAGTTAGGTTAATCGGCTATTTTCGTTTTCAATATTGTATCAAATGGTGTATAAGTGTTTCTGTTTTAAAATTAAAGAATAAATATATTGTCATATAAAGAAGTTAAATAATTTAAGGAGATGGTATGGCATTTGTAAATTTAATGAATCAAAAATTATTTGATACAATTTGATTATGATTATTAGGGCAACTTAAATGTTGTAAACGAGTTACATCAACAAAATATTGTCTAAATATTAAAATAAAAAACCTTTAAACCAAATATTTATTCATTTTTATGTTTTATCGCTGTATTTTTCGGATTTCAATTCACCATTTCAATGGTCTCATTGTGATAACCGTTTCTGTGTAGGACTTCATTGAAATTTAATTGCTGTTTATATTTCTTTTCCGCATTGGTTTATCGATTGGTTATCCTCTGTTTCTCGTTCTTTAAAACATTCACTTTCTGCAAATATGCAAGTGCTGATCTTTATTGCATAAATATTTTTTGCGAGATAGTTTTTTTTAGAATCCGTAGGTTGCTTTGTCTGCTTTTACTGTGATTCTTAAATCTAGGAAATTGAAGGATCCATCTTTTTCCGGATATTATATTTCATACTTAATATCCGGATGAGCCGTATTGAATATATGAAATATTTCTTACATTCCTTTCTTGCTCTTGATCGTGATAAATATATAATCTACATATCTTGAATAGAAACCAATGGGTCACATGGTCTTCAGTGCCTGTGTTCGAGGTTATCCATAAATTTCATTACCAGCAAGCCCGAAATGTTAGAAACCATTGACAGACCTTTAACTAGCTTAAATATATTTTGTTCAAAAATGTTGTGTTTTAATAAATTAAATAATAATAGTCAGTGTCATTAACTCCACATGTTCTATATGAAACAATTAAACAAACACTAGTTTTGTATTGAAAACTTTATTATACAATCTACGAATCACAAAACTTCAAATATCACAATGAAACTGTCTATTCTGATTATCTAGTAAGTCTCGCTGTGGTTATTTGGTACTATGCACATTATAACAATCATAAAATTCGACCAATTTGATTCACGATTTAATTCATATTTTAACTACTAAGTTCCTGTAATTCTTCTACTGCTCGACTTCTAATAACTGATTTAATTGCTCAATCATACTCTGAGTATTTTTGTCCCTATCTTTTACAAAATGTCGATTGCTTCAGAATTAGAGTTTCTTTGTATAGTTGAAATTATCGCATTAATTTATGGCGTTTGAACTAAATAGTCTCATTTGAAAATCTTTTTCATATATTTTCTCCATCAAACGAAATAATTAATTGTCCCACTGTGCGTATCCCTTGCAATAATATTTTCCCCGTTTTCCTACTACCCATGCTATCATGATAATTTTACCTTTCAATTTCAGCAGAATCATTTATTTTGAATTGAAAACTGATCCTTAAAATTGCTGATTGTATACCATTATGACCCATTGTGAGGTGTTTACAGCAGAAAATTTCGGTAGATTTGACAGAGTGATTTAAAATGAATTTAGATAATAAAAAAGTACATCAGATTTTAATAGTAAAAGGATAAAAATTATAATTACTATTTTTTTGATAAATTTTTAAAATAAATGGGTATAATTAGCTTTAATTAAAATTGAAATATAAAATTCTTTAAGTTTTATTAAAATTTTAAATACGGAATTTCTCTGATAAATTCTTTTAAAATTATTTGGTTCAATGCTTGAAAGTTTGTTTAAATATTAAACAATATTGAATTAAAAATAATATTTTAGAATATGAGTTCTTTTAATGCAAATGTTATTCAAGATAATTTAGAAGATGTTTTAGCAACTTTTAACACCCATAATTTATTCCGGGGACTTTGAGATGTAGATGAAAAATCAATGTTGAAAGTAAAGTTCTAGAAGACGCAATTCATAAAACAAATTTTTCAATCGATCAAAAAATGTTGATAAACATAATCATTGTTGAATGCTTGACATTTAATTAAATTTTTTAAATTAAACAAAAATTTTATTTGTATTAAATTGAAAATTTCTGTCTACAATATTTTACAAAAATCGAAAATGTAACTGGAAATGTATGTCTGCCTATTTTTATCCCAAATAATTTCAATAAATTGGATTGATACGAAGTTATTGGGGAAAATAAAAAAATTATCGAAACATTATATATTGTAACAAAATATGCGACTTCGAGTAAAGATTGGCAAAAAAAATTAAAATTATTTATTTATTCATATATTTCAAACAGAAATAAATGTTTTATTTTAAATTTGTATTGATTTCGAATTACCTAATATTTTGACAAAAAATAATTAAGTTATAAAGATAATTTATTATTATTATTGTTTTATTATTAATATGACAAAAAAGACTTTTCAATATACAATTCATTTTGTTATATTTTTATTATATTGGGATTTATTTTATTTTAAATTTAATTATTTCTAAACGATAGCTGAAAAATATCCTAAATATATAAGAAAAATATTTTAAAATATTATTTATTATATTATATTTTTACTTTAATTATTTCAATTTTTTCAAAAATTTTAAATAAATTTTTTTTTTATTTGTTTTTATAGACGTCCTTTATACGTCAATGAGTGTTTTTCCATATTTCTGTGAAGAAATTAAATTGAAATTTGATTAAAGTCACAGATTTGTACTTTTTATTATTGTTTGTAATAATAATATATTATTAAACTAACAAAAGACATATTTTATTTTTAGGCTATGTGGAGGAAGGCAAGTTGGTCATAAATGGAGTTTCTTCTACTGAAAAAAATAAAAAATGTGTGAAGGAAATTGTTAATATTGCTGACAGTGAGAAATAAATGTGTGAAATCGGATTGATTGAACTCAACCTGAGTACTGAGGTGAATATTTTAATCTGAATAGCTTCAACTTGTTTTAATCTGACAGCGAAAACAAGTTATTTGGGACTAGACAATTATTGTAAATTGTAAATTAATCAAATAAATATGTATCAATAAGCTATATTTTTTAACTAAAGGTGAAATCATCATACTAATAAACTTGAATAATATTAAGATTTTCATTATAAGATAATTTTTATCAATGGTTTTTTCATAAATTTTAAATAATTTCGTTAAATCATGAAAACGCTTCCTATTTTTACAAGGCCATTTCCATTTTTCTAAAAATTAAAAGCTCTTTAACTTCAGCTCCTGATAGCTTATTTTATTGATATAGTCTCTAAATTCAATTTTGTTGTCCAGAAATTATAGCTTGTCAAATAAATTCAAATAAATTTTAAAAAAGTAAGCAAAAGTGAGAGGTTAGCTGCCTAATTATTTTTTCTACAATTTATTTAATTAGTTACTGTTTGTTAATAAAAGTATGGTTTACAAAATTATATTAAGAAAAAAGAACAAAAAAGGAAAGTAACAGAAATAAATAATCACAACCAAAAAACGAGTTAATTTGAGTTTAAATATATCATTATAAAATATACATAAAAAGGCCCTTTCCCATTGGGACTCAAACCTTGAATATATTCTTAAAAAGAGTAGATAACTGGTATATTTACCATCTTCCGTGTTGGATCTTATTTACTCGAATCAGTTCCGACTCGAAAAATAATAACTTTGTATTATAGATTCATGTCATGTGGATATATTTTATAAACAATTGAAGAACACAAGAAAATATTTAGCGATATTTTCTTAAATATTAGAAAGTTTTTACCAAAATAAACCAAAAATGGTCAAATGAAAAGGTACTTGAAAAGATTATTTAAAAATTGATATGATTAAAAGACATCAACTCTCAAATCACTATATAATAAATGCAATTATTATATTATTTGAATTTTAAAAAAAAATGTTCGGTTTAGATTCAAGTACAAATTTTGAATGTATGGGAATAGTTTATTTTAAAAAGGTGAAAATAATGATCGAAAGACAAAAAGTATAAAATAAAAACGAAGTTTTTAATATATAAACTTATTTTGTTTATTTATAATAGTGAATAAATATTTTGTTTTTCAACAAAAGCATTATTTAGTTAGAATATTTTTTGAATATTCGGTGTTAAATGAAAGAGGGATTTATCCGCTATTGTGGACTTCATTTCTACTTTATCTACTCACATATATTATTATTATTATTATTATTATTATTATTATTATTATTATTATTATTATTATTATTATTATTATTATTATTTAGAATTAAAATAATACACACACTTACACAAGTTAGAATTACGATAAAAACCGACTAACTACTTCATAAACTTTTATTATTTCAATGAAATGATATAAGAGATTTTACAGGAATGTAAAAAATTCGTTTTTAAAAAAGTATTGGGGTATACAAGAAATAAAATATAAAATTTCTAAATTATAAAAATCAATGAAAACCAATTAAAAATTTGAAAAAAGTAAAAATTGGGCTAAAGCGGTAACCGGTGCCAAATTAGATCGTGAAGACGAATAAAATAATATTAAATTGATCAAAGGTCTATAGAATGGTGGGAAGGCCAAAAACAAGCTAGTTAATTAAATTTAAGACGAGCCTTATAATGAATAGATATCCAGTAGAATGTTAGAATAATAATTCGCAGGTAATTAAGTCAATTGGCAATAAACTCCCACCCGTCTCAGTAATGTTTTGTTTTCTTTATGCATAATTGATGGAGAGAAATTGCTATAAAAGCATAGAGCAAGAGAGGAAAAGCCCCCAATTGGTCGAAGTGAAGTTTTAAAAGTAAAAGGTGTGCAGAGTAGCGAGAACTGATATTGATGGAAAGAGAAAAATTAAATTGTTTTAGGATTTTTCCATTAACGGTGATACTCATTGGGCCTCTACTCTGTTCTTGAATATTTGGATTCATTTGGAAGTAAAGATTTTGTTGGGATTTTTTTGAGTTATTTTGATTTTTGAAAACGAGGAGTCGGTTTCGAGTTTCAGCTCCATCAACAAACTTCTTGCAATCCCAACAAAAGAATTTATTGAAAAATTGAATACTTATAAACTAATTGTAAATAAATTCACTGACTTTTGTGATACATTTAAAATTAAACAATCTGTTGTAAAATATTTAATGAATAAATAAAGTATTGTAAAAAGATTAAATTCAAAAATATTTAGAATAAAACTTTTATTTAAATTTTTTCATTGTATATATCAAAATAATTTATCGAAAAATATACTTAATATTAAATTTTTTAAAAAAATAAAACTAATATTTAAATTTATCAAATTTCATTTGCAAAAATTGTAGATTCATTTTGCATTTATAATGTTCCTCCATAAAATTTCCTGTATATTAAGCGACAATTAAATGCAAATAATAATTTCATTTGGAGAAAAAAAATTAATTTCCTGTGGGAACTGCGCAATAAGAGCGAGAAATTACAATTTTTCGATTAATAAAAATCATCATAGAAAGTTCTAAAAATTTGCACTCTACTTAAATAGCACAGAATTTGTTTTACTGGATCGGCTTTGCATGATTCGTTATCAGCCCCAGAATCCACAAATTGAAATTCAATGCATTCTTTTCATATATAAAAATAAATATTCCATTCGAAATAATATAATGAAATATAAAATGCAATCTCTCTCTCTCTCTCTCTCAATGTGTTTTTGATTATTTATAAACCTCATTCAATTTTAATATATAAAAAGAAAAATTATTATCTCATTTACGAAAGAAAAGAGATTTTGTAGATTAGCATTTCAAAATCATTATTAATAAAGCAGAAGCTGATAGCCATAATATATTTGATCACGCATGTTTTAGTTGTAACCTATTTATCTATTTCTTTAGGAAACTGTTATTAGTACTAATATTAATATTTTAGTAAGATAATAATAATAATAATAATAATAATAATAATAATAATAATAATAATAATAATAATAATAATAATATTCATATTTAGGAAAATTCTCAACATATATTATATCGGACAATTGTTTTTGTTTAAATAATATATATTTTGAAACGACTTATGATAAAGTTAAATCTTCTTCTAATATGGAGACAACTCCGATGCTGAAATTTATTCGGCCACCTGAAACATTTGAAGTTGTTGATTATGAGGAAAAAATTCTAGAAAAACAGATAAATTTTTTGAACTTACCGAAACATCGGAAGATCACAGATGATTATTCATAAAAAATTATTATCGATGGAAGCAACTCAAAAGTTTGACCAAACAGATGCAGAATCGCACTACAAAATGAGAATAAAATTTGGCAAGTGATCGCAATGCTGCTTTATCTTATCGAAGACCAGTTGATTCGATTATGGAATTTTTAAAGAAAATTGAAAAGTTAGCAATAAATTTAGTTCGACACGACCTGACAGAAGATGATCTGAAAGTATTTTAATTTAAATTTCTTTTGATGATAATGAAACAAAAAAAGATTTGAAGCTACAGGGCTTGAAAACCTTCGAAGAAATGAACGGTAGGATCATCAAATTCGATGAAATAAAAAAAGAAATAGAAAATGAAAACATTGTTTCTATTCAACAGATACAGAAACATTATGCAAATTCTGCAATGTTAAAAAAAATTGATTTTGGATGTATCACGTCTACAGGACAATAAATATTTCGATATTTGTAATATTATATCAGAAAATTATAAACCTTGTCCAATCAAATATAATCATGAAAAAGTGCAATAAGATTTAGTCCAGCAGAAGTAGTGAGTGGAAAAAATATATATAAAGAATGGCAGTCAAATGACAACCAAGATTCAAATACGGAGTATACAGAGTATATTAAAACGAAAAATATAGATAGAAAAAGGATTAAGATGCAAATAGAAAAGAATAAAAGGAAAATATCCTATAATAATGAATCACGAACTAATCGCGAATTCGTTGGGGGAATAATTGAGAAAAAGATAATCGGAGTTACGTGATAAAACTGACAACAGAAAAAATAAAAGGAAAAAATGTATAATGGCTAAAAGAAATTAAAAACTAAAGATAGAGTTTAAAAATAAGGTTATGTATTTAAAAAATATTATTATATATTCGTATGTTTGTGGTATGTTGAAATTGTATAATTACTGTTAGATGTTGTGAAAACATCTTCGTTTAATTCAAAATTTGTAAAGTTCAAAATTTATTCAAATCAAAATTATATCTTTCATATTTCCGAGTATTTCAACAAAATTAACAACGGCATTTATTTTTATTTTAAAATTTAAATTCATTCCAAATAATAATTTAAATAATTAAATAATTTGAAATTTATATTAATGTCCTTATTTTTATTTAATAATTAATATAATAATTTAAAATACAAATTAATAATAACGTTCTTATTTTTATTTAATAATTAAAATTAAACAATTTAATAGTTTAATAATAATTTAAACATTTTAAAACCTAAATTTATGCCCTTTGATAATTATGCATTAAAATCCTCACAATTACAATACTCGGATTATTATTAGTAGTGGGATAGCGGCCCGCTAGCTCACCGGCCCACTGGTTGACATACACCTCTCCCCCCCGGCAAAAATTTTTTTTCTTGTAAGTTTAAAAGTACAAACTTTTTGTAGAACAAAGACAATGAGTCATCAAAAAATTTTCAAGTTTATTTAAACAAAGACCATGAATCATTCAAGGTCATTGGATAACTCATCATGATTTCTCAAGGTCATTTAAACAAAGAACATGACTCATTCAAGGACATTGGCTGAGTCATCAAAAAAAAGTTTCAAGGTCATTTAAACAAAGACCGTGACTCATTAAAGGTCATTGGATGACTCGTCATAATTTTTCAAGGTCATTTAAAAGTAGGTTTTGATCGATATCCCATAGGAACTCATCGATTACAGTAAATATCCATATTGATGCATGATTGAATATCAGGTCTGGAATTATTGATGCTGGCTTATCCATAATTTCATGTATTTCTGGATAATAGAATTCCAGACGTTCTTTAATAACTTTAAAATAATCATCTAAAATTTAAGTAATATTAATAATAGTAATAATAAATTACCATAATGTTTAATTTCATTCATAGCTTGAACAGCGCTCGGTACATCTATTATAATGATAAAAATTGAAATAACAATTACTTTTATACTAATTTAAACCAATGAGAAGTTAAACACACACAACCTTTTAGCTATAAACAATAAATATTAATTTATATAGATTTGAAAATGATTAAAGAAATTTTAATAATAATATTAGTTGTTAGCTATTTTAAAATGGCTAGCTCAATTGTTGTAACCGTGCAAGGCAAAAATTCAACAAGATGTGTATGTCCTAATACTGCAGTATTGATGGATATTTTGTATATGATAGATAGACCTAGATATTTGAAAACTCCGGTCAAAAGATTATCTGAAAGAATGAGTAATTTAGAATTCCGATTTGAACACACATATGAGACTTTATAAAGAGCTAAAAACGAATTATATGATGATATTATATATCTAAATAAGACCATTGGTATTATCAAAAATGAATTAAGAAAATCAATATTAGAATTGAAAGAAAATCGTAAACTTAATGAAAATATGATGAATCAAGTTCAATATAGTATAACATTTTATTCTAATAAAACATCTGATCAGTTCAATCGTAAAATGAAATTACAACAACCGGTTAGCAAAGAAGTTAATGTTAACAGTGCCAACAAACCATCACTGCCATTTCCATTATATATTTTTTACATATTTTCTTAGTATTGCATGATTCTGATTGGTCGAATATGGTATAAATAAGCTTACACTTTCAAATATTTTTATAAAATGCCAGAAACTAAATTTTTTATAACTTTGTTGAATGAGCTGGTCTCTAATAATAAAAAAGAAGATGATATCATTAAAAACATAAAATTCATGGTAAACCGTACCGAGAAAATCGTTGAAGACATCCCATTTGATTATGAAAAAATTCTCAATTTGCCAACATTGGAGAGAAAGAATGCATTCCAATCTATATTTAGTTACATGTTTGATGAAAATAATAAATGGATGCGAATAATAGTAGGATTAATGTATATGAAACACATGATATTAAAATCTGGATCCTACTATGAAAATTATTTCCAATGGTCTATATAGGTATATTACTTTATATTGCTATTAATTTATCATTATTTAGGTAATAGAAACAAAAATTGGTCCGTGGGTAGAAACAAACGGTGAATGGTCAGCGATTATTCAAGTTGCCACAGAAGCCAAACGTTCAGATATTTATATTTCAAATTGCAAATTTTTATTAAAACTATTAACTGGAGCATCGGTCATATATATCTGTAATAAAGTTTACCATAAATTTTAATAAATATTTCTTTGTTATTTACTGAATTATTAATAAAAACTACATTTTTAAAGATTTATTGATTATTACAAGTACATGCTTCATCACCACAATATTCTATCATTATATTTTCTATGACATGGTCAACATAAGTCTTAAATTTGTTAGGTTCAACTGTGGTTTCTTCATCGTTAATAATTTCAGTATCATTAATAATTTCATAATCATCACTCTGAAATTCTAAATCACAACATGAATCTTCTTTACCCAATGCTTCAACTAGAGTCAACATATCTCTAATTTTTACACCGGTTATTTCTTCGAGTTTATCAAACAAAAAGTTTATTAAATATTCTAAACAAAAATTAATTAATTATTTATATTTTATATTTTACCTTTTTCAGACATCATTTTTTAAACTATTTTAAAACTAATTATAATTTTGTTTATAGAATAACAAAGAAACATTAATACATTTATTAAACACTAAACATTAAAATATACATTAAAATAATTGTGAAAGTCTAGCAGTAACAATTTTCCAGATTGGAGAAAGCACATTATTTTGATCAGCTTTATATCCTAGGATTGCTATTGTTAAATACCAGTATTCCTGTTCTTTGAAACCTATTTCTGTAAATGCATCATAATATCTGGTATATTGACTCGTGAAGAAAGCATTTTAATTTGGAATTGATCTTTTTGAACATATTATCAATATCCTTGATATCTATCATTGAGAGTGTCCCAGCGAGAGATTGAAATTGAGTTTTATTGAGTTTGACTGTATTTGCCAATTGCATATTGATAGGTTCCTTTAAAAAATACATTTTATAATTGTGGAACATCTGAATTGGTTGGACACTTATTTTCTTGGTCATGTTTGATTTATGATCTTTATAAGGTGGTGACGAGCTTTTATACCCTTGACAGATACTGATTAACCAATCAGAATCATGCATATTTCTATTATTAATTATAACAAAGACAGTACATGATAATTGCATGATAAGTGCGTGACTGCATAAATATACAAAACTATATGTGAATTACAAAGAAAACATTGAGTTTTTATGATTTTGCATACATCAAACTTTCTCATCTATATAAATTTCTTTATATTATTAATATCCCGTTTTTCATTTGATTATTACGAGTTATTATTATTATTATTATTATTGTTACCACCACCAAATAAAACTATAATTTATTACTAACAAAAAAAAACAAAACAAAACAAAATCAAATTCTAAACATTTATTTCCTAAAAAGTTGAAATTTAGAAGAATTCTTAACAGATTTCGCAAGGCATCATTCGACATATCGCTGGTACCGAAAATCGCAGCAACTGCAACCCAGATTACAGGGTATTCGGGTTCCATCTCCTTCGGACTTCGGTCAAGCTTTATATCCCATAGAGCTTGATCTATCATGTTGAAGATCCATATATTTGTTTCTGTGTATACCAGATCTGGAATCATTGATTCTGGCAGGTCTTTCAGTATTGCTCGTAGTTGAGGGTAGAAGAAGAACAAACGTTCTAAAATTAAGGCCTGATATTTATCTGGAAACAAAGATAATAATATTAATAAATAATAAATAATACATTTACCGTAGTTTTCGATTTCTTTCTTGGTTAATTTAGTGCTTGTAGTCATCATTGTATTTTCCATTTTTAAAAATGAAATGAAATGAATAAGCAAGTTCTTTTAATCAATCATTAGCCAATCAGATATCAACCAATCCTGTGATTTCATTTTGTATGTCACAAACAATATTTTTGTACTCTAGATTTCGCACCCCTAATATGACTATTTTGCCACTAGCAAACACGTTAACACACATTGGGTTGTATTTTAAAAGCCTGAGTGCAGGAAATAATTCTGGTTCGAACATACAAAGACATTTTGTTGACATGTATAGATTGATAGATTGTCCCATATCCATGGTAACTGTAATTGACTGAATTTTAATATCCTTTATTCTATATTGTAATTTATTGACATCTAAAGGTTTCTTACATCCCATGATTCTGCATTTGCCGGATTTGAAAAATATTATAGGATATTTTCCACTCCTATCAACAATTTGCTGTGGTTTACCAATCGGAAATGTCATTTTTGATACATCGAAAGTTCCTTTATAATTTATATTTGATAACATAATTAAACAATAAAGAAATATTAAGCTATATATATGATTTTTAGAAAGAGTTCATTAAATCATATAATATAAACAAAAACCTATAATTATACAAATTAATAATGGAATTAAGAAATGATGCTGTATATCAAATCGTCGGTCCAAGTGGTAGTGGTAAAACTATGTTTGTGTGTAAATTACTGAAATCTAATTTATTTCAATCAAAATTCAACAAGATTTATTGGCATAAGGGTGCAGATGAAGAACATGGATTAACTCAAGATAATTTCTGTAAATTGAAAAACATGAAAATAGTAAAGGGTTTCGATAAAAACTGGTCAAGTCGTTTAAGGAAAGGTGATGTCATCATTATTGATGATTTGTATCAGGAAGCTAATAAAGAAAAGGATTTTAATAATTTATTCACAAAAATCAGTCAACATGTTGGTGTTACGGTGATCTTTATTACTCAAAATCTATTTCTTCAGGGTGGCGCACATCGAACAAGGAATTTAAATGTTCAATATTTAGTTATTTTCAAGAATCCTAGAGATGCAACAGTTATTGATTTTCTTGCTCGACAGCATAACCTAATAATCGTAATTTTCTCATCAGTGCATTTCAAGATGCTACAAAATCACCACATGGATATATATTTCTTGATTTCACACAACAATGCAATGATGATTTGCGGGTAAAAACAGATATTTTCAATAAAGAAGGTGCCATGGTTTATAAACGAAGTAGAAAACATTAACATGTAAAGATGTTTATGAAATCCAGACTTAAAAATGTTCGAAAACTTAGAAAAAGTTATAAAAAGAAAAACACAGTTCCACCAAAAACCAGTTATACACCATCTAAAAAACTAATAACCGAGAATTACCCTGCAATGAATCTAATTTCGAAAAACATTATTAAAAAGAGTAAGAAAAAAGTTAAAATTGTAAAAAATCATAGGAGTTTCCCATATTTTAATGCATTGTTAAAGGCATCGAGTATGAAAAGAATGTCTATTTTACAATCATTTCCAAATTTTGTTGTCGATGATTAACTCAAAATTCTACTAAAAGTAGTCAGAGGTAAAACTAAAATCAGTAAATCTAAAAAACTAGTAATCAATAAACATCGTAAGCCTTTGTTATCGCTAGTAAATAATAAAAATCGTCAGCAAATGAGAAAAATCATATATAAACAACAAGGTGGTTTTATCGGAGCAATGTTACCATTAGTATTTTCATTATTATCACAATAAACGATGGGGCAATCATTACCTAATGTTAAATTAAAATTTAAATCATCATGTTGTTATGGAGAATATTTGGTCGAATCCAGAAGACGAAGCAGGTTTCGGTGGAGTGGCAAAGTTAACGAAAAGAGTCCCAAAGTCGAAAAAGGAAACGCAAAAGTGGTTGTCAGATCAGCTTGCGTACAGTTTAAACAAACCAATGCGGAAAAGATTTCCAACAAGACCTTATAAGACATTCGGTATTAATGATTTATGGCAAATGGATTTGATGGAGATGATACCGTATTCGAAGATTAACAAGGGTTATAAATATATTTTAACATGTATGGATGTTTTCAGTCGTTTTGCCCGCGGTGTACCAACAAAGACAAAATCTGCAGAGGAAATATCTAAAGCAATTAATCTATTATTTAAAAATGGGCATCCAGACAATTTGCAAACCGATTTAGGTATTATTATTATTATTATTATTATTATTATTATTATTATTATTATTATTATTATTATTATTATTATTATTATTATTATTAATATTATTATTATTATTTTAGGCAAGGAGTTTTACAATAGTAAAGTTAAGCAAATCTTGGATCGTCTCAAAATAAATCATTATTCTGTACATTTTCAATACAAAGCCGCACATGTTGAAAGATTTAACCGGACATTGAGGGATAGATTGAAAAAATATTTCGTGCATCAAGGTTATAATAATTCATCACATCGAGGTCTGAATGGTTTGAGACCCGTGGATATCAGCTCAAAAACACGAGTACAGTCAGTAGTTACTATTACAAAACCTAAATATAAAGTTGGTGATCACGTTAGACTTAGTAAAATATCTGCTTCACCTTTCATCAAAAATTTCGATAGTAATTGGAGTGATGAGGTATTTCGAATTACTAAAATTAATACTAAACAGAGTCCTGTAATGTATGTTATTAAAGATAGTGATAACAATGTAATACAAGGGAAATTCTATGAACAGGAATTACAAGTTATTTCCAAACCTACAGTGTTCAGAATTCAGAAAATATTGAAAACTAAAATGGTGGGTAATGATAAACAATACTATGTCAAATGGCATGGATATCATAAAAAGACCTAGTAACATGAGTTTCTATACAATTTTACCGAGCAATAGTTGCCCACTAATCTATCCGGAAAATCAAGCAAGTAAATTTATGGTTGATCTTCCAAATTAGGAAATTGGGAAGTTGCTTTGCAAGACTTTACATTTGTGTACAATACATTCCCATTTTATAGTCATTGTAAAATCATTTACAAGAAACGTGTTCCCAAAACCTGTAGTGGTATTTTCTCAATCAATAATACTGATCGATATTATCATATTCTGAATCAAATTTTAGATGAAAATAGTGGCATGTTTTTCAAAGATGGATTGAATGTTAGTTGAGATTTTAGCCCATTTACAATAAAGTTTAAAAGTATTGAGGATGCCAAGCGAATGAGTAGTGATAAGCTTAACATTGTTGTTCCTGGTACTGAATACCACATACGTTTCAAAACTTTTATTGATGTTTACCTTGTGAATGAACACATCAAAATAACTGTATCATATATTAATGAGGTGGAAGATACATTTACATTTATTAAAGAATTATATATTGAAACACTTGAAGAATTACATAAATATATTTTATTCAATTGTTTACATATATTTAAAACTATTGAATTTTTTAAAGATGGAATATGCAAATTCAGTCTGAATAATAACATTTGTGAAGTTACATTTGATAAAAAATTGGCTAATACATTGTGATTAGATAAGCAAACATATAGGGCAAGTGCTTTAGGTGTACGCAAACCAAAAATAATAAAACTTCATAGACAAATGTTCATATATACTAACATCATCGATCCTACAATTGTTGGGGATTCTTTGGTTCCTCTATTGAAATCTGTTTGGTTGATAAACATGATCAGGATGAAGTTGTCAATATAAATATCGATAATCCCATGTACTTACCGGTATCAACATCATGTATAAACAATATAGAAATAAATATTCGTGATGATAGCAGTAAATTTATTGAATTTAGAAAGATACAAAAACTCATTTGACATTACATTTTCGTAAATTAGATGGCCAATAACGATATTATTAGTATGTATAGTGGTAGTCAACGTGGTGGCGAATTACCATATTTTATTGGTAAACAGTATGGATCAGGATGGTTGAGAACAATTTGTAGATTTGCACTTCCTATTCTTAAACGGCTTGGTAGTTTTGGTATGAAAAATGCTAAAGATGTGATAATGAATGAACAGAAAATATTACCATCGCTGAAATCAAATGCATTATCCGAGTTAAGGAAAGTTCTATCTAGTGCTGCTGGTATGTTTCAAAAACAGGAACCAGCACCGGCACCGGCTCAAAAACGTAAAAGACAACATAAACATATAAACAAACGAATGAAAGGCCATGGAACTATATTTCAAAGATTATTTGTGGTAAATCTGAATTGTGTTTATTTGATAGACCATCTCCCCAGGCGGTAATTGAAATGGGGGCCTTTGAAGACGTATTCCCGATGAATTCCATTATGAATAGTAGAACTGATATTGAATTTTATATTAATGGTTCCCAAACTTAATATCTAGATTTGAACGATACATTGTTAACGGTTCAGATCAAAGAAAGATAGAAAACCGTTGGGTGAACCTAGTGATGTAATACCAAACAATTTCTTGTTTCATACACTTTTTAAAGATGCAGTTCTCGGATTTAATAATATCAAGATTGAGGGTGGTAACAGTACATATATTCACAAAGCTCTAATAGAAACTATTATAAATTACAATAGCGATACTAAAAATACATGTTTAACTCCTATGGGTTATGGTAGTGATGACGATAGAAAAAAGTGGATTAAAGGCTCGAAATTATTTACCATGTGCTCATCATTACAACTCGATTTTATGGATCAACCGAAATATTTATTCCCAGGTGTTAATGTACACATTAGATTGAAAAGATCTGATTCTGCATTATCACTAACAAGTGCTACCACAGCACCAATTCTTCAATTGGTTGATGCAAAATTATTGGTGAGAAGAGTTCATGTTGAGCCTTCTGTATTAGTTGGTCATCAACTGGGGCTTAATTCTAAGCATGCAATATATCCATTGAAAACAAAGGAAATTGTTCAATTTTCTATTGCTAAAGGTTCAGCTTCTTTCTATAAGAAACAAATATTTGGAGATAGAAGAATGCCCAACTTTATATTGGTAACATGTCAAAGTGAATCTCAATATAGTGAATCATACTTAACATCGAGCTCAATTTTCAAAAACTTTGGAGTAATATCGCTAACTTTATCGAAAAATAGTTATTATAGAGAAACATATACTCAAGATTTCGATAATGATAATTATTGTGCTACATATATGCAGAGTATAGTGAGAAATATGGGTTATTTGGATAAAACCCTTAATTGTTGTATAACTCTTGAAGATTTTAAAAGTAAATATCTATTCTTCACATTTGTTTTGGCACCCGATTTTGATTTAAATCAAATTCAATTACCTCAAAATGGAAATTTGCGATTAGATATAAAGTTTGCTAAAACTACAACTGAACCGGTCCATGTTGTAATATATGGAGTATTTGAAAATGAGGTTCAAATAACTGCAAACAGAACCGTACTAGTTTGAACAGAGTTTAAGCATTGTTGGTTTGAACGAACATTGTTCGTTTGAACCAACATTGTTCTTTTAAAATTGTTGGTATAAATGTATAGATAATTTATTAAAATTTGTCATGGAGTAAGTTTTTCACATATTATTAATATTATTGATGTAGTTCTGTTCAGGTCTATCGAATTGGAAAACAAATACTAGGGCATGAATTTTTAGGGTATTTCCTCTTGATAAAATTCCATATTTACGTAATAATCAAGCCATAATCGTCAAAACTCAATCGTCCATCTCGGTGGAGAACATAGGTTAGCAATATATATGAAACCCAGCAAGATATTTGTATTTGATCCTATGGGTTTCTATTATCCTGCTTTAATGGTTTCGAAACTGCAAACAATGGGTAAACCTATTGTGTATAAGAAAACTATGTATCAAAAACCATGGACCTTAATATGTGGTCAACATTGTTTAGCTTGGTTATTATCCTAGCGATTTGATGTTTAATAAATGTTTTATTATTATTCTTATGTTTTATAATTATTTTTATTAATATTAATATTTTTATTATTATTAATATTATTATTATGTGTTTAATTAATATTTAATTAATGGTCACAAAGACAGTGCATGATAAGTGTGTGATCACAAAGACAGTGCATGATAAATGCGTGATCACAAAGACAGTGCATGATAAATGCGTGATCATCACATGATAAGTGCGTGACTAATAACAAGGAACACATTCATACATAAAAGTGTATGTGAATTACAAAGAAAACACATACAAACAAAAGTATGTATGTGATTTACAAAGAACACATGCCTACACGGTATAGACTGCATGTGTTTTAAAAAGAAAACATGCCTAAAAATCTCTCACCAATATGTGTGTAATGTTTAAATAAGATTGGCTAAATCCTGAAAATATTATTCTCTTTATAGACATTGACAATTTCCAAATTTGTCACAATTAATTCAAACATTTACACGCGCGAAATGCGAAATAAAAAAACTAATATTTTAAGAAGTCTTCTAATGAATGATACTGGTAAATAATTTTTTTATTTTATTTATTATTATTAGTATTCGGGTGTGAGCGTGCCAGATACAACCCCCTCCTTGGCTTACATAATTATTACGTAAAATTTGACCTCTGGCCTCGCTGTTGCTACCTGGAGATTGACCTTTGATCAATGAACTATCGATCACGTCACTGGTCAGTTATAACGTAACCCAGTCACATACCTATTACATAAACTTTATTACGTGAGCACTGGTCAGTTACATACTTGTTACATAACCCTTATTACGTGACCACTGGTTACTACCCGGAGACACATTTATTATGTAGCCCTTGTTACGTGACCACTGGTCAGCCATACACTTATTACCTAACTGTTATTATGTCACGTAGTTGTGAACCAACACACCTACCTTCAGAACTTTCTACACACCTACCTTCTAGAACTTTCCACACACCTACCTTCTAGATCCTTCCGTTTTTAAACATTTCACACACATACACACATCAACCAACGATCCACACCGATCCGCACCCATCTTAGACTTAGCAAAATCACTCACTAGTACTAGGTATTATTATTATACTGTTTACTTCATATAAACGTAAGAGTTTCGTTTACCTCATTGATTCATATTACTTGCATGTGATATATTAAAAACTTATATTTACATGAAATTTTCAATTGTTAATTATATTATTACATAAAAAATTATAAAATAATCATTAAACATTATAAATTAACATCAAACTCGTCTTAAAAATAAATGTTCAATCTTAAATTATTAAGCTTACTGACTATTTTGTTAGTAGTATATTACGTAACAATTTTATCAAAATAATCATAAAACTTTAATAATTAATAATTTATAAAAAATTATATTTACATGAAATTTTCAATTTTTAATTATATTTTTACATAAAAAATTATAAAATAATCATAAAACTTTAATAATTTTCATGATAATTTAAGTTTAAAACCATTATAGTATATTGATAGTTTATTTAATTAAAATCAAGTCACTCAAAACTTAAATTTGAACACTGGATTTACAAATTTCAATATTTTAAGAAAATAATTCAACAAGTTTAAAATTTTAACTTAACTAAATGTAAAAAATTATACAAGATTTACTTTATTAATTTCTATAAAATTTTAAATTTACAGCAAATAAAATATACAGATTTCCATTATATTAAAAAATTTATTTTGAAAGTAAAAAATAATTTGCCAACGATAGGATTATTACTGACTCAACAAATTATGACCGACATCACTGATGTAAGAATTTTGAAAATAACTCATTCAAGATAGGATTTAAACATTGGATTTATAAAGTTTATGAAAATAACCCATCATAGGATTATTTACGTGTAAATACTTAACCAAATTCTATAAATTTATAGCAAATATACTGTTTCTAATAAAAATTCAATATTTTGATAATAATTCACCAAGTTAGGATTTGAAAATACTAATTTACAAGTTCATCCGACTCTATAAATTATTAGCGATACCATCAACTAAATTCGTTGTAACAACTATTTTAGTGTTTTTATGAAAATAAGTCACTGGGTTCACTATATAAATTGATAAACAATAATCGATCCATGAGTTTTATATCAATATTTTTTTTTAAATTCACGCATACTGGATTAATTAATGCTAATAATAATGCTATTGATAATAATAATTTAACTTACACAACAATTAAAAAGATAATTTTTCACACGTAAATTTATTACAAACACGTATTACATTGTCCATGTCAGTCATGTGGATACTAATGATATCTAAATAAACTTTTGTTTTTTAATAAGAGCTTTGATCTAAATACTAATTAAATGTTGATACCAAAACGTGTAAAATTAGATTTACATTCATTAACAACATGCTAATTAATTTCGCACATTAAAGCTTTATGTAACCAAAAATTGATTAAATAACCATTAAAAATTCATCAGGTGATACCTATTAAATATTTCAATAATTTATGATTCAAACTATGTATATTATAATACTTTTCGATAAATTTATGAATAAACTATTACATGATTTGTTATAAAGTTATTTAAAAGGTTAAGAATTTTAACCGTATGTGAAGAAATAGGTAATAACTTTAACTCTAAGTAATGAAAGAAGTAACAATTTTAACCCAAAGTAATGAAATATTTAATAATTTAAACTCTAAATAATGAAAGAAGTAATACTTTTAACCCTAAATAATGAAAGAAGAAACAATTTTAACCCTAAAAGATGAGAGATAACTTTTAACCCTATGTGATTAAAATGTTATAACATTATGTAAACCAATAATTACTAAATACCAAGTAAACATATGCCTTTAATAAAGAGTAGTTGGTAAAAAACATACATATATTTAAAAACGTTGACAATTTTTAAGTACCTGTTAAAAATGGTTTGAAAATATGAATAAATATTTTAATTTAAGAATATTAAATTGAAAATCTCTATTGAAATTAGATTAAAAAGTATATAAATTTGTTAATCGTCAATTTAAATAAACTCGTAAAATTATTGATTGATTAAATGCTATTGTTAATTAGAAATATTAATTGGACTGAACTTATTTTTCAATAGAAAGTTATTCTTGAAACAACATAAAAATCATATTTCAATATCTTTTCTTTAAATTAATTTTGAAAAAGTACAAACCAAATACTTGATTTTGATTGGCTGTTACTATTGCTATCTTCAATCCAAGTTCTTGCTTATGCTGATGATATCGCTCTTATTGCTAATAATACTCATGATTTGCAAAATATCTTAAACATTGCTTTTGATGTAGCTCGTGAAATTGGATTTGAATATAGACCTGAAAAGTGTGCATATATTCAACTGCCAAATGTCGACACGATTAGTGAAATTTCAATTAATAATATAAAAATAAAGAAATTATTGAGTAAAATATTTTATCAATATCTTGGAGTTCCAATAGGTGAGCATGCTAACCAAAGTCCTTATGAAATCTTGAACAAGGTTGTCAGTGATGCGAAAAAGCTAGCGGATTCCGATTTGTGCGGTTGACAAAATCTCGCCTAACCTTCCCATTTAGAACGAGAGAAATTAAAATTAGTGCTCTTTCTGCAAATGTTTGTAACAATACTACAAAACTTTGTAGTCATTTGAGAAAAATGATGAGTTTACCTAACAATTCTGAAATCAGTTAATTTTATAACTCGATTGAAAATTTAGGCGCATCTTGCACTGATCTTTTGGATGAATATCACACGCAAACTATAAGCCACTTTTTTAGACTTTTTACTGCTAATTGTGAATTTACAAAACGTATTAATATAATATTCCTTAAAATTTGTCACTGGACCTAGGCTTGGGAATAATAACCCATCACTCCAAGACAGTTTCAATTGGATTAATAAAGCTAATATTATTCAAAAGCACTCTGGGAAAAAAACTCGTTTCTTTCGACCTAGAACAGCGATTCGGTTTTTTGAAAAAACCCATAATATTACAATATCCTTTGAAGTGTTGGATGATAAGCCAATTCTTCGCCTGACAACAGCTTTGAAAGGAACAATAATACTGACTGAGTTCGATAGTCGTTTGGTTTCAAAAGTTCTTCATCTTGCTCTTTATGATTCATATTTTACTAAATGGAAAAACAGTAACATTAGTAATTCATCAACCTTTTATCTGTCCCCTAATATTAATAGAGCAATATTTAAAGGAGAATTACGAGAGGATCATTGGAAATTTATTCATCGTGCCCGAACAAACACATTGGCTAATTTTGCAAAACCCTATATAAAAGGTGAGAATAGATTGTGTAGGCGTTGCCATAACCAAGATGAAACGTTGCCACATGTTTTGCAAAATTGCAAGGTTCATCTTACTCTTGCACTTAATCGTCACAACGATTGCCTTCAACAAATAGTACATCATTTGAAAAGTCCTTCACTGATTGTTGTTGTGGACCACACTTGCTCCTTGGTATCAAACTCTAAAGATTATAACTAATAATGAGAAAAATACAATTCTTATGGTTGATATTAAATGTCCTTTTGATTCTTTGGTCACGTTTGAAACTGTGAATAAGGAAAATTTGGCAAAATATGATTCTTTAAAAAAACAAATACAGGCTGCCAAACCTAGCTTTACTGTTGATATCTTTACTTGTATAATCGGTTCTATGGGATCTGTTTCCCCCAGCATCTTATGATCTACTTGGTAAGATGGGAGTTCCTTTTGAAAAAGTCGCTGATCTGGTAAAAGCATGCGCAATGAGTAACATCGCAAATTCTTCAAGAAAATGGCATTATCATGTCACTGGCGTTCTAAAAAGCCAATAAATTGATTTTTAATTTGATTAAAAATTATTTTTATAATATTCTCAATTAAAGTTTTATTATAAATAATTTCAATTTCAAAATAAAACAATAGAATAGTTTCATTTTGTTTTAAAAATATTATATTTAAAATAAAATGAAAAACCAAACAATTTCAAATGATGCTCTTTCGAGCCAATTAGATCCGCTGGAGAAACATTTCGATTTTCAGCAATCGAGTTGTAAAAGATTGATGGATCTTCTCAAATCCCAAATTGTCTTATCTGAAGCAATTATGGATTTTATTTCAAATATCTGCAAATCTGCTCTTTATGTCAAACCCTCAAATATGACTTATAGCGCAAAGCCGGATCAGATAACCGATGAAAATCAGTAAAGCCAGAGAAATTTCGGGGAGTGGAACTCTATTGAGACAAAACTTTTCTCAAAATTAAATGATAATAAACCGAAAATTTTATCTCGATTGTTCAACCTCCTCGATTGGCTGATTCCAAGCAGAATCACTTCAATTCATATAAATCAAGAACTTGTATTAATAAAATTTTAAATAGTACTAGTGAGTGATTTTGCTAAGTCTAAGATGGGTGCGGATCGGTGCGGATCGTTGGTTGATGTGTGTGTGGGTGAAATGTTTAAGAACGGAAGGTTCTAGACGGTAGGTGTGTGGAAGGTTCTTGAAGGTATGTGGTGAATTCCATCATCTTTTTATTTGCAACAAGGCCCACGAGGATGCAGAGACATCGCAGCTGCAGAAGATCCCCGATCGACAGATTTTGATTGAGAATGAGAATGCTTGCGTTGGGGTTTAAACAGGTCTTTCCAATTAACTGTTCACTATGACCTGAACCCAGCGTTGTCATCAAATATCCCGAAACTAGACCATCAAACAGAAGGTTATGATATTCATCCATAGCACATTCTTGAATATTTGATGGGATTTTATCAAGCGCAGTTTTAATACGACTTGGAACTGTAGCATTTAACATATCCATCAAACGAAGAGTTTTTCCTGCTTCACTTTCATCGAATTGTGCAGCTTGAGGAGAAATAATATGAGATATAATTCCAATTTGTGGTTTAAGAGTAGACAAAGCTTCTCGAGCTGTGCTAGCCTCTTTGGCTAGACGAGTCACAACTCTACACGAAACATCGTATTTATAACGAGCGTGAGACAATTCACATTTAAGAGCCTGGTTCTCTTGTTTCATAATAAATTGTTGAAGCATCAAAGCATCCCATTTATCCTGAAAAGATTTCAATAAGGCTGGAATGGATGGTAAACTGGGTATTAGAACTCTAATTTCAATCAAATCATCTCGAGAAAACTGTGCCCAGTAACCGGATTTAAATCACTGGTTGTTAAGCATTCATCAATTAACCTTCTTTCATAAGCATGCCCTTTATTAATTTTGTAGCTTTTAATTTTTGAATTCATATCTGAATCAAAGTTATCACCATCTGTAAACATTTTGCTGATGAGATTTCTACAATTTTCTAGAAAAGTTTTGTTTTTGTCGATAATTTTTGGCTCTTCCGAATCAAATTTGTATAATTTTACATTCTTAAGTTCTTCAATAGTATTCTTTATTGAAGATTTTTGATTTTTAAATTCAAGCGTTAAATTTATTAGTAAATTTTCAAATTCCTCAAATTTAATAAAACTGATTTTTATATCATCGGCAGATAATTCAATATAGTTCTGTGAGTTCTCTTGAGAAATTCGGGATCCTAACATCTTAAGATTTCTAATAATTTATAAATTGCTCTGTTATATTGCAACGAGATAAACAAATTAATTTTTTATTCATACACTCATAAGAATTACAAAAATTAAAAGTTCAATTTTTTACCATTTACATTTAAATTTTAAACAAACAAATTTTTAATTAACAATTACTTTAAAGTATTGTCATTTAATTACAAAAAAACCCAATTTCCAAAATAAAGTCTTTTTTTTCATTTTCATTTTTTCACAAATTCTATTTTTATTTTTCCCGGCCTTAATTTTAATTATTGTTGTTACATGGAGAAAAGACTCAAATTTTGAATCCATTCTCCAAGTTACTAAACTACATGGGGCTAAGGGTTGATGTGTGTGTGTGTGAAATGTTTAAGAACGGAAGGTTATAGAAGGTAGGTGTGTAGAAGGTTCTTGAAGGTAGGTGTGTTGGTCCACAACTAAGTAACATAATAACAGTTAGGTAATAAGTGTATGACTGACCAGTGGTCACGTAACAAGGGTTATGTAACAAGTGTGTCTCAGGGTAATAACCAGTGGTCATGTAATAAGGGTTATGTAATAAGTGTGTAGCTGACCAGTGGCCATGTAATAAGTAGTATGTAACAAGTGTGCGATTGGATTACGTAATAACTGTCCAGTGACGTGATCGATAGTTCATTGACCAAAGGTCAATCTCCAGGTAGTAAAACTGAGGACAGGGGTCAAATGTTACGTAATAATTATGTAAGCCAAGGAGGGGGTTGTATCTGACGGGCTCACATCCTACTACTATTATTATTTTACATTGGTTTACAATAACCAAAATCCAAAATGAAATTGAAGAAGTTAATGAATTTGTTCCTGGTAATTTTAAATTTTATTATTATTTATTTTAATATAATTTTAGAGAATGTTTCAAATGATGAAATTATTTTAATCGAGGATTCAGATGAGGATATCGGTAAATTTATTTATTAAATTAATAAATTATAAAATGTTTTTCAGAAATTATTAATGTTTCTGAAGATGTCGACGAAATTATTGATACGACATCCACAGTAGATTTGGATGATGAGATTTCGATGTATGACCCCGTTTATGGGGAAGATGCCAACATTTCTATGGATGCCTCGTTTCTGGGGAAGATGCCTACATTTCTGGGACTGATGCTCACATTTCTGTGGATGCCACCGTTTCTGGGGAAGATGAGATTTCTTATGAAAAATGTAAGATTTTCATTATTTTTAAATATTTTTAATATGAAAAATGTTAATAATAATAATATGTAAAGTATTATAATATAATTAATTTATAATAAGAATATAAATATTTTAAATGAGTAATATATAAGTTAATAATATGTAAAGTATTATAATATAATACTTTACATATTATTAATTTATAATAAGAATAGAAATATGATTTGAAATATTTGATTTATTGAATTATATTAATATCGAATTTTAATTAATTATTTTATACATTATTTTACAAAATGTTTTGTGATTTGAAATATCTGATTTATTGATTTATTTGAAGAAATGCTTTATGATTTGAAATATCTGATTTATTGCATTATTTGAAGAAATATATTGAATTATTTTACGAAATGTTTATTATTATTATTTAAATATGTGATTATTGATTTATTTTTATACTTTATTTTACGAAATGTTTATTGAATCGAAATATCTGATTTATTGATTTATTTTATAAATTATTTTACGAAATGTTTATTAAATTGAAATATCGGATTTTAATTAATTATTTTTATGATATGCTTTATAAATTGAAATATTAATTTCTATTAAAATATTTACATAGTTAATAATTATCATCAGTTATATATTATTATTTGATTTATATATGATTTAAATAAATATAAACATTTGATAATAATTACATATTTCTCAGGTCGATTGTATAAAAACTATTGTCAATCTGCAATTGGGCATAACTCGAAATACCATATGACGATGAAACGTTACTATGGTCATAGATTCTATGGCATCGACTTTTTTATTTGCCCTAAATGCGATACCGCCCATGATATTGAATATCTAGAGTTTTATAAGAAACACTCTAGCCATTTAAATCAATTTAAAATTAATAAAAAGACATTATTTCAAATGATTTATGCGAAAAATGTTAATAATAATAATAATAATAAACATAATAATAATAATAATAATAATAATAATAACACGAATAATACAAATGTTACTAAAAACATAAACAATAATAATAATGTTACTAAAAATACTAAAAAATCAAAAAGACCTGCTGATAAAATCGTGCCGTGTATCCCTGCTAAAATTAAAAAAATAGAAATCATCATTAGTGATGATGAAACTGAAATACTCAAATAGGATGTTCGGTAAATAATGAAATAAATGTAAACGATGAACCTGAAATAGAGGTTGACTTAAGGGGTTCCCGTAAAAATATTCGATTTGATTTAGAAAATCAAAACCTTGTTCAAATCGCCCTAACTTACAAATAAATTAAAAAATGAAATATTGAAAATGGGATCTGTAAAATTCCAGTTTACAGCTCTCATACAATTTGAAAAAGATGGGGAAATAAAAGATAATTTCTTTTCTAATAGCGCGAGTGTCTTCTCCGATAGTTTTCTTGCTTATGGTGTGAGTCGATTAAATGAGAAAATCGAAAAATTCACATATTTAGGAAGTGTGTGGCGCGTAGTTAAGATTCGTGAAATCGATTTTATTTTAACAATATATTACCTGATTAGTCGATTAGCTGAACATAGTTTTATCCCTACACCTGAATCTCTAGTAGGTAAAAAGGCGTTTGTAAACGTTAAAAACACAGATCATTCGTGTTTTATATATAGTGTTTTAGCGATTTTAAAGCGTGATATAGTTTTAAAGAATAGGGAGCGTGTTTCTTCTTACACTACTTTTATAGATGAATTGAATTACGATCCAATTACTGATTGTCCAATGAAACTCTGTAGTATTCCAAAATTTGAGAGAAATAATAGTGATTTAAATTTGGCAATCAATGTCTTTGAATATAACACCACCCCTTCTAAATAATTGAATGATATTGATTACGTACCTCACCATCCTCACCTCGTCTTAATTCATCGAACAAAGGTTATCGGCGGTAACCCAATTAATCTTTTATTATTACAAGACGGTGATAATTATCATTATACCGCCATTTTTAATTTAAATAAACTGATGAATTGTCATTCTAGTAGTGCATGTAACACCTGAATTCGCGTAAAATGGTGTTCCCATTGTTTAAACGGTTTTTATTATGATAAAACCTTTAAGGCACATGCTGATTTGTGCGCTAAAAATCAAATAGGAACAACTCTATACAGGCTCCCTGAAAATAAAAACTTGATATTTAAAAATTATTCTAAAATGATTACCCCGCCATTCGTAATTTATGCGGATTTTGAGGCTGTTTTGTCTAAAGATATAAAACATCACCAAATACACATGCCGATATCAGCAGGCTTATTATTAATAAATAATTATACAAACACAACACAATATTTTAATTTTATAGGCTTATAATGTGTTTTGGAATTTTTAAAGAAAGTAGAGGAAATTGCTGTCACAATTTTCCTACCGTATTATGAAAATTATGGTAAAAACCTATGAATAATCTTACTTCTAATGAGGAACAGCAGTTCATCGCATGTAGAACTTGCTATCTTTGTAAAAAACTTATTAGAAATAAGGTTAAGGGCCATGATCATTTTACAGGTCAGTATCTTGGTGCTGCCTGTCGTAACTGTAATATTAATAGGAAAATAAGTAAACAGTTACCTATTGTCTTTCATAATTTAAGAGGATATGACCTTCATCACATTTTAAAGTATTGTTTGAATGAATTTCCATCTTGGAAATTAAATATCATTCCTACCACCACTGAAAAATTCATATCCTTAATTGTAAATATACAGAAATTGGCTGTTAGGTTTATAGATAGTATGCAATTTGTAAATTGCACTTTAGCTAAGGCTGTGAAAACTCTAACTGATCTACTTCTAACTTGTTCTGCTTTTGATGGACTTATAGTTAAGGCAAAGGGTATCTTTCCTTATGATTTTGCAATATCACTAGAGGTCCTTGAATCGACTTACGAACTACCTACAAAATGGGATTCTGTATCTGATGATGAATACGCTACCGCCCAACTAATTTGGACACAGCAAAATTTCACTACAATGTTAGACTATATGTTAACTTACCTAAAATTAGACGTATTCCTCCTTCCAGACTATTTTCAGCAATTTTGCGCAAAAGCTATTGCTTACAATGGTTTAGAACCTCTGAATTTTTATGGAATTCCTGGTATATCATGGGCGTCCGCTCTCATGACATTAAAGGAACCAATAGAACTTCTGCAGGATATGGAAATGTTTAATTTCTATGAGGGTGGAATACGGGGTGGGTTAACATTTGTTAACAAACATTATGTTGCAAGTTCTGAAGATACAGAACTCTTGTATATTGACATTAATAATTTATATGGTTGGGCACTTAGCCAAAACCTTCCGTATGGTGATTTTGTTTGGGTGCATGATAATCTGAATGATGTGCTGAGTGAATGTGTAAATGTGAATATTGAATTTCTTCTGTATGGCTATACAATGGAAGTTGACATCAATATCCCTGAGCGTGTGCATCAGTATTTGAATGACTTTCCGCTTGCTCCGGAAAAAATGTGTTCTCCCAATTCAAAAATTGATAAGTTAATGCTCACGCATTACAGTAAGAAGAACCACGTTCTTCAATTGAGACTTCTCAAGCTGTATATAGAATTGGGTGCGGAAGTTAAGTGTGTTCATAGAGCAATTAAATTTAAGCAATCACCTATTTTTAAAGATTATATACAGAGAAACACAGATTTACGCTCAAACTCAAAATGCGAACTTCATAGAGATTTATATAAATTATTTATAATAGCTTATATGGAAGTCCGTTGAGAATTTGAAAAAACGGATGAATTTGAGGCTATGCAATTCAGCTGAAAAGATGATTGTATATGCTTCAAAACCGACTTTCAAAAAGTTCATTAAAATAGTGGATGATTTGATTGTTGCTCATCTGAACAAAGACTCTATTTGTTTAGACAGGCCTAGCTACATCGGCCAATCAGTACTAGACCTGTCTAAGCTGCGAATGTACCAAATACAATATAATTAATTGGCAAAATATAGATCAGAATTTAACTGTGATATTAATATCCTTGAGGTTGAACACTGTAAGCTTGACATTCTTTTGCCGGCAATGATAAGAGACAACCTTTTAGATACCTCAAATTATGACCCGGCACATCCCTTATACTCGAGGAAACTAGATTCAGTTATAGGAAAATTTAAAGATGAAAATAAAGGTCTCGGGTATAAGGAGTGGGTTTTCTCAAGACCCAAGTGCTATAATTTATTAGGTAAATCAGACACAATGAGGGCTAAGGGGTGAAGTTGTTGGGGACTGACATCAGACATCAGTCGTATTTGGATTGCTACAATAAGAACGTAGTATTCACAGTACCTCAAAGTAGGATAGGGACGAGAAACCACCAGCTGTATACATTTAGAAACAGTAAAATCGCTTTGAGTAATAACGATGATAAGCGATTATGGGTGGGGAAAAATACAAGTATCGCATTTGGGCATTATTTTGGGGTTGATGCTATAGATACTGACCAAGTAATAGTTAATTTCTTGGATGAGCCGCTTTTCGGTGGTTCGAGCCCTAGTTTTGATGACTCTACAGAAATCAGCGATAATGAAGATTATAGGCAGCTTTTCGATGGTTTAACTTTTAACGAAGATAACATTGATATTGATGACGTGTTGTTATCCGATTAAATTAATAAATATTTTTAAAAATCAGTTTTTTGTTAATTTATTTATTAGGAAAACTTGTAATAGTTTTCATTTTTTTATTATGAAATTTTATATGAAATTTTTTATAATTTATTTGTTATAATTTTTATAATATTGTTATAATTTTCATTTTTATAATATTTTTATTATATTTTCATGCCAAAGTCCCAGTGTGAAGAAACGCGAAATATAACTTTATATTTTTATATTTGTTTTACGTGTAAAAATATTTTAATGTATTTATTATTAATAATTCATTGTTTTTTATGTAGTTGTTTTATTATATATATATTAATATTATTATTAATAATAAAAGTAATAATAATAATAATAATAATAAAAGTTTTTATAAGTAATAATAATAATATTAATAATAAGTAATAAATTTAAAAAATATATACTACTTATAAAAATAAGTAGGAAATTAAATTTTAAAAATGTTTAAAAATACTATGACCTTGAGAAAATTTGAATGACCTTGAAAAAATATGATGAGTCATCCAATGACCTTGAATGAGTCACGGTCTTTGTTAAAAATGACCTTGCAAAATTATGATGAACCACCAATGACCTTGAATGAGTCATGGTCTTTGTTTAGTTGATCTTGAGAAATTATGATGAGTCATCCAATGACCTTGAATGAGTCAGTGTCTTTGTTTAAAAGACTGAAACATTTTTGATGACACATTGTCTTTGTTCTACAAAAAATTTGTACTTTTAAACTTAGAAAAAAAAATTTTGCCGGGGCGAGGTGGTATGTGAGCCAGCGGGCCGGTGAGCTAGCGGGCCGCTATCCCACTACTAATATTTATATTTCGGAAAATTATTCACTTATATTAGTTTGGAAAATTGATTTTGTTTAAATAATGTCTATTTTGAAAAGACTCATGAAAAAAGTTTAATCTTTTTCTTCTTCTAATAAAAATAATAATAATAATAATAATTTTCTTTTATTCTAATAAAAAATATTATAATAATAAATGACAAGTTTAAATCTCTCAGAATATAGGTATTTCAATGTTCAAATGCTTTTTTTTTACTATTTTATTTATTTACTGCCTTTCCATTGTTTTATATTCTAAGTAAAATTATATTGTAATTTATTCTTTCATTTATCAATATATTTATTATGAAAGAAAAGCTAATAAGATTAAAGGACCTACTTTATTTTATAGTAAAAATATTTATGGCAGTTATTTAGAAATATGCTGATTTTCCCATTTGTGTGGTTTCTAGTGGTCGATATGATCTGGCCCCAATCATATAAATACTAACTACCTGCCACTGGTTACCCGTTGCTAGGCAACGTTGGTACTGTAACCAATGGTTCTGTGATCGTCAAAGGTGAGCTTTGTTTCCAAAACTGCTAAGACCCGGTCTACAGCTGGTTCAGCGAGCTACCGTTAGAAGGTTTGCGCTCGACTTAATTTTTTTAGGTCCCTTACTTATTTAATTCACATCACCTCGTTTTTATTCCTCAGAAGCCTGTACAAATGGACACACATGATAAGATAGGAACAACAAAAGGGTTTTATTCGCTAATCATTTCATTTATTAGTTCAATTTTTTCCTGGTTGTACTTTGCATTCTTTCTGTCTTCTTCTCTCCGCTCTTCCTGGTCTCGCACGAGATTTTGGCTTGAATGATGGTTGTGCCGAACTAGCCGTACCCTGGTAAGCTACCTGGGCTGGGACGAACACCAACGGGTAGGTGACGGCCTGTCCCTCCTGACCCGCGGCTACGGCTGCTTCCAATCCCCGTATCTGTACTTTCTGGGCTTGGTTCAGGGATCTTTCCTCTTGCCAGCCCTTCTGTGCCGCATCGAGATTCTGGTAGAGTTTCTTCACTCTGGCCGGCTCTGACCATGTGGCTTTTACTCTCTGCATCTCGCGACTGAGATAAAGACATTGTTGATGCAGGTTTGAGTTTTTCTTCCGGAGATGCTTTAATTCTTTAGTGATTCTTAACATAGAATCTTCCATAGTCACACCTTAATGATAAAATAATCAGAGAATTAATTAGGATAGTATCTTAAAAAATCACAAAGCAAAATACTCAAAAGTTATACAATCAGCCATGACTTAAATACCTTGGGTTATTTAACGATTGATAATAAGACAATAAAAACTTTTTATAACAATTTTATTAAAGGTTCGGTATGCACAAAGATAGCGATTCAATAGTTAGACAGTTGGTTTCTTGTGAGTCGGCGGCGTGAGTATGCATGTTCCTCGGCGCCCCGATTCTCCAGAATATCTCGTTGAAGGAGACTCCTCGGCACTACCAAGTGAACTGGTGCGTCACTATCCAGGAGGGCTGGATCCAGGTGATCGTAGGCCACTCCTTATGCGGGTAAGTAACCGTCTGAACTAGGAATACGCCCACTTGCAATATCCCGGTTGATTCTTGCCAGTTTTTCTCTTTGCCGATGTGCGAGAACTCGTTAGCGCCACTCGAGCTGTTCCAATCTGTGTAGTTCAATTTCCACCTTCTGCCGAATCTCTCGGGCTGGATTTCTGCCCGGCTCCCTTTTGATGAGTATACTCGGGGCTCCACGTCGACTGCCGGTCCATTTTCGTTCCTGTTCGGCCACTCGGGGGTCCCGTACGTTGATATCGTATAACCCCTGTCCCATAAGGCCTGTCGGTACCTTCCGGCGAATCTCGTCGGTACGATTAATGTTGTACGGTCCACATCTGCCCAATCTTGGGAATGAGTGCCTGCTGAAAGACGAAATTAAGAGCTATCGGCTTTATCGTTTTTCTTCATCCGAAATCAATGCATGTTTTACTATCGAAGTTAGTTAATTTACAAAACACGTCTCAGAAATACGTAAATCTAGTTTATTTTACATAAGCTGGTTATTTCATAGTGAGTCGCGACATTTGCTTAAATTAGGATATTATATCTATTGTAATTATACTAGTGAGGTAACGAAAACGTCTATAACGCGAATTGAAATCTGGACCTCCTAGATTAATAAGACTTCTCTAAGCTGAGTTAACCCGGTTTTAGCCATATCGTCCTCGAGTCAACGAATTCGCATCTGCAGTTGTGATTTTAATGTTCTATTGCTAGATCCCAAGTGTTAATGATAGATTGCGAGTGATTTTTTTGGTTGATGATTCCCATTCCTCCAACAGGGAGTTTATGCATTCTTTCTATTTATCATGAGGCAATTTGATGTGGTCAAATACGTAACTAATGAATTTGGGGTTTTAGAGAAAATGTTCGCACCCATATACGCAAAAGCTCCTTTCAACTTGTGGATCGAGCGACCTTTCACATTATGTTACCATTCATGTTGATTTTATTCCGGATAAAATTGAGATCCTCGATTTGATTAACTAGTGGGGATAATACGACTATGATGATTATGTGGACTCATTAGTAACCTTTTCTTTCCACTTCTTCCGACACGTGGGTAGAGAAAAATCGATTGAAAATATCTTTAATGGTTTTGATTTTATCGCTGGTCTGCAGGCATGTCATAATCTCCAGACACACAAACGGGTGATCGTTAGATTTATTCGTTTATAAATCGGTTGGTCTATCCATTTCTAGAATGGTCGATTTACATTTGGACATTTTATAGATTTTTACCGATTTAAAGTGTTAATTCTCTATATTCTTCTACAAATTGTCGCTTGATTAGAACGTATTCAGGTGTATTTTCCCTGGCGACGATGGAACGAAGAATTCGCTTTTAAGTGGGATCCTTTGTTGGTGAACTCTCGCCATAATATTTCATTAAGGTAATTTACACTGTTTCATTCTCTCATCCCTGGTTGTTTCTAGGAAGACAAAAAAGGGTGGATTTTCATCTTTAAATCAACCGAATGACTTCCATGATTACTGCCTTGAGCCGGATAAACCTGCCTGAATGTATTTAACCGAATATTTCCTCATGTACAATTTTGTTATTTCACGAATATTAATTCGATTTTCTTTTCATTATCTAATTCGGAAATTTTCTGTGTCTAATTTAGTTGGAACGGTAGAGGGCTATGATTAAGACCTGTTCGGCTCTCTCGAAAATTGTTGTTATATTTTAGGTTGCAGGTCCCGTTATTGGTATTTTATCTATTATGATAGATTTTCAAATAATTGTGGGCATTAGAATTTTTTTTGAGAATTATAGTTGATTTAGTATCGTATTAATGTTGCCTACGTTTAGTCCCCTTATCATTAGGTTTAGTAGTTTAGGGTCGAATTTTCTCTTTGATGACAATTTAGTTATGGGTGGATCTAACTCTACTATTTTATTTATCTACTCTTTAATCCCTGATGACTATTGACCCGATTTTTGCCCTTACCACGGCATCATACTTAAATGGGTTCGATTCTCGTCACACTATCTAATGAGTTCCACAATTACACGTTGATTTTACGATAAATTTTTCGGGTAAGTGAATATCCTCGGGGAATTTCTCCGTAGAACCTTTAGACTATAGTTAGTTGAATCACATTACGTTCATTATTAGTTTACATTTATTTAATCTAGTTAATGTAGATTATGGATTTTAAGTTTGATGCATCGATTTCCGCAAGTCCCGTTCCCTTTAACCTCAATTTGATCCTAGGACATTTTATATTTATATTAGATTTTAAGAGTGCCCACTGGACTACTCTGTGTTAAAATTTTAGCCGATAAGTAAAGATATTTTAGGTCGATTTTTCGGGAGAAGGTAGAAAAGTAGACAACCAAAAGATTGCCTCCCGATCTTCCCTCTACCCCTATAATAGTGAATAAATTGACGTTCGATTCCGTCGTTACGCACAGTGAGATCTCTCCCGGACACGAGCTGTTGGCGGACTTATACCGCAATTACACTGCTCGACTGTTTATGTCGTATTTTACTAACTTGTCGGTGTGTGGCTGTGGGCCGGAAAAATTTCGACACGGAAAAGTTTTCATATCATTTATAATATATATTTATTAAATACCAAATTCGGTTCCATTTGTCATGAATAAACATCATACACAGTTAACATATCAGCAAGTCATTCTTACTTACTTCGCTAGATTCACGTCTTTTTGGATAGAGTTTCAGTTAGAATAAAAGTGCTTCTAAATTCAAAAATTGGATTGTTCAGAGTTCAATAGATCAGAGTAAAAGTCATTAAACTGCTTCGAGTTTTTCAAAACTGATTAAAATTATGTGAAAATGAATCGGTATATATACCTATTCTGTGACCCTAACCTTGCGTGTTAATTTTGATACATTAAAACAACATTTGACCTTGGGAATTTCTCTGTATTTTCTAACTTTAATTTCTTAATTTTTAATTTATTTTAATAATTTATTCTTTTAGCAAATAATTGAATTATTTTTAATTCAAATTATTTTATTTTGGTTCCAATTTTCATGAACTCTTGTTTCTTTAATTAAATTGCCAGTTTTTGGTCAAATTTTCCGTGTTTTCATGTTATTTTTATGTTTGTTTCGTGCGGATCTTGTTGCATTCTGTTAATAGTTTTATTTATTTTTATGTTTTTTAATTTTATATTTTAATTATTTCTTTCTCCTATTTTTGCATGGTTAATTGATGTTTTAGGGTCTGATTTTGAATCTGCGTGCTGTGTTTGCGTGCTATTACCGATTCATTTAAACAAGCCTGTGTTCTGGCCCAAAACATTTTAAAAATTTTTTCTTTAAATGCTATTAGTACTATTGAATATACATGTTGTAATGAAAAATTTTCATATGTATTAAAAATCAATATAAAAATAAATATGTCTAGTCTGTGATAAATTTCAAATTGCAAATTTTTGTTCTATTTTAAATTTTGTGTTAATTAAATTTGAATAAAATTATAATTAAAAATGAAAGAATTAACTAACTTTTTATTATTTATTTTTTTAAATATATTTTATTATTCATTATTCTGGGCATGCGTGATCTTACACTAAGTTTTATGTTTATAATCGACATTTCTATAGTGATTATATGTAAATATTTCTGTTAATATATTTGTATTATCATAAAATTACGTGTCGCGGAAGTAAAAGTCGCTGAAGTTTAATTTCGGATAACTTATTATCGCGTAAATACAGTTGCTGAACTTCATGTTGAGATATATTTGCAATTTTATAAAATATTGGATGTTACGTAAAAAATAGCAGTAAATAGTGTTGATCCAGAACACATACGGCCTTGGAAAATGTTTAAATAGATCGGTAACACACATGCAAACATAACATGCAAATTTAAACTCAAACCTATTAAAACATCAATTAAACCTAACAAAATATGAGAAAAAGATAATTACATATAAAATAAATAAACATAAAAATAAATTAAAATAATAACAAAATGCAACAAGATCCGCACGATACAAATACAAATATAACATGAAAACCCAACAAATTCGACCGAAATTTGATAAATCAATAAAAGTTCATGAAAATGAAATTTAAATCAAGAATTTGAATTAGAAATAATTCAATAAAAATTTTAAATAAAAATTATCAAAATAAATTGAAAAAATAATAAAACTAAAGATTAGAATACACTAGAAAATAACAAGGTCGAATTTTGTTTTACTAAACCAAAATTAACACGCGAGGTTAGGGACAGAAAATAGGTATAAATACCGATACATTTTCACATAAAATTTAACCATTTTTTAAACCAATTTTGAAAATAGAATTTTTGCGAATCTTAAAAATCTACTTTGAATTAATTTTAGGTGAGCAGTGATTTTATTTGGAACCTCTCTCTCCACGTCATATTCTCGCAACCTCGGTAGAGCTCTGCTTGGATGTCGGCGTGGGGGAGATGTATTTTTATGATTTATTGGATTGATTTGGTCAAGTAATTTTGTACTTTGTTGTTAATATATTAATAAATATTTATAATGTTAAAATCGAATTTGTTTTTCATAATTAATTTATTTGTCGAAATTTTTCCGGCCCACAGCCAAGACACATCGCAAGTCAGTAAAATCAACATACAATTCAGATTCGTGTAAGTGCGTAGAATATCGCCAATGATCTGTGCCCGTGAAGACCCGGCGTGCGGAACGCAGGGATTGGAACGTCAATATTATTCCATATAGAAGAAAGGAGAAATAAGGAAGAGGTCTTTTGGCTTCTTTCTCGTTTCTAGTTTTCTTTAAACTCGACCTAAATTATTTCACACACGGCTCAAAATCATCACACCGAGTAGTCCAGTGGGCACTCATTAAATATAATATAAACATAAAATGCGTTTAAGGCCTATTAAAGGGAAAGGGTACGGGGAATAAATTAATTGAAATCGTTGACATGAAATGAAACAAATTAATAAATTCAACTTAACCATAAACTATAGATTTCTAATCGTTATCAAATAAATCGCTTCAAACCCCTAATAAAGTAAAGCATTTAATCAGATTCTAAGTCCGAGATTAGACGCGCTCTTCCGAACACCCCGATAAAACTAAAATCACCGCCATATAATTAAAGTAATTATTTCTCATAAGTTTAAATTTGATATGAAATTTCCAAATTATAAATTAAAGTTACTGATAAATAGTTATTGGGAAACCCGATAAGGACATAATGGCAATGATAATTATTAAAACCTAAATCACCATGCGGAAATAAAAACAACTTTTCCACCCGTAACAAAATTAACTCAGTTCTCTAAACCCTCATTATTAAAATTATACCAACTATAGTTTATTAAGTACAACGCAGGCTAAAATAACCCCCCCCCAAGAATTTAGAACAAAACTAACTAATTGATATAATAAAACTCCAAACACAGGTCAGGAAGGAAAATTCCAAGGTTAAACTGCATGTCATTCCAGAATTGGGATCAAATGGATAACACCTCCATAGCTCGACCAACCATGAAGGGTTTTCTGAAACTGTCCCATCATTATGGGAAATCGTGATTTAAGCCAACATCGGGACTTTCCTGGAATGGTACCCGATTTGCTCGCCTCCAGACAAATCCAACCATGAGAACGTAGTGGCAGTAGGCAAAACTAGAAGGTGCACTAAGGAAATACGTCGACATCAAATACCTAGCAAATAAAAAATCAAACCTGAAAACATTCCGAATGTGGGCTACTATCAATCGGGAATAATGAATAGAATCTCTTCATGTGTAGACTGACGCGATCATCGAGATTAAGCCTTCGTCGGTAAAGCGACATAAACAATTTACCTAAAATAATAAATATGGATTAAATTTTATGACCATTAACAAAAATTCTCTCACACAAGTGTTCATCCTGGTAGGATTGAATTAATCATAGTGTAGCGGATGTGCACACCTCGACACCGATTTGTATAAAGTGCTACCAGCCGATCATTTCGTTTTTTTTTTATTTATGCAACCAGATCTTGGAAATATGAATTCTACAACCGCGGCGCCGAGAGGAGAAGCCCCAAGGGAATCGAGTCCCACAACCCATGGTAATTTATATTCAAAGTTATTATCTCATAAATTATGATTACTTTTATTTCATAAATTTTAAATGGATAATTATTTGTATCTCATAAATTTTAAATTAATAGTTGGTTCTATTTCACAAATATTAAACTGACAATTATTTTTATCATATCAATTTTAGTTTGATAATCATTTCTCTTACTTAAATTTTAACTGATAATGATTTCCTCCCATAGATTTCAAATTGATAACTTACTAATTTTGTTATTTAATTCATTTTTCAGGAATTATCAGAAAACAAAATTTATTTTATAACAAAATATTATGAAACATTTAGGTTCTAAATACAGAAAGGACAACAAAAAACCCAAAGGGAATTGACGCAGTTTTGTAAATGAATTAGGTAGCAAATCTTATCTAAAATTTAATTCTTATAATAAAATTTTGTTAGTTTAAGTTTTAATAAAACTATGTTGAAGTAAAAGCTGGGAGAAGGCGAACAGAAAACATGTAGATGCCAAGAAAGGGAAATATATTTGCAATCCCAAGCAATCCGAGAAGATTCTCTGCAGAAAAAACTATTTTTCATTTTTGCAATTAGAAATAAAATCATGTTATATTCGTTTATTATATTATTTGCTCGTTAAAGTTAGATTACTCAATATTATTTTATTAAGGGAAGGATGAGTTATCATATAAAAGAAAAGTCAGGGAATTTAAATGTAAAAATTATAAATGATATAAACGTACCTGTCATGAGATTTAGAGATAAATCCTATAAAATTCCTCCAAACGATTAGGAAATTCCCCTGAAAATATCTTGGAAAATCTAAAAATCGAAATCAATAATTGATATACCGGAGTAAATTAGCTCTCACCCTGATTAGTGGTGTAAAAATAAGAAATTCCGTTTCTATTTTTAGAAAGGAATTTCTTACTTAAATCAATAAAATTTAAAACTTTGAATCTGGAATTTTAAAGGGAAGGGGTTGCGAATTTATTATTTTAGTCAACATTTTTGATTTGTACAATATGATTAGGACCTTTTACATATGCCATTTGAACACAAAATTTGTAAAATCCAAAAAAATGAACAGAAAATCCATCAAAAGTCGATGAAACTCAAATATCTACCATTATTTCACGAGTATATTTTTATAATAATATCAAAAATCATAATCGTAAATGTTCCAGATCGATTGTCGACTTAATTGAAACACATATTTAATATTTTAGTGAACAAAAATCAAATTAAGACGCTGGATGTCGAAATATTTCGACAAGACGTGACCTACTATCACGATAAGGCTCTGGAGCAAAGTCAAAACTAAAGGAGACCATTCGGAAAGAGATTAGCTACACCCGTCTACCGCAAACACCACTTTCATCGACCAAACATTTATTCCTTCCTGTTCAAAGCAAACTATCAATATGTACCACAATGTTAGCAAGCTCAAAACCAGTAAAAATTGTCCCAGCAAAGCCGAGAGAGAAAGACGCCGGAGATTGAAGACGGCTAGACTAAAGGGACAAATGAAGAAATTAATACCGAACATCTCAAATTGAAATTGATCCATTGACTCAATTTATAAATTTTGTTTTAATAAATGATTTTTGTCTTTACATTAAGAATCGTTTTGGAACTAACTCAAACTAGCTAATAAATAGTACTCGTAAAATAAAATAAATTGGTTATATAATCGATATTATTTCAATTGAATTAGCGATAGGAGGACCAGTAATTAAAGTGAGCGTGAATACATTTTATGGTACCTAGTGAACCCAAAGGTTTTCTAGGGTATTAGCAGTCATGGTAATGTTGGGCCAGGACACAAATAGCCTTGAAAATTGTTTAAATGTATCAGTAATACAACACGAAAACCTAGCACCAAGATAACTTAAAATATAATATACAACACCAATTAAACATTTTAAAATCTGAGAGAAATATAAATAAATATAAAATCAAAAACATAAAAGTAAAATAAAATAAATACAAAATGCATCAAGAACCGCACGAAATTTACATAAAAAATAACATAATAACAAGAAAATTTGACCGTAAAATGACCATTTATATAAAAGTAAAAATTAATGAATTAAATGAATAAAAATAAAATATTTTTAGCTGAATAAATTTAATTAAAAATGTTAAAAATAAATTACCAATTTAAATTAAGAAATAAATAAAAATTTAATTTAGATAACACAAATAATTTCAAGGTCGAATTTTGTTTAATCGCAATAAAAAATAACACGCAAGGTTAAGGCCAAATTATAGGTATATATACTGATATGATTTGACAAATCTTAATCTTAATTTTCAGTATTGATTTTCCGTCGTACTTTGACACTTGATTTCAACAGTTTTACTTTGGATTAATATATTTACCGGTGAATAATGGATTCATTGATCGATGTTTTATGGATTATGACGAAGATATATTTATGAATTTTAATTTTATGGATTTTTACTTTGGATTAATATATTTATCTGTGAATAATGGATTCATTGAACGATGTTTTATGGATTATTACGAAGATATATTTATGAATTTTAATTTGATGGATGTATCTGGTAATTTATTTTGGTTTTAATAAATTATTATAATGCATAAATTAATTTTTCAAATTGTCGAAATTTTTCCGGCCCACAGCCAAAGACACATCACAAGTTATTAAAATCAAACATATTGTTCGAACCATGTAAGTGCGTGGAATATCGCCAATGATTCGTGCCCGTGAAGGCTCCGGCGTGCGGAACGCAGGAGTTGGAACGTCAATATTATCCGTAGATAGGGAAACTTGGAGGGTAAATGAGTAGTCCTTTGACTGCTCCTTCATCATCCGTTTCCTGTAAAATTAACATAAATTTTTAACAACAATCGGCTCAAAATATCTAAAAGTCGAAATCGAGCACAGGCCTTCTATCGGTAGCTCGTTGAACCCATGGATCGTTCGGTCAATTATAGCATTAGCAATAGCGCTCACTTTTTGCGGACGATCTACCCACTCGAGCACAGTTCCAACGTTGCTTAGCAACGGGTGCCAAGTGGTAAGCGAAGAATATTTGTATGAGGTTGTCTGGGTAACAACCGTATAGTTTCAAAATATCAACACCCAGAAACCAACCAGTAATATGGCTCACCTTTTACTAAAAACCACCTATTGGAATACATTTTCAACGTCATTTTTGACCGGTATCCAATGGTTATACCTCTTGTGCTTGCCTTTAGTGGGAATCCCTTGAAAGTGGCAACGAAAATCTTACATCTTTTACCGATCAGGTGCCCAGCAATATAAAAAAACCATATAGATTATTAATAAAGTCATCATAGTATCAAATAAAGCCTATAAATTGGTTTGATATTTTTTTAATTTTTTTAGGATAAATTAAAAATAGTTATCATAAAAGTTTCAAATTAATGGTATTTTGACCGGATGAGACGCAATCAGATAAGGGAAAGGGGAATCCTAAAATGTTTACCCAGTTCCAGTGCAATATTATGTCTATATATTTTTTCTTAACTGTTTTCGTATACTTTTTTTTATATTTTCATTTCAATACTTACAATAAAAAGAAAATTCCATTTTATCTATGACAATTATTTATCCATATTTTTATAACTCGTAAAAAAATAGTTTATTTATTTTTAATTTACTATTCGTAGAAAAAATTTAATATAAATTTAAGAATTGATTAAAAAAATATATAATTATTGTTATTTTAATTACACTTGAATTTTTTTAGAAAATGCCGCTTGTTTTATTTGTATAAAACATTTGTTTTAATTCATTCTGTGATAATAGAAATTAAAATTTCAAATTAAATTATTTCTTTGATTTCATTCATCGTATTTTATGTGAATTAAATAATTTTTTGAAATCAAATGAAAATAAAAGCTTTTGAAGAAATGAAAATGATTATTTATGTCATGAGACTAATTAGTATTTCATAAAATAATTTTTCAATTCAAATTTTGTAAAATAATTAATAGATATTTTATTTGTAATTAAAATTTATAAATAATAATTGGTTTTCAAAATATCAAATTTTAGTTAACTTTGATTCGGATATTGTCAAAAATTTTCAAAACAACTTTAATAATTATAATTTTCATGTTAAAATTAATAACTATGTATTCATCTCCAGCTATTTTAATAGTTACCAATACTCTTAAAATTCTGTTGCTAATTGAAAAAAATGACAGGAGTCCATTTTTTGAACTAACATTTTACAAAATACACACCTACGAAGACACGCTAATGGACATATCCAACCAGTAATGCTAAAGATATGCTAGTGAGTGTATCCTTTGATGTATGCCATTTGATTATTTTTTGGCAACAAAAAATGTTAAATCCCAAATTTACGCCCCTTTCAGATGTGCGCCCTCTGTGACTGCACCGCTCGTACCACCCTTGTTACGGATATGTCTGCACATTAAGCGTGTCACCGCACTCATCTTTGTGCATCAAGCCGCTCATACAAAATGAATTTGTAAAAGCGCTTGATTTAAAATAAATTTCTATTTAAAATTTTGTTTTTATAATTTTTTGCATATCCCGCTATTTTTAAATGTTTGATCTTTTTAACATTTCTAGTCATCGTCATAATATTTGAATATGATACGAAATGCCAAAAGTAAAACTACTATGTCACTATCTAGTAATGTAATCATAAAATCTTATAATATTTCTTCTTAGTTATTACGTAATTCCGAATATCCAGAGATTTTTTGCATGGTTTATACTCCTCACTTCCGTGCTACTATATCATATCATTGTGATATAACTTATATTTTATAGACATTTCTGAAAATAGAATCAAATTTTAAACCTAAAATATAGTTAGCATTACTAATAGTTTTATAATGTGTAATTAAACCATGAGTATTTTAAACAGATACAGTCAACTCCGCTTATAAGAATACACCCGGGCTGGCAAATAGGCATTCTTATATTTAGAGTGAGACTAATATTTCTTAAAAAGTCAGAATTTCTTTATTGTCAATTTAACAACGTAAAATATTCAAGGGACATATTATGCTCTTATTATTTAAAAATGTCTGTAATTTCCTGCTGGATGCACTTTTTGGATGCGTTTTTATCGATCTTATTTGCCACTGCATAGTACTCGTTGTATTCTGAAAGATTTTGCTCCAAGTAATGCTTTTTTGTGCATTATTCTGCGGGCCTCCGACAACTGCAGCTCTTCATTTTGACGCTCACGCTGTACTTTCTCGCAAATTTCAGCATAGATTGACGTGCCATGCCATGCGAATTCGTTATCGTGGTCTACAAAAGCTTCGAATTCTCTTAGCTCATCCGTCACTTCTGGAATTGGCAGAACATCATCTTCATTGTCGTCCGGGCCAACAGTTCGAAAGCCAGCTTTTCTGAAACAGTTTCGGATCATAGCTGGCGACACCAGCCACCACGTCTGCTTCAACATGCTCAAGGCAACTTCTTTGATGCCCTGAAGCATTTGCCGCATCACTTGCGTCCTGTAGTGAACTTTCATGGTGCGGATGATTCCTTGATACAGCAGCTTTATAAGAGATTTTGTGTTAGGTTGATCTTCTTGAGCTGTCCTTCTACTTTATGACAAGCCGTATTATCGGCAAACAGAATGATTTTTAGGTTGCCAAGCTCCTGATCAAACTTAAGAAGAATATCAGCCCAAATTCGACTGGTCATCCAAGCGTTGCTGCTGCTGAAATACGACAAAGACGGTACGGCAGTTCGAAAACACCGCGGATTTGCAAATTTCCCCTTAAGTATGCCTTTTTTCGGTACCATTAGCGTTGCAGAGAAGAAGCACAGTCATTCGTTCTTTCGGCATCTTTCCACCAGTTGGTTGAGTACCAGCGACAGCTAATGTTTCAGAAGGTTCCACTTTGTAGAATAGACCTGTTTCGTACGCATTAAAGATATCGAATGCATTATACTCTTTAATCAAGGTAGGCAATACGTTGATAATCCAATTTTCGGCACTGTATCATCTATAGCAGCTCTTTCACCCCCAATCTTCATAAACGTAACGTTATGCCAAATTTTAATACACTCTAACCCAGAAGTCGGCAACATTTTGAGTCGAATGAGCCAAAAATTACAATTTACAAAATTTCGAAATTTTTAAATAGTCACAAAATTTTTTTTCCCAACAATAAATACTCGCATAAATAAAGTTTTTTGATAAAAAAAAACTAATCTAATTATCTATATATAAGTAGTGTTTTTCAGAACAAATTAGATAATATAGATGGCAATATTAGATAATTACTTATTATTTAAGTAAAAGATTAAAACAATTAAACATTTACTTAAAATACTAACTCGTACTTCATTAACAAATAATTGAGCAAACACATTCAATAGGAGTGTTGGCTTTGCATGGTTTTACAAAGTTTGGATAAATTTGACTCATAACTTGTTGTTTTAAAATTCAAACATAACTCTAAATTTTCATTTGTCTGTTTGCTTCTTACTTTACTTCTAATTATATTTATGCAAGATAACTCTTGCTCGCACGAATGTCGATCAAAATGTAGTCAGAACTCTAAATTCAAACTTCTTCACCTGACTGTAGCAATCTGGGAGACTATTCCATGCGTTGAATATAAGTATCTCAACTCGCGACATTTATTTTAAAGCTGTCCACTTTTGTTGCGTTACGTACATACATTTATGGATCTCCAAATCTTCCATTTTGCTTTTCAAATCTGTAAATTTTCCATTCCACAAAGCTTTACTTTTAAAAATCGATTAATTGCATTTTTAGAGATTCAATATCAATTCCAAATGGCTCAATGTGGATTCCGTTACTATTTGTGTTGAGAGGATTTACTATGAATGCTAAAGTGGTTTTATTGGTTATGAATTGCTCAAATCTGTCAGCAAATTCATCTTTAATTTTTTTTAACTGTTCTGAAGTAATTCGTGTCAACAGTTGCACTGGTTTTATCGCGGTATTGCTTTAGAAATTGAAAATGAAGTAATTTACAGCTTTGAATATCTTCTGAAAAAAGAATAAATTTGTCTTCAAAACAAAACAATTTTTCCACCAAAACATACGCTGGGTTTCCCTTTCCTTGCAGTTTTAGATTCAGCAGTTTTAGTGATATCCACCTTAAAGTAAAATGTTTGCAACAATTTGTCGTTCTCAAGTTCAGGGCGATTAATGCCTTTTTCATCTAGGAATGTATTTATTTCATTCAAGCACAGAGCAAAACGTTAACACCTTACCTCTGTAAAGCCATCGAACTTTATTGTGAAGAAGGAGGTTGGAATACTTATTATGTAGATAGAATCGGTGCCTAATCCTCGTAAATCGATTCAGAACGATATTTAAATGTTTTCATTTTTGATAAAATAAATAATATTTGCGTATGTAACTAAAACGTCGCAGCTTCACATCCAAAGAGCTGCATGTGGCTCGCAAACTGCGGATTGCCGACCCCACGTACAGTCAAGCGTCACAGCTAACTGCTGCGCCTTCTCCATCATTAATGGGCCATTGATCACAGCATTTTGTTGCCACGTTTAATAAAAACATTCCATCTGCGCATCGGCAACTTCTTCGTTTGAACTTTCACGCTTTCTTTTTCGGTTCAGATTCCCGTTGGTAAGCGCTTCATGGTGAATCTCTTTTTCTGCTTTCTTTATTTTTGAGATAGTCGACTGACTCTCGTTGAACTTCTCAGCAACAGCATGTTGCTTTTTCGATTTTAACGCCTCCAAAACTTGTAGCTTTTTCTCAATTGTAAGCGTATTTCTTTTCAAAGCACTAGCCATGATACTTCTATATAGTATTTATTCGATATAACAAAGATCAAACGTAATCAATAAACAATCGTCGAAATGCCCACATACAATGATGCTTATTGTCTTAATACGCTGTGAATAAGCACTTAAGCTGAGTACAAATCAAAAATCAATCTCAACTCCTATTCTTATATGTGGAGTCGACTGCATGTATATTTGTGTATATTAATAAAAGTTTTGAAAATCATTGTGTGACTCTCCATCAAATATTTTTATTTAAATAAGAATCCATAGAATGATATATCATTAGATAAGTATTTGCATCCATTTTCACATTCTAAGTATTTTAGGTTTTTGGACTTTTGACTTTAATAACATTTGACCTTTGTGAAACCTTCGAACGTATGGTCTCCCTTGTTTTTCATCGTGGGGACTGTAATAGAATTTATTGTGTTCTAATATCGTAATGATTGCTAATTTTGCTGTTATTATTGTTAGGTTATTTTCGTAAAATAGTTGTTTGCTTACTTATATGATTTTTAAAATTTTAAAATTTATTTAATTTTTAATAAGCATTGTAAAGTCATAATTAAAAATTGAAATTAAAATTATCAAAAAAACTAATCAATACACAATTAGAACTTAAGTTTATAGAATAACCAACCAAAAAATCAAGTAAATAAAACCAATTAATAACGATTATGAAAAAATAAACTTTTGGAAAATATTAAAGAAAACTTCTGCTTTTTTGTGAGAAACCCGAAAATCAAGTTACAATAATTATTTTTTATTTTATTTATTATTATTAAATTTAACTACTAGAATATGTATTAAACAATATTGTTATTAACTTTTATATTTACCTAAAAAAACTAACACAACATTCACCCAGCTGTCCCGAGACAATATGTTTTTATAAGAGACTCAGCTGGGCTCTATCAAAATTTCTCATATACAACCTTACCATTATATGGAAAGCTAAAACATATAAGAAGTAAATCTTTATCAGTACTAATATTTTATATCATGTTTGAGCTAAATCAAATTTTTGACCCTTTGAGGGTTTAGACCTACAATGGTTGGACCCTTGAAGATATAAATACCGCCGAGATGTAAAAATTTTGTAGTATATATGTCTCTGACCTATATAATAATTAAATAAAATAGCTGTAACCTACTTATCAAATAAACTATATAGTGTGTCTGTGACTTACTTTGTTCTTAGGGAATGCAATACCGGAGGAAATCTCAATACCGGTATTTCGGTATTGCAAAAGGACAATACCGGGATACCAGTATTAAAACCGATTTTCAAAAAAATTTTTTTTAAATTCAGTGTTAAATTTATTCAATGAATTTTTAATAAACATAAAAAAATTTTACATAATTCACAAATTAAAGATAAAATAAACACAAAGTAATATTAAATAAACAAATTAAACATAAACTAACATAAAATTCATGAAGATTTACTGCTTCCTTTAAAATGTCCTCTTAAAAAACAGAGAGCGCCAAGAGTTTTATCATCCAGTCTGCATCGAAGTTTGTTTAAAATTACACCGGCAACAGAAAAAGCCCTTTCAGATTCATCACTGGCTGGACGAATAGTTTAAATTAGATTATAAATTTATTCTAAATATTTTCTTGCACGCCATCATCATCAAATCGACATATTTCTTTTTTCAAAAACTTTGTTAAATCACCAGCACGTTCTGGATTTTCCTGATAACAATATAATTTTTTTGTTTTAAAATTGCTTCGTCCAACATTTTCTTTAATGAACTTTCTGATTTATCTACTAATTCTATTAAGTCTTCCTCAGGCTCATTGACGACGGAATCTAAAATTTCATTTGATTGCTCTAGTAGAGCTGTTTTTAATTCCAAAGAATCATTTGATTAACAATATCCAGCAGTGATTTAAGAATTTTTGATTTCGATTTACGAGGAAAATTGAAAGTTCGGTTGATGATTTGACTATAATCTGTGTAACCTTTATGTAGATAGCCAATTAGATTAGACAGCTCCATTCTTCTTTCAAATACGCGTTTCATCAAGGCACTTCGAACTTCTGTGCTCAGTGATGACTTTATTTCACTAAGACTATTAAACATAAATTTAAATATCGTATCGGCGGAAAGTAAGTTGGCATCTTCACGACATAATGACTCAACTGCTAGTTTAACTGGCAATAGCATGGACACTGTTAAGGAAACTGTTTCAAAATCAGCATCAGTAAAATTTATATTTAAATTTAAATTTATAGCTGATTTTTTTATGCTTGATCTTAATTTGTAAAAACGTTCGAGCATTACTATTAAACTATCCCATCTAGTCTTTGAATCTAGGATTAAGCAATATTCCTTGCCGAATTCAACACGTGCATAATCTTGTAGTACCTGATTTCGTGTTGTTGAACGTTTAAATGTTTTCACAATTTTCCTAACTTTTTGTATAAGAGGACCGAGCTGATTATAAATGCTGATTATAAATCGGGGTACCCCAATTTTGAAGTGTTTTCGTGTAAATAGAACCGAGTTTATTTGTTTATTTGTTAAAATAAAAATTCTAGTTTATATGGCTGTAAAATGCATTTTTTGTTGTTTAAAATAATATTTTAATATAATACCGAAATACTGGTATTGGATCTTCGAATACCGGTATTTAATACCGGAAAAAAATGACCGGTATCACGTTATTGCATTCCCTATTTGTTTTAGTAGTGACCATAGTTTTAAGTAGATGTGATTTACTTATTTATTAATTACACTATGTAGAAAGTGTATGACATACTTATTTTTGTTAATCAAACTATATATTATCTGTCATTTACTTTGTCCTAGCGGTGACTATCGTTTTAAGTTTGTGTGACCTAATTACTTATATAAAAACTATAAAGTATGTATATGTATTATATATAGTGTGTTTTAGTTGACTATAGTTGTTCTACTTAAAACTTTAGTTATTTTGACGTGATCTATATAAAATTTATGTGACCTACATAAAGATTTTCGTGATAATAATACTAAGATAATTTTAATATTTCCCATCAGTAGGTGAGGCCTGTCATAACGGTGTTTCATCAATCTACTGAAATGCAATCTTACATCTGAAAATACTGCTTATCCTATCAGTCATGTATATGAATCTCATTAGCATTATATATGTTTGATAATCATTACTTTTGTTGTAGATGTTAAGGTTTTACTATTTAATTAATTATAAACTCGTATAATGATCTTGTAATATCTATTTTATCTATAATTCCAAGCCTATAAATGAAACTTTCAAATTTTATAATTTCTAATTTTAAAATATAAAATGATAAATATAAAAAACATGAATTAAAGCTGTAGCACATAAATTTAATTTGGGTAAAAGGTTTGATTTTTTACCAAAATTAGAGTGCAGACTAAAAATATATAAAAATAGCTTAAAATTTTGGAAGTTAAAACTATTTGATTGAATATAAAATAATTGCATATTTTAGAATTAGTTAATTTTAGTATTCAATTTGAAAATAAAATAGTTACTATGTCTTTGGTTATCGACTTTTGATATTCGATTGAAAAGTTTTTGGTCACATACATATTTAAATTGGTTCCATTTACTGATATTTTATTTACTGGTATAATTTAGACTAAAACTTGTAATAAGGTATTGAATAATAAATTAGTTCATTGTATATCAATTTAGACAGATACTGTAATGTCACTTCGTGTAATATAGTGCCTGTAAAGTAGTTTATGTTCAATTTATGGTTATCCATATAGTTTTTATTCAATTTTTTTAGCTAATTGAATGTCATTTGACATTAATAAAGAATTAATTGTGAATTTTCTGTAAAATTTTAAGGGAAATATCTCAATTTTATTGAAAGTATTCCAACAATAATTTAGTCTTGGATTGTGAAGACAAATTTACTTAATCATTGGGGATTGTATTTGAAATTCTGATCATTTCTAGTCTGTTTAACTAGTTTGGGTATGGACTTTAAATGAAGTAAATCAATTTCTATTCAGTTAAGAATTTAGAGTTTTATCTGTAATTTAGACTCGGTAATGTATCAAGGTGAATTTAGGGGTCATAATCATTTGGATTACAGTGAGATTAATTCCAATATTTTGCAGTGTTAAAAGAAATTTAAAAAATTTAATCAAGAGTAAATATAGAGTATATGTAGAAAAATGTCAGTTTTTACATGATAATTTAGTGTCCAGATATCCGTAGTGTACACATTTTAAGCGAAGAATTTAGAGGTAAACATTCAGTATTTGCAGAGAAATTCATTAAATGTCGGGTTTTACATGAAAATTATCAGAAATGGCTTTCCAATGTGACAGGATGTAATTCATTAAATTACCGTCATTAAAACGTTTTAAAATTCAGCGGTAATTATCATTTGGCAATCAGTTGGAGTAATTTCAACACTCTACAGTGTTAAAGGAATTAATCATGTTTCAAAATCAAGTATATGTAGAACTCAATAAATTTAGCTTTATACAAGGTATTTAAGGATTAATGTCAGTAAATTCGAACTTTTCAATGAAAATCTTTATTGGTAGGATGTCAGTAATTAATGCATGTTTAACTTTTTATAGATGAATTTAAGGGTAATATTAAGTGGATTTCACATTTTAAGTTATGGCAATTTAACCTTTTTATAGAAGATTTTAGGAAGATTCTACGTTAAAGTATAATACTTTGAATGTTTTATCGATAACTATGCTAGCGAATTTTTTTTTATCAGTTGTACATGATCATTTGAAACGTTTCATAGTCAATTGATATGATGAAAAGATTAATATTCACTTGAGTCTAATAAATTGTATAAATACTAGGCCTGGCCCAACCTAAATCAAATGAAGAGCCAAAAATAAAACGTCTAAAATTTCATAAGCCCCAAAAAATAAATAAATTTATTTATTTCTTTATTATTCTACATTACAATAAATTTTAATTTATAAAACATTATTTGAAATATCAATATATGTTGAGGTTATTAAAAAGAAGTACCGATATAAATTTTGGGTAAGTTAAAATAAGGTAAAGTAAAATAACATTTTCATTTACACTGAAAATAATGTGGAATTCGCCAAGTTTATGTTCGATTGGATATATTTGGGTTTTTATCGAAAGCCTGTTTAATTCTGACTCATATGAGTGTCCTTGTTTAATAAAATCGAATAACCCAACACAATAGCATTTATTCCAGTCTATCACAATTGATAACAAATTCTCCACACAATATCTACACAGTTACAACTTCAATGAATATCTGCAGAGTTTTCGATAACAATTTTCGTTCAATTGACTTTTTTTCAGCCCTGGGATAAGCCTTCCCAATTCGAGATCTCACTTCTGATACACTATTATTGAAAAAACTCTCTTAGCTCCGCTTTTAACTCCTGGATTTTTTTTTGACCAAACTCGCAATTTCGCTGGCTTTCCTGCTTTTTTTATCCTTAGTTTCTAATTCGATTCTTAACGAAATTTGTTATTTACTTGTCAGCATTTCCCTGACTACTAACCCCATTTGTTTAATTGATTTGGGATTCTCGTGTTTCGCTCTAACCTGTTTACTTTGGTTAATTGACGTTGGTTTCCTTTTTATTCCGGGTTTCCTTCATCACCCGATTTCGTTCGCCCTAATTTAATACTTTTGTTGAGGGCCAGAATTTCTCGCACTGGACTTGAACTTCCCATTAGTTCGGGTTTTCTATTAGCCAATTAATTTTTTAATTAATTTTAATTTTTCTTAAATATTTTTTTCTGGGTACCCCCAATCGATTTGATTTATTGTATCTGGATTTGTTTCATCATTTGTCATTCCCTCATACCAGTTCCCCCATACCTCACTAAATATTTATTAAAATTTTTTTATTAATTTTGCACTTTTAATTATTATTTTGAATATCAATGTTTTATTAATTTTCATTTTTGTTTTGTAAATTTTTCTCAAACCCTAACAATATAGAATAATTCCATCTTACTTTAATTAAAAATATATTTTAATTTTTAGTATATTTTAAAAATATTTATAAATTGTTTTGTAAGCTGCAAATTTTCTTGCAATGAGCCTAGGACCAACCCTGTTTTAGACAATTAAAATTAGAAATTAAATTTGAGTCGTTTTCACTGGCAATAAATAGAATTAGGGTTACCATACCTATAATATTTAAAAAGAGTACAACAATAGATGGGAGTGTAAAAATTCAAAAACCTCAACGGAAATAGTCACTTCTTTTTCTCATTAAAAAATAAAAAGGCAAAGAAAAATGTTATTTATTTTAATTGAAATAATATATTAAACAGAACAAAGTATATTTTTTCATCGTTCCACTGTTGCTTCATTAGACTGAACATCCTCTCCAAGTATCTACTGGTATTGCAAAATAATAATTGCATAATTTTAAAAATTTACTTGAAGTATTCTTAAAATTCAAAAAGAGAAAAGTACAATTGAGGATGCGCTTTAAAAGACCATTGTACTCTTCACTAGGGACGGTTGGTATCCACAAATAGAATTAGCCCATCAAAATGAAGTATTTTATAATTACATTTTCAAATTATTATTTTAATTAATAAATAATTGTAATGACTTCAATTTTAAAAAATATATGGATAAATTTTACTCTTCTTTTTAAAACACAGTTTTTGGTTTAATAAAAATTAATAATTTTATTGAAAAAGCAAGCAAGTCACAATAAAAAAAAATAAACAATCAAAAACGTTTTAAAATTAATTCCAAAATAAATTCTGAATTATTTTTCTGTGTGGGCATTCTTAGCACTCTTTCGTTCTAGTCCGTGTGTGCGTTATTCGAGCTTTGTGGATTCTAAATTGGTAAGATCTTATTGATTGATTCTAACTTTTGGAGAATTAATGTTTGGATCGAGTTTGTAAAAAATTATTTTGGTTCTAGAAGTTTCTTGGAAAATTGGTTTTATTATTAGATATAGATTTATTTTTCGAATTTTGAATGTAATACAGGAAATTTTGATTTGGTATTTTTAAGGAAAATAAAGAATTTTGTCGAAACTTATTGTTGAAATTTATTTTAAACTCAAACCTACTGTTTAATTTCCATTGCCTCTTTATCCAATAGGATCAACAGTTGGTATTATTTAGGAAATACTTATTTCTACGTAGGAGTTTTTCAACATGGAAATATTGAAATAAAGGACTAATGAAACAGAACTATTCTATACTATGTTATTATTGTTAACAAGGAGGGACTTGTCGATAATGCTTAGAGAAATCAAGTAGCAATGAGCGCTAATAATACGGTTTTAGATGCCAGGAAGTCTAATCGGAAGAGGTGGAATATCAAATAATCTGCTTAATGATGAAAATATGACGATGCATATGACAGGAATTAACCAAAAATATTTGACAGGCGTATATTCTATCCCCCATTGTGACATATTTATTGAAAAAATATTATTATCGGGATTCAATGTAAATTTACATACTTGTATAACCTTTAATGTTACATAAGGTTATAACAGTTTAACCTTTTAAACACTTAGGGTTAAAATTATTAATCTTTTATATAAATTTCCTTTATTACAAAAATTATGTAATAGTTTATCAATAAATTTATCGAAAAACAGGTGTTATAATATATTTAGTTTGAATCATAAAAATTTAATAATTATTGGAATATATAGTAGGTACCTGAAAATATGTAAATACCTGATAAATTTTAATGGATTTTTTTATCAATATTTGGTTACCTAACGCTTCCGTATCTGAAATTATCACTTAATTGACAAGTTGTTAATCAATTTTTTACAAGTGTTGGTATCATCTTGTATCATTACTAAATCGGATAAGTTTTATTTTAATTAATATTTACATATTTTCAAATCCCTTGTCAAAAACCAAAAGGATTGAAGATGTTTACCGAAAATGTTCTTGCCTTTAAAAAATTGTTTGTCTTGTTATTGTTATGAAAATAAAATTCATTAAAATGAATTAAATTATTATTATTATTATTATTATTATTATTATTATTATTATTTTTATTATTTTTATTTTTATCAATAGTTTAAGGAAGGATAACTAAAGAATATTTTATAATTAATTAAACTAACCTATTATGTAATAATATGTCAAATTGTAGTTTGAAGATCAGAAGTTGGTTATGATTCTTGATGATTGTGTTTGATTGTTGGTATGTTTTTGTATTCTGTATCAATAATAAGAAAACCAATAAACTCCCTTGTAGATTTTACGCAATGAGCAGCTTTAAGAGTTTGTTGAATATTTGTCATGAAATAAATATTGTACACTTATGTCTCTTTATAACAAATAACATTATTATTATTATAACCTTGTGACTGTCATTAGCATAATTTAATTCAGAACGTGTAAATTATTTTAAAAATAATTATTATAATCTAATGAATTTGATATAAGACTCGTCATTGGGTGGATCGAGTACTCCTCATCAATTTATATAGTTAATCAGTGACTTAATTTTCATAAAATGTAGAATTTTTGTAAATCCGTTGTTGAAATTCTATTATCATTATTATGTAAAGTGTAAAAGATAATAATAAAAATATTAAAAATTATTTGTATTTATTTTAAGTTCATCGCACTTTGGTTGAGAATCACTGGTCTAGCGGCTCACTACAGCTGTAATTAATGTTTAATGTGATAATAGAATATAATATGTACTGCCATATTTTTCGATACAAAAAACATTTGAAAATATAAAGATATAACATTTATTTAAAACCATTGAAAAAATTTTCAAAATTTACAATAATATTTAAGATTTCTTCTGTAATTTAGTTTTTATCCTTTTTTTGTATTTCTCATTATTTACCAAAAATACAGTAATTTATAATTTATTTGTAATATTTAAAGAAAAAGCATTTTTAATATAAATTTTTTCAAAATGAACATATTTCAGGACATAAATAATTAATATATAAAAAGATAAATGTCAAAAATTTCTGTTGATAATTGAGATTGGCATTTTTTTATGTATAATTTATACTTAATTGATACATTTCCAAACTACTATAATTTACATAAGCAAAAAAGGCGATAACATATTCTCTGATTTTATATATTTTAAAAATCGATAAATTTTATTAAAATGATTCTTTATCATTTAATTATTATATTTCAACTTTTTCTCCTTAATTTCATGAGTTTAAATTTTATTATAAAACTAAAACTTAACAAAGAAACCATAACTTATATATCAAAACAGAGCCAAAAAATATTTTTTTCTCAAAATTTCTCTTCGTGCAAAGCTCCAACGGAAAGATAATGGATTGATTGACAATTTATTTACATTTCATTAACTTTCTATAGACACCTCCTCAAAATTAATTTTAATTTATATCAATCGGAAAATCTTTTTTCATTCATCTTTCTAATTAAATTCAAATTTTATTAATTTTATTTTGAATTAATATAATTATTTTTATCATTATTATTATTACTAGCAGAAAACCTTCCAAAACAACTTTGGAAATCCATTGTTAATTAAGAAAGTCCGAGGCAGCTTTATTTTAACCTAATTCCACCTAATCTGACCTAATCTTGCTAAATCTAGCTCAAATACATCTTACAAGCATTTCTCGGCTTATTTCCAAATTCGAAATCGAGATTCATCATTGCTTAATAAAGCTGGGAAATTTAAATTTATCTAATTCATTCTAAGCGTATAATTCAGTATTTATCTTTGTTATAACTCAGATAAAACGATTTTGTTATTATGGACAATTTCATCTGTATATATAACTTCTAATTTGCAAGTCGATTATTTCATTATATTTGAAAAGTGTGACTTAAACTCAGTAAAAACGATTTTATTTTTATTATTTTTTATTATCCTCATTATTATTATCAGGGATGGAAACCAAAATTAAAATTTAACCGGTTTTATTTTCCTTAGAATAATATCGGTTTTCGGTTAAACCGGTTTGCAAAATAACGGTTAACCGTTAAAACCGGTTTTTTAAAATTACTTTGTTGGTGTAAAACAAGTTTAGTTTTACGGACATCAGAAGGCACATTCTGTAATTATGATAAAGTGAATGATTTTTTTAATTCGCTTCAGTGTAGCAACGCATACTATCATAAAACACAACAAAAAATTATTCACGTTATTATAATTACAGAATGTGGCTTACGAATGAAGTGAAAAAAATTTCAATGCAAAGGAAAACATATTATGAATTTTTAAAATCAAGTTTATTGTTCACCAACTCTTAAGTTTCATAAGTTTAAAATTTCTTATTTACTACTACGTTTATTTATGTAAATTATTAAATTTATGTAATTGTAAATTGATACCAATTATAATTTAAGAAAAGATATCGCAAAAATCTATTTTAAACCAAGAACTTAACATTTACTAAAATTTAATCCAACTGTTAACGTAGTATTATAAAAAGGTAACACTATAATGAATATGATAATTAATTTTATTTATTTCCTCAAATTATCATAATGTCTTCTAAAATGTGATCAGTTATACGTGGTCTTAAATCTGACAATATAAAGCAGAGATCAGAGAAACATCTCTCAACACTTTTCTGTATATCTTCTTACATAACTATAAACATAGCATAAAAATAAAGAATACGCTATGGGATCAGCTAGGAAATGAGATAACATCTGAGTTAACTGAACAATTTGAAGATGATTTTTAGCATTTTCGTTGTTTTCCATAGTTCTGTTTGAGGTTTTTATCTTTGAAATTTGTAGTACTCATCCTGATGTTTACTTCTTATGTGACGTTCTAAATTTGCACTGTGTAATTACCAAACTTTATAATATACTAATCTTGGTATACTTAGGTATATATTTTTTATATTTTGTGTTTTTTTCTCTTTTCGAAATCAAAATTTTGCAGCTGTATTTTTTTATAAATAACCACAAAAGTGTCATATCTCTCCTTTTTACTAGGAGATTTTTTATTAAAAATGTTTATTGAGATAACCATAATTATAAATGGTATGACATAAGCTTTAGGAAATACTAATTCGTATGATGAAAAGAAGAAAAATAAATTGAGTGGAACACATTTTAAATTGGAAAATTACTTAATTTTTACCGGTTTTTTAGAATTTCGGTTAACAGTAACCGGCTTATTTATGAATATTTATTTCGGTTTCAGTTTCGGTTACGGTTAGTGAAATATTTAGAAAAATAACTGTTAACCGGTTTCCATCCCTGATTATTATTATAAACCTATACAATAAAAAAACTTTTAGTTTTCTATAACACAAAATTTCATTGTTTCCATGAAAGTTGATTTTTAAAATAAGTAGACATTGATTGTCTTTTGCCATTTACCGGTCCAAGCATGATTCTCTTATCAATTACTTGGCCTTTTGTATCACATGTGATACACGGAAGAAGTAAAAAGTTAAAGATTGTATCGTTACATGTCAATAGTATTTGAATATATGTTAATTTTGTTTTAAATCTTAATATTACCAAGTTTATCATATATATAGGGACGACCATTTTTTTTACTGCCCTAAAATTTATTTCCTCACCAATATGTGTTTTTAATTATAAAAATATAAATTAATAAAATTTGAATTACTGTATAACTGCTACCGTTTGTTTTTTGCTTACATTTTTCCCTTTATTGAAATATTATTTTACTAGATTTTCAAAGAGAAGTGTAAATCTTTTTCAGTAAATATTCAAAAAGTTTTTTCTGCTTATTTCGATAATCTTTCATTAATTTTAAAATTAGCATTTAGAGACATTTTCAAAAATATTTCAAACAAAAATACACTCTCAGTATTTTGTTTAAATTACATTTTGTAATTTCATAATTTGTTTCTTTATTATAAATATTTGAAAGTCTTGGATTCAGAAATGATTTTTTTGTGTTAAGATTTATCTGTTTGGAAATGTTTCAGATCTTTTTAAATTTGTTTTGATGTATATCGAGTAGTGTACTATGGTAGTTTTAGCACACATACCCCTTATAACATATGATAATGCGCCAGAGGTCAGGATTATTTTAAAGACAAGGTTCCAAATTTAAGGGAGATTTCGAATATTAGCTATTTAAGGGTTTACAATGAGGTTTTATTAATTGAATCTTTGGAGCAACTAAAATTTAAGGGTCAAACAGGTGGGTTTATTCATTTAAAAAATTGTCTGTTGTGAATCAAAATATAAAGATAGATTAAAGTGTTAATAAATAGCAAAAATTAAGGACATATTGTAGATAGTAGTCTAAATTGTTTGTTATATGTATTGGTCAAATTTCAAGGGCAATATGATTTAAGGTAGAAAAGTATTATTCATATAAGAAATAAAGAACAATTAATAAGGCCGGTTACCGGATGGTCTTCAAATTTATTTAAATCATAAATTTAATGTCTTCAATGTTGCTTTAAAAGTCAAAACTTAAGATCGATATGATATAAGGTTAATAAAATTGCCATCGCAGTTTTGACTATCCTATCTGATGATAACAGTGAAACTATCGAAATATATCGAAACGTGTGTTTGAATGGCACATTCATATAATTGTATCATTATAATTTACTTAATTATTTATTTATTTCAGAATATGCTAATGGAACAAAAACAATGGCTAATTGTCATGACAACTCATTGGTAACATTGTTTAGTTGTATTTTTAATTTATGTAGTTTAAGGATTTTGTAATATAAAAAATAACTACCTATAAAATTATGTCTCGGATAGGGTTGTCAAGTGGTCAACACAAAAAAAGAGAACATTTTAAAGAAAAAATTATTAAAATCAAATTTTATACATAAAGATATTAAGGAACATAAAATTGCACTTATAATTCAAATTTGTACTTTAAAAATATAAATTTAATTAAATTTAATCATCTTCATCATCATTTTGATCACTTTTTTCAATGTATTTATCTACATTACTAACTTTGTTCAAAAAAATTTCATTTTCTTTTATTTCTTTATAAAATTCCAAACATGAAATATTTTTATAATTATAAACTACGCTCAAAATACCTCGGACAGTGGAAATATTTAAAGTGTGGAATGCTAAAGCTCCTTCGACAGCTGATACTTTGTGATCCAGAGATGAAAATTTTTTTGTAAAAAAATTGCATATGGAATTGGAACTCTCTCCTATACGAATAGTATTTGTATGCTTTTTTGACGCAATATGTTGTTCCAAATCGTATTTGCCTTTGTTTGCAACCGAAACTGTAGTATTACAAACAGTGCATATTGCCTCGGATTTTGAATTTGGTGTTGATTTAAAACATACAAATTTAGCTTGCAGTTCTTCAGTAAATAATCATTTTCGTTTACTCATATTTGGAGCTAAAATAGAAAAATCCAAGAATATAAAATATAAGACTCTAATTAACAATAATAAATTACATACTTACTTGTTTATTTAACACAAAAAAATATAATATTAATAATTACTTTTCACTTGCTTATTTTATTTATTTAACACAACAAATTATAATAATAATGATTTCTTATCAAAATCGTTAATACACACAAATTATTTCATCTTTAATTTTAAATTCAATAAATATTGACAGGACAGCAATAGCATAGCCTGCTTTTTTTCAAATTTTTGAATTTTTATACCGAGTTTCTTTTTAAATTTCAACTTGAATTAATTAAAAATCAGCGAAATTGAAAAAAGAGAACAATTTGAATATTTATAGAAAAAGATAGAGGACAAATAAAATGTCCTAAAAAAGAGAACATGTTCTCTTTAAAAGAGTACTGTTGACAAGCCTAGTCTCGGAACAGCTAGGGTGAATGTTGTGTATGAGATGAATGATATTATAATATGATAGTACAAATTGCAATATTAATTTTTATAAATTAAAAGAAAACGTCTATTAAAAACTCTTCGTACGATATATTTCGACAATTTGACTGTCATCTTAAGGCACAAAAAACCAACTAAAAATACTATGAATTAACTTATAATTTAAAGAAATTACTTTTTTTATATTAATTTAATTTTCTAATAAATAAATACTCAAAAAAGATTTAAATAATTTTAACTAATTTTTAAAAGATTTTTATGTAAATATTATAATTTTTTATCTATATTATAATTTTAAAATAATAATGTAATATTTTATAAATTAAATTAGTTTAATAATATTAAAAATTAAAAAAATTTTCAAAACAATACACAAACATGATTTAACATACTCAAACTATTTAAAAACATCCAAAACATTCGTAGTCAAAGCACTTTGTACATTAATCTATGGACCCAATGACCTTATCAGCAATGCTTCACAAATCACGCGTTCCCAATAATTATTAAAACTTTTCAACAAAATTCTAAAATCAGACATTCCTATCTCACTTTTACAGCATCTATTGTGCTCACTAATATTGTTCAAACCCTTCAATCGACAATGCTCTAGAATTCGAGTACAGAGCTGACGCGAAGTCTTTCCAATGTATGTGGCATTACATCTATTACATGTAAATTGATAAACGAGATCAGAACACAATCCGACCTGAGTTTTTGATTTATTAATAAACATATTTCGTACCTTACACTAATTAGAGACGATCTTATACTCTAAATTTTCCACCTGTTTACTTAACTTCCTCTTATAATTTGTAAAATCTTAAGAGTACGGCAATACTAACACAAATTTAGGCTCATTCTTTTTATATCCATTTGTACTATTATTTAGATCAACACTCAATTCACACTCATTTGTCAAATTACACTCAGACTTTCTCAAGCATGGATCCTTAGGATTTTTAATCAATTTGTCAACAGTCTCTTTTATCATCAACAATAAAAATGATTTGGAATACCCATTCTTTATCAATAACTCAATCAATTTATCAACACTTTTTACCGAATTAGCAAAAATAGAAGATAAAGACCATGAACGATAAATCAATCCTTCACCATATTTCTCTTATACTTAAATTCACAAAACTTTCTGGGTAATTATATAAACCAGTATCAGTTGGTTTTTTATCCTTCTCATAATGTTTATCTTTGCGTTGAATTGATAAATCCAAAAACGCAATCAATGACTTTCTCTCCCTTTCACATGTGAATACAATGTTTTATGTAAACTGTTCATAAAATTCAAAAACGGCTCTACATGTTTCTGATTTTCAAATACAAGAAAAATACTTTTTATAAATAATGGGTTTCTCAAATTGGAAGGAAGCAATTTTCTTTTCCAAACTAGCTAAAAATATTGATGCCATCGTTGGTGGTAAATGGGAACCCATAGCGATTGCATCTATTTCTTGATACCATTCATTATTAAAAATATAATTGAAATTTGAAGTAGCAAATTCAAGATTGAATAAAAAAATTATTGCCTTAACCACATTCTCCTGGAAGACAAAATTCTAACATTCCCAATCACGATTTCCCCAGACAGGTTAATCGTTTGTTAATTTATTAACAATTTTTATAAAATTACTATTGTGTTTTTGACATTAAATTATCAGTAATTCAGTCGCCATCTTAAAAATTATCCAATCATCAGAAAAAGCTAAGGGAGAAACAACGAATTCAAAAGTCTGTTAGCTCGTAAAAAAAATAATGAATAAAAGAATAGATTATGAAAGATTATTGGTCGTATTTATAGACAAAGCAAAGTCATGGCGAGTTTTGACAAATGAATGATCTAAAAAAGTGCATAATTTAAGGAAGAAGAGAAATAATATTTAAATAATTATTGAATAAAACCCAGGCGAAAATCGATAAGGAAATAGTGAAAAAAATGAAAAAGAAATTTAGAATAATTTTATTACTTTAACCCTTTTGGAAACACATAGGTACCACTATCTTCCTATTTTTTAAAATTATTTTATTTATGATTTTTATCTTAACATATTGTCAGGGATAGGCTCTTAGCCTTAAAATTATCAGTATTAATTGTCAGGTTGACGTCACTAAACGGTGACGTAGAAAATAATAAAATGAAGTTTTAGTGACGTCACAGGAAAAATTACTATAAATAAATTTTAGTAATTTACTATTTAAATACGTCATCAAGATATTAATAAATTTGGGTTCTTGATGACGTAAATCTAAATATAGTAATTTTATTAATATTATCTTTTAATATTAATCATTAACTTTTAATATAAATAGAGAAACAGTTTAGTGTTGAGGGCCGATAACAAAAACAATAAAAGAGAAAAATAAAAGTGAAATTATACAGCTGTGACAAGAAATATTATATAAGGAAGGATTTTTGTGCAACGATTCAATCCAATTGGATTTACTCAAGTGAACAACGGCCTAAAAATAAATCGAAGAATACTATTATTGATTGGGAATTCATACAACTCAAGTGGACAACAATTGAAGATTAGAGAGTCCTACATAAATAGATCTGTTTAAGAAAAATCAAACCAGAAATATATCGAATTATCGAGAGGAAAAAATCAAATCAGAGACATTTGTGAACTATCCAGAGGAAGAGTCAAATCGACAAATATTTGGGAATTGGATACAGGTTATCCAGAGGCAGTTGGTACGTTTTTATTTTAATAAATAAATTAGAAGTTTTCAAAGCGGATTCCTTAATCCGGCTAATAACTAAATTAATTAAAATAAATTACAAAAAGAGTACCCAAAGCAGAGGAGAGCTTTGAAAGTATTCAGGGAGCTCCAAAATTTAAGCTTACTTAACCCTCTGTAAAATTAAGATAAGTTGTTGCGTCGGAAATAGTGACCATCAACTTCTTGTGGGCCATTTGAGCAGGGATCATTTGATCCAGTTATCTTTCAAAACTATTTAAAATTGTACATATATATATTATTCTGTAAATTTTGTACACCAAATAAAACTTATAGGTAATTAATTGTCTTGTGTTATTTTATTTAAATAGGACCACAACCGACCTTTTTATATATATATTTGAAGTTCATTTTGAATTGTTATTTTAATTATATCATTTTTGAAATTTGGAGTCAGAGAATAAACAGTGTTAAGATCGTAACCCCCACTTTTTGATTTTAACTATATTACACGCATATTACAAACTGTTTTTTTAAACAAATTTTTGAATAGTGTCCCAAAAGGATTAAATAATCGATAAAAGGCCCGATTTCTCTTATGCACAGAGTGATAATTCGCGCGTGTTGGGAGAGGGGCTCTTCTCGCGTTTTCAGTTTTATGCCAGCAGACGGATTGACGCTAGAGATTTGTTTGAATTTTGTTTGCAGAGGCTACAGTAGATTTTATTTATGTATAATGTTAAGTTGATGACTTTCACAAAATAAACATTTTAAATGATTTTTTTCCATTTTCCAAGTTTAATCTTTTTTCTTTTAAGAAAGTAATTTACATTGTGCTACGAACTTTCCATTTTAATACTAAACATCTATGCGAGATTTCAAGGGTCTATCTCAAACGGTCTGAAAGATAAATCCAAAAGTCTATATCGTTCCAGAGTCAGTCAGTCAGTTAGTAAGTGATGAGGGTACATATATATAGTGATATATGTATAATTAAAAAATGATCGGCATTTTTAGAAAAATTTGTAAGTTAATATTGGACAAAAATTTAATTTAGTTGCAAATGTGCAGTTAATATAAATTAAACAAAAAAAGAAAAATGTATTAATCTTTCATGTTCACCGAGTTATAGATTATTTTGGATTCACTTACTGATGGCCAAACGTATGGTATTAAAGCGATATAGGTTCACACAATCTCAATCTTCGGAATAGTTTCAACTTATAAATGCAATAGTTAATGATTTCTTTTTGGTTCTGCTTCGCTTTAATGTGTAGTTGTTAAACTGAAACCTCGTTTTGTTAGGATTTTCATCAAATAAACTGTTAAATCTCTGCCAACTAAATTAATTTGGGAAATTTCTCGAGATAATGCATGACTTTCATAAACTGGTACAGTATTTGATACTCAATCTGTCGATTCCAAAGCAATAGCCATTGCATGACCAGGCGCATATTCTCTTCTAATAGTTCATATTCATATTCATCATATAAGCAATTTTTATTTCTGTTAGTTCGATCAATAGTTATAATAAAAAATATTTCAAAATTATCTTAAACTAAGTAATTTGTTTGATTTCACTTTTTCGTAAATTTTGGTCAAATTATTACGTCCTTTAATATATACATCCTTTAATCTTCTGTCACATACCCTGTTCTTTTATTTTAATACCCTGATTCTTAAGGTTACATAGTTTCATTTTGCTTGAGTTCTTCAAATTATTTCATCATGTCAATAATATTCGATTTGATTGTGAATGTTTCGGGAAACCGTTATTAAGTTCTTTTATCTGTTCTTTCTTCTGTTATGAAATTTTTCTACATTGTACCTATTTCATTGGATATGAGAAAATCGAAAACTTTCGTCCTTTTGCAGTCAGCTCTATCCATCCAATCATCAATTGCTTATATCCATTTTACAGTTTCTTTGTTGCATCTGTCGTCGTGTTTTCTAATATTCATATCCAAGAGTTCTAAAACTCATTTCGGTAATTTATATCTTGTTAATTCTTTTCAAGCTTCTCGTGTGGTTACCAGTTAGAACATTTGAGTCCATCTTAAGATTTATTAATTAAATAATATAAGTGTACAATCCTTTAAATACTGATTGATATTCGCTTTGGCTTTTTTTGACTTTATATTCAATATAATAAAATGTACTCTATAGACATTACAGGCAAATAGATCGCTGCTTCTTTTAACATGCTGAATTTAAATAATAACAATTATTTTGTATAATATTTTAATCGCAATAATTGACAATAAAGTGACAACCAGAGAAAATGTTTATTTAATTTAGTTCAAAACATAATCTATTAACTATCTTTTTAGTCAAATTTCAAATTAAATAATATTTTATAATCGTATATAAGATAAATCTTTTTTAATAGCCCTGCATTTTATCATTAAAATCGTTTGTCTTTTACGCTGTTTTTTATTTCGTTTTCAATTTCCTCATCATTATTTCTTTTCTAAAAATAAAATAATATGTTGTTTAAATATTTCACAATTTTTAATGCATTTTCAATTGTTTTTTCTGTTTAATATTGAGCAAAATAATGATCTATTGTCTAATAAAAATAAATAAATTTAAAATCTTCATTTTTGTCATTTAGACTTATATCTCAATTTCCGGAGATTTTAGTTCGTCAGACGAATAAAATAAAATTAAGTAAATATTTCGTCTAATCTTTGTAAATGCATAATAAAAATCATTTGAAAATTAAAATTTTTTAATTTTGATAAACTAAAAATTTTTTTAAATCTGAATTTTAAACTCATTAGTTTTATTAATTATTGATCCCTCTTCCTTCAGAAAAAATGAAATATAATATAATATTTATTATAGTAGCGGTTCTCAACCAGTGGCGTGGCTATGTATGGCGAGTGTGTGCGAGGTACAAGGGACCATTCTTGTAGGGGCCCAATCGTCAAACCATAAATTTAAAAAAAAACTTTTTAATTTTCTAATTTTAAATTTTAAAAAATGTTTTAAAAAAATGTTCTTATTTTTTAATTACCCTGTTTCCAACCAAACCAATCCAAAAAAAATAAATATATAAGAAAATTTACTCTAATAAGTTTTTACTTTAGATGAAATACATTCATAAAATGGGTAGAAATTATTAGCTCACTGCTGTGTAAATTACTATAAAACAATACAGTACAACGTTATATTTTTTCCATACAATAAAAAAGTAATATGTTATATCAGCGTTTCTCAACCCATGGGTCGCGAAGATTTAAAATGGTCACCGTTTTATGTTAAAATTCTATGTCAATTTCATATACTATTTTGTTTTTAAATATTTAAATATTTCGATTATTTCTTAGTATTATAGATAGAAGTTCATAGTACTCTCATGTTTAATTGAATATATATATATATATATATATATTTATAAATTTCAACATAACACTGTAATTGTATTTTATTTGTTTAAATATTTATTTAGTGCATTTTCTTAAAATATTTTAAATCCAAAATTTTATAAATTTTATTCATTATATTCCACTTTCAGATTAAAATATCGTGAAAACAGCTAAATCAATACGAAAATCGGCTCTTGTTTAGAATTGTCCCGCATTTTTTAAATAAATTTTATTTTAAATAATAAACTTTGCACAATTTAATCTTCGTCGCCACATATACTCACATAAATAACTATCTTACATGCCACGATGCGTCCCAAAATGACGCTTATTTCTTTGTTTCGCTAAACTCCAACATCTTTTTTTTTGTTAGGTTGATAATCCATCTCTAAAAGTATTAAATGCCCTATAATAAAATTTATTTTAAAAATGCGGGGCAATTCTAAACAAGCGCCCGAAAATCATACATTTTAAATGTATTTTCAATAAATTTATGCATTATGGGTAGCATTTTTTATTTATATTTTATGGTTCGCAATATAAAAAAGGTTGAGAAACGATGTGTTATATGATGCATGAAAGTCTCTTCAATTTTCTGTTTTACACATATAAGAATGAGACTTTTATTTTTGATTTTATTTTTAGTTTTTCTTTTTTCTTGCCTTATGTATATCATTAATATTGAAATAATAATAAATACGATATTGATCATTCTTAACTTTGATGTTAATTCGATATTAAAAATACTGTATAATATTTAACCTTTTATAACTTTTATTAAACTGTAAGTATTTGTAAAGTTTAACTATTTAGTTAAAATTTAAATAGGCTAAAAATCCATAATTAGTAATATTTAATGAATGTCTTCAAAATTTGTTTTTCAATTTACAGTCACGCTTGACCCTCACCTTTAAGTTAATGAAAATAGAATCGAATACTTCTAAAAAAAGTAAAAGGTGGAGCCCAAAAGCGTAAAATCAAGAAAGAAAGAGATTTTACTACTAAAATTTCCGAAACTTGAATCGTTTCTGAAGAAAAACAAAAAATATTCAGATCTTTAATACTTAACAATCTGCAAACTCAAGTGAAAATGATGTTGTTGAGATGTCCATAAAGGAAAATGTAAGGCCCGTAATTGCAAATGAAAGAGATAATAGCATTCAACTCAGCAATGAAATTGAACAGACCTGCTCAAAAAATCTCGACAATATCAATGATAAAAATTTAGGTAAATATTTAAATCAAATTAAATCTTCAATTACCAAACGAAAGAGCCATAAAAAAATCCAACATGATGATTATAAAAAATGGTAGAAAGAATTAATAAAAATAAAAATATAAATTTCTACAAGAAATTTCGTAATAATTCTAACGTAATCACCAACTTTATATTTTGGTTTTGTAATTTTAACAACTTTTTTAGAACTCACGGGTGTTTTTAAGCTGATATCTATAGGTCTCAAACCATTCAGACCTCGATGTGATGAATTATTATAAGTAACAAGTATTTTCGGTTATACATTTATCCATATTTTATTAATTAATTTTTGTTTAGAATATTTAATAAACCTTTTGTTTGAATAACTCGAAGAAGTAACCGGTGTAAAAATTAGAGATATGTTGACAAAATTATAAAAAATTTAGTTTCTGGCATTTTATTTGGAAGTGTAAGATTATTTATACTATATTCGACCAATCAGAATCATGCATGGATATTTCATTTAAGTTACAATGTCTTTATTTAAGAAAATATGTAAAAATATATAATGGAAATAACAATGAAGATTTGTTGCCACTGTTAACCGGGTGTTGAACTTCTTTCAATTTGTTGTCACTGTTAACATTAACTTCTTTCATTATACGATTGAAATGATCAGTTGTTTTATTAGAATAAAATTTTATACAATATGGAACTTGATTCATCATTTTTTTCATGAAGTTTACGATTTTCAATTAATTCTAATATTGATTTTCTTAGTTCATTTTTGATAATACCTATGGTCCGATTTAGATATAAAATATCATCATATATTGCGTTCCGAGCTCTTTTTAAAGTTTCATATGCGAGTTCAAATCGGAATTCTAAATTACTCATTCTTTCAGATAATCTTTTGACTGGAGTTTTCAAATATCTAGGTCTATCTATCATATACAAAATATCCATCAACACGGCTGTATCAGGACATACGCATCTTGTTGAATTTTTACCTTGAACGGTTACAACAATTGAGCTAGCCATTTTAAAATAACTAACAACTAATATTATTATTAAAATTTCTTTAATCATTTTCAAATCTATATAAATTAATATTTATTGTTTATAGCTAAAAGGTTGTGTGTGTTTAACTTCTCATTGGTTTTAATTAGTATAAAAGTAATTGTTATTTCAATTTTTATCATTATAATGGATGTACCGATCGCAGTTCAAGTTATGAACGAAATCGAGCATTATAGTAATTTATTATTATTATTATTAATATTAACTATTTTGTAGATGATTATTTTAAAGTTATCAAAGAACGTCTGGAATTCTATTATCCATATATACATGAAATATTGAATGATAAACCAGCATCAATGATTCCAGACTTGGTCTTCAATTATACGTCTATATGGATGTTTTCTGTAATAGGTGAGTTCCTATGGTATATCGAACAAAACAAAATGTTAAAGGATATGGAACCCGAATATCCATCTGGTGATGGATATCATTGCTGCACTGCCCGACATCGAAAGTATGTAGAATTGGTTTTGAATAAAGATCTTTGACAATATTATTATAGTCGAATTATTTCTTTACAATAAAAGTTTTATGTAGTTGTTTTGTTTTTATTATATATTAATAATAATAATAATAATAATAATAATAATAATAATAATAATAATAATAATAATAATAAAAAATAAAATAATAATAATAAAATAATAATAATAGAATAAAGTTTAAAAATAATAATAATTAAAACACTACTTATAAAAATAAGTAGTAAATTTAAGTTTTTTAATTTTTAAAAATATTATGACTTTGAGAAATTTTGAATGACCTTGAGAAAATATGATGACTCATTCAATGACCTTGAAAATTTTGAATGACCTTGAAAATTATGATGACTTATCCAATGACTTTGAATGAGTCATCGTCTTTGTTTAAATGACCTTGAAGATTTTTTGAGTGACCTAGGAAAATCTGATGACTTGTCCAATGACCTTGAATGAGTCATTGTCTTTGTTTAAATGACCTTGAAATTTTTTTGAATGACCTAGAAAATTATGGCGACTCATCCAATGACCTTGAATAAGTCATAGATTTTGTTTAAATGACATTGGAAAATTTTTTAATGACCTTGAAAATATATGATGACTAATCCAATGACCTTGAATGAGTCTTTGTCTTTGTTTAAATCACCTTAAAACATTTTGAATGACCTTGAAAATTATGACGACTCATCCAGTGACGTTGAAAAAGTTATGGTCTTTGTTTAAATGACCTTGAAAAATTTTGAATGACCTAGAAAATTATGACGACTTATCCAATGACCTTGAATAAGTGATGGTTTTTGTTTAAATGACATTGGAAATATATGATGACTAATCCAATGTCCTTGAATGAGTCATTGCCTTTGTTTAAATGACCTTGAAACGTTTTGATAAGCTGGAAAAATTATTGTGACTCATCCAATGATCTTGAATGAGTCATGGTCTTTGTTCAAACGACCCTGAACATTTTTGGTGAGTCATGGTTTTTGTTTAAATGACCTTGAGAAAAAATTGATGAGTCATTGTCTTTGTTCTACAAAAATTTGTACTTATAATTAGAAAAAAAGTTTTTGTGCCGCGGGGCCGCTGGGATAGAGGACCACAATCCTACTACTCACGACTTCGCAAAACGATCAATCACTTTTTCAACATTTACTGGAATGTCTCTGTGTCATTAAGTAGGTCCAATCCAACTAGTCTATTCCTAATTCACCCAGGTTCATATCATTGATTTATATTATTTTTATTTATATTTTAAAATCAATAAGTTTAATAAAATGAAAACATTTAAGTAATTAATTTTAATTAAAGTTCATTTTATTGATATTTTTTAGTAATAAAATAGATAAAAATTAGTCGAAAAAAAATCTGTAAGTCCCCAGAGTATATTTGGTTTAAAATGCAAATGTCTAAAAGGAAGACAACTTATTTACAGTGTATATCAGCAGCAAGTATTGCAAATAAATATTATCTACTGAGATTATTGTTGTCCCATAATATTTACAGGTGCTGACATGTTTACCAATCCGTACGATTCATCATCAGCTCCTCCACTACTTACTGAAACGGATTCCCAGTTGTAATTCGAGGATAAATGTTTCTTGGAGATCGTTTTCCTTGTAATTTCGTCGTTCAATTCTCGAATTTGCTGTCGTTCTTTTTTCAGTTTCATTCGTCGATTCTGAAACCAGATTTTTATTTGTCGTTCAGACAAACAAAGATTGTGAGCAATTTCAATTCGACGTCGACGGGTCAAGTAGTGATTGAATTGAAATTCTTTTTCCAATTCAAGAGTTTGATGTCTGCTATATGTTTGTCTTCCTCGGCGCTTTTGAACAGAATTCGGACCTGGAAAATGAAAAATAAAACTTTGAATTTAAGTTAAATATAAACATAAAATATACTTTACAAACAGAAAATATTTTCAGAAATTTCGCAATATTTTTCCCCAATTATTTTTTTGCTGATAGTAATCTGCCATGTTGGGAAAGATTAGCAAGACAATAGATTAATTATTTACTGAATTTTGTTTATATATCACAAATTAATATCTTAATTCTCTATGAATTTAATAAAAAAGTAAATATCTAAGAATGTTAATTCATTATTATTTAAAGTTTAAATAATAATGAATTTCTAAGATGTTTAAATAAAATATAATTAAATGTAATTAAAAAATTTTTTAATTTAATTGACTAATTAAATTGAACAATAGATCAGATTATCTATTTTTTAATGAACAAAAATATAAAATAAAAATTATTTAACTGAGATCGAATTCTAGTTTTATCCTTCTCAAACTTCTTTTACTTGTATATTTTAGAAAATTATAAATTATTATTTTACATGTTAATTATTAAAATATATTTTCGCTTATTAAGAATTTGAAGTTGAGAAAATATTTGAAATAATAATTATTTCTATTTTTGGCAAATTTTGTTTTATGTGAACGTGTTTTTTCCAAAATTATAATTAATTATAATTATTATGAAATTATACTAGAAAATTTTCCTGAAAACAACTTACATAACACAATAGAGTAGTCAATATATAAATTGGATAATGAAGAATACATCGTTTACCTGGAACTTAAAACATTTATGAATTTGCAGGATGCATTATGGTAATGAAAATGTTTCGCAGCAGGTATTGAAGATATTTGCACTTTTTAGATTTTTTTCTGACAACTTCTTTTACAGTGGTAACACCGGAAATTACTCCAGTAAACTTAAATTGTTGAGATATTTTCTGAGATCAAGAATATACGACAAGCATATAAGACGAACATATGTATAAGACCAAATATACTTGCATAGTTCTTGTCATTTTGAGCTTAAGTGACCGGGCTTCACAGATGATGCTAGACTGCCCAGGATTCGAGTTGTTTATCCTTCACTGAAAACTGTCCCAGAAATTGTCCCTCATTTGACATGTAACCTTTTTTAACATTTTTGCAATTAAATATAATTAAATCTTTTTTACATTTTCACAAATTTTGTGTTTCCTCTACTTCATTTTAGATAGCGCTTTCCTATTAAGCAGTAACAAATGTGGTATCAAATCATTTGTAGTACAAAATTATTTTGTTTAATTAATATACTAGGAAAAATATATATTTTCAGTTTTTATAGTAAATTATGCTTTAAATTAACACACAAATAAATAATCTAAGAAAATTCTATTCTCTAATGTGTTAAGTGTGTCTTAAAATTTTGATTTGAGCATGTCCCAATAAAAAATACCTGGTCACTTTATTTTAAGTAAAAAGATCTTAAAAATTAAATATCAATCAAATATTTAAATATTTAGCAATAATGAATACTAGAAAGCGGAAAATATATTAAAATTAATTTTTGTAAATTTTTTGTCTATTTTCAAAATCATTCGAATTTAAAATTATTAAAATAAAAGTTATTAATTAAATATCAATTTTTTAATTAACCTAAGCTTCTATCTGTATAATCTCAAGGGGCCTCAATGAAAACTCTTAGATCAAAGTTTAATGGACTGGCTCCATTGTTATTGTTTAAATGACAATAGTTTTGGTAGGTTGATATTATTTCAATGCTAATAAAATTTTCATGCAATTTTATTATAAAATCTACAGTTGTTATTATGTCAATGTAAAATTTCTAGTTAACTTAAATAATTTTTTTTGTTTATTTAAATAATTTTTGTTTGTTTATCTGTACCTTATACTGACCTTTAGTAAAACAATACTGATGTTATTTATTATAAGTAGTTGATAAATTTCATGGAAAAATTATATTTTCCAAAATTTATCTAACTGATATTCAGTGGCGTATCAATGTGAAGTGCCACCTGTGGCCTCACTGACTAAATGCCACCCTACGATTTATGAGAAAAAAGTAAAAACCGTATAAACCTTTTGCTAGAAGCAATTAATTTTAATTAACATATTAAACTGATAATTTTACATAAATGTAGCGACGCAGAATTGACAAGAAAATGCAGAAGAAACTAAGAAGAGAAAGTTTATAAGAAAATACTGAAGTTACGGACAGGAAAATAAAACTTTTCGAGCTTTCTTGCTGCAGAGTCACTGTTAGATGCGTTACTTTTAGTATTAATAACATATATAATTAATATTTATAAAATTCAAAATCCCAAAATTTATTCTTAATATTTAAACACAATTGTTGAGGAATTATTTGAAACGCAAAGTAATGTAAGCATAAGGAATTTACATACCACATCAATACACAACATACATTAATTTAATTCTTTATTTAATTAATATTTATTTAGTTATTTATTTATTTATGAATTAATTTAATTATATTCTAACAGTCACGAAGTAAGGTATCAAAATTGTACTGGCTTCCTCATTCGTGTTCGATGGACAGGATAGCCAAGTTATCGAGGCATATATCGCTCATCTTTGATGGGATATATTATATATATATATATATATATTGATTAGCTTCAGCTTTGAAAACATTCGTTCAAAAGATGCGACGCTGACACATTTTTCAAATATACCTTTAGGGCTTTGTACCTCCCCTTCACTACGATATTGCTGACATTGGCTATTGAATTATTTTAATTGGTTACATTCATAAAGATTAAAATTAAATAAATTCACATTAATTTAATTTTATATTTAATCACACACAAGCATGCATACATATACATACACATACAATGCACCAATCAGAACACTGACGCACAAACCCACATCTACTACATCCGAAGAAAGACAGAGATCTCACTTTTTAAGTTCTTTCCTTGAAATCCTCATCATAGGGTTTTATATTAACCTTTAAATGGCAGACTAAATATCAGTTCATTTTTGCTAGTTTTATTATGTTAACAAATATGTTGTAGAAGTGGAATATTTTGTAAATATTAATAATTCTAATAAAATAAATAAAAACTATACAATTTCATTAAAATATTTTTAAAATTTCTTTCATTTCATCTAATTAATTATTATTCGCTCTACCATTTCATAATATTTTATATTGCTTTAATTTTATTAGTTTTATTTTAATTCTTAATAACTGAAATTAATTAAATTATATAATTAATTAGAAATTATATAAATTAATTTTTTTTGAATTTAATTTTTCTTACTATTATTTATATTTGCAGTGTAAATCTTCTTAATGATTGTTTAATTTTTGAATATATATATATATATATATTTAAAAGTATGTATCATACTTATTATTTCTAAGTAGTATATTGTCATAATTTTATTTTGGCTAGTAGACGCAAATTTTAGTTCAATTTAAACAAATTATCTTTAGATTTGTTTTTTTCTTAAAAAACAAAATAAATCTTTGTTGTATTTAGAAATCTTTGTACATTGGTAGATATCCATTAATTATTCCAGAATTTTAAATATTGTCGAAATAAATACAAATGACTATAAGAATGTGGTGGAAATCTGAGATAGCCTCTCGCTACAAATGGGCCAACAGCGGTCCATTTCACACTAGTTGTCAAGAGGACCGTGCATCTGTGTTACACGATATGGCACATCTGCAGGTCGGGCACGATCTAAGCCCAGTCATCAACAGAAAAATAATATCACATCAAAGCACTCATCATTCAACCGCTAAGGTTAGGAGATAGTGTGCTCCAACGATATTGTTTTGCGTTGAAGGTTGCATCGTGCCAGTCCTGATTACTGTTTTGACAATGCCGTCCTCGTTTTGATGCGAGATCAATTTCGGGCTGTTGGTGGTGATTTTTTTTGTTTTTTTTATTCTCACTGAATATTGATTTTTTGAGAATTTTTTAGAATTTATGTAGAAAATGTTATTTTTAAAAATTGAATTTTTATTTTTAAATAGAAAGAAATTTTTAAGTCAACGGTTCCTAAGGTTACTGAAATTGGAATTGGGTAAATTTTTTTTTTCAAACATTTTTTTCAACATTTGGGCAGTGAGAACTTCTTGTTGATGCTAGAAAATACATTGATAAAATATCTTTGATTAATTATTTTTAATATGAATTAATAAATTTTTTTATTAAGTTATACAATATCTCAGTAAAGAAAAATAAAGTTTGAACTTCTGTATAATGTTCTTCATTCTTCAAATGAATAGCTGAAATATATGGCTTTCGTTGCTAAAGAATTTCAAGCGTATCTTACGAAAGTAATTCATATTATCATTGTTAACTGAATTTAAAGTTAATACTGTAAAGGCCTGGCACTGGTCACCCATCCGTTTTATCATTTATTTTGAATGCATGGACATTTTCTGGTAGACAGAACATTGAAATGGTAATATCTTTCAAGCAATATATACTCATTTAAGTAAGAGTTTAGCCGGCATTGGAGCCTTCCGCATTTGGTGCATATTTGTTTTTCTTCATAAATTATAGTAAATAAATTTGTTTATTATGTAGTTTACTATTTTACTATTTCCGATCAAACTAAAGAGGATTGTTTAATAATCGAAACTTTTCTCAACAATATAATTATTACTTATATTGTAATAATAAGTTTACTTATTTTGTTACTCACTTATTTGATATATTAATTTATGGTGTTTCAAAGGAATACCTGTTTTATATTTACATTATTGTTTTCTAATTAAAGGAATTTTAAAAAAATACATTTGCTTTTATTTTAGTATTTATTGTGAAATTTTAAGAAATATAACACAAGCGGTCGAAATGTGTCATACGGAAATCTATGCCACTTATATAATTTAGCATGCGTATTACATCAGATTGTTTTAATCAAGTGTTCACAGAGCCGGATTTACTCTTGAGGGGGCCCAAGGCTAAAAATCTTATGGGTCTTTTTAAAATATTTTTTTAAACTAAAACGTTAATTTTCCGAAAATGGGAAATACTTACGCTAATATCGGAAAAATTATTCACTTAAATTATTCAATAAAATATTTTAAATAAATGATTTTTTTATTAAATCTAAAGTAATGATTTGATTTTAATGTTTTGTTTGTAAACGGTTGAAGAAAATCAAAGCCATTGTTTTTTAAAAAATAAATATTTATTATACGAATGTTATAATATGATTGTAGTAAATAAAATAAACTAAAAATATTTTACTTAAAATTTTGAATTAATATTTTATTATAAAACAGGAAAAAGATGTCGTTTAATGAGTGATAAAGAAATTATGAAAAAGTATGATGATAATTTTTTGATATAGATTCTGACTCCGAAACAAATCACGGGAGTGAAGTATTCGAAGAAGAAGATTAATAATGCAATATCATGCATGATTATTACATGACAACTGCACTCGGGTATTTGCTGTCGCTCACCGTGGACCGGCTTGGCATTTATTTTAATTTAATTTACTACTTACAATGGTAAGTAGATAATTTTAACCGTTTAAAAATGGAAAACTTTTAGCTTGTGTTTCATCAAGAATTGTATGAAGATTTTGGATGGATTTCGACTCTTTTATTCTGTGTGTGGAACAGTGGCTTAGCTAGTGTCATTGGTCCTAGGGACAAGGTTTATACTTTATGCCACATCCCCACCAAAAATTAAAAAGTTCACAATCGAGTAACGGCAAAAAACTAAATGAAGAAAATGAAAGTATTATGTTTTTTAACATATCTAAATGTCCTTGGTTCTTGCTCAGCATTTTTATCCTTCTTATGACTTTGTTTTCCGTTCAATCTTTTTCCTGTCTCAAAGGATATAGTTTATTATTATTATACAAATTGTATAAAGTAGCTGTATACGAAGTATTTTTGGAATATATGATATCCAATATGAATAAAATGTTGCAAATTAATGTGAATTATTTACTAGATTGAATCGTTCTACCGCAGTCTGCAATACTTCACCTACAGTGTAATAGAACATGCCTACACAGAGATAAGATTTGCGAAGTCTTCATGTGTATAAGTTTACCAATATATTTCCAAGTTTATTCCATATGTAGAAAATGAAAAATATCACCTTAAAACGATTTAAAAAATACACAGTAAAAAAATAAAGTTTTCAAATCAGGTTTTGTCATCTCTCCTGGTCTGGTGGCGTTGGACTTCTGTACTCCCCTGCCCTTTTACCTACAACGCTGGTGTGAAATAAAATAAGATTGTGCAATATTTAATGAAATTGATGGGTGTAATAAAAAAATTACTTTTATAATAATTTTTATGTCTAAACATATGCGGTAATTAGATCACATAAAATAGGTATGAAAATATATGGAAAGTTGACAAAAAACAATAAATTCATGTATTTTTCTATTAAGATTCTGAAGTCCAAATTTATAAGAATCCCTCATTTTTTGAGTCTTGGAATTTCTTAATTTTCTCTCAAGATATAAAGTGTCACTTTAAAACTTCCATCCTGTACTAACCAAAATAATTAAATTTTCAAGTCCTTCAGGGCAAAAAAATGGAATTATTTTTCTGGAATGTATATGGAAAAAGTGCTATAAAAATTATTATTATTATTATTATTATTATTATTATTATTATTATTATTATTATTATTATTATTATTATTATTATTATTATTATTATTATTATTATTATCATTATTATTTTTATTATTATTATTATTATTATTATTATTATTATTATTATTATTATTATTATTATTATTATTATTATTATTATTATTATTATTATTATTATGATTATTATTATTAATTATATTGTGGTAAGGAAGTAAATTAAATTAAATAATAATTAACTTTATTATTAAATTATTATATATCTAACTATACGTGAATATTTATTGTCAATATTACTATTTTATTATTCAAAATAAAGTTTTTTGAATATTAGCACTATAATAGCGGGACACACAACATGTGAGTTCTAGCTAGTCCTAACGTTCGTGGCGGGTCAGAATACTTATGTTATAGTTTGATTAATCGTTAGTTACTTGTTACATAGCTAATGTATCAATTAATTTTTCGAATACCATACAGAGGTCCTCAATGTTATCAGTAAAGGGCCACATTCAATTTTATTGGCAAATGAAGATTTTTTAGCGAATACTAGCGGACATGATAGTGTTAAGGATAAATAGTTTTTATTTAAGATTTTAATAACCAAATATTGCGTCTTATTTGTTTTATAATCAACATAACCACGGATTTTATGAAAAAGAATTAGTACTTGATACCATAAACTGTTGATGGAAAAGGAGATTTGGAGGGATTCCTCACCGATGGCGAAAGGTATTTTAATAATTATAGATTAGAATAACCGAATCGAAGCATGATTGGAAAAGAATTTCGGATTTATGAAGAAATTCCAGAAACTTTTCAAGGACTTTCAAAAATATTGAGATAACCTTTCCTTAAATCAACGTCATTAATTGAAAATTTCATGAAAAAGAAGCTCAATATTTTTTGATAAAGTTGAAAGATTGGTAAAAAAACTCAGGAAACATCTGTGGAATGAAGAAGAATTAATAAAGAAAATAGAATAAATAATGAAAAATAATTTGAATGTCAATGCAATAAATATTGGAGTTACCGGCGTTGCAGGTATTCAGAAGACAGAAAATGTTACCAACATTGTCCGAGGAAGACAAGAATTTAAATTTTTACAAAGATAAAAAGATTCAGATGTTCCAAATTTTCAAGGCAAAGATCAGCTGAATAGAAGAATGGTAAAAGAATTTAATTATGAAAGTAATAAAGATTTCAAAGAAACAAATATGGTGGTAAAATGATAAATAAAATAATGTTACAAAATAAAGATATCAAATGTTATAATTATGGATGATTTGGACAAAGAAATCTAGTGCCAACAATGTAAAATTCAAATGTGTTTTTCTTGTGAAATAGAAAGTCATATTAGTAGAGAATGTCCAAATTAAAGAAATCAAATACGATATTGCTAAGGATGTAAAGAAGAAGGACATCTAATGTAATCATTTACAAATATAATATGCTCAGGATGTAGAAAAAGAGGTCACTTAAAATTTTAGCGCTTCGAAAACAGATTTAGTCAGACCCAAGTCAAACTTCCGACATCGAATTGTTCCAAGATTTAGAGATTCAAGGGAACACAATATTGCAGGGATAATAACATGAAAATGTTCAGCTAAGGACGATGACTATACAGTTCGAAATGACCAAAATGCCCTAGCTCCAGCCTTAGGCGAGATGATTAAGGGGAGGGGCATGATAATTTATAGTAACGTTTTGATATTAATTTTAATTATAATAAATTTTTATAATTAAAGTTCTAATAATAATCTTTTTAATCATCGTAAGTTTAATAAGAATATTTTTAAAAGCAGTAATTTTAATTGAAATAATTTTACATAAATACAATAAGAGTGAGTAAAATTGCGATAAAAATAGTGATATAAGAATTAGTGGAAATCCTACAAATGTAAAGAAAATTTGTTATATTTTTGATAACTTAGACTCTTGTGGAGAAACGTATTGCTCTATTGGATTGAAATATTCCTCAAACTCGAATAATTTCAAATCTGGAAATGAATACAAAATTCAGGGTGGTAAAATGAGAGACGGCCAAATATAATAATTAAAAATAATTAATTGTTTGATCATTACCGGCGAGAAAAAAAATGACTTTGCTATTGAAAATTTGAAGAATAATGGAATCATTCGAAGTTGAGAATCTCAATGGAATATGCCACTGGTATGGGTATAGAAAAAGGAAAAACGGAAATTAGGCTATGATTAGATTTGTGATGCCTGAAAATAATTTTGGACTGTAGAAAGACTTTGGAATCCAAAATGATAAAAGATTAAAAGACAAATACAATATAGATTTTTAATGTTCTAGCCCATACAATAAAAGATCGAATGGATTAATTAAAACGTCAATTTGGAACAACTAGAGATTATTAAATGAGAAATTATTCTTTAATTTGGTTGACACACTGCACCAGAACAATGAACGCTACCATACAAAAGACTATTGGAAAATTCTGATAGAAGTTATTTTTGGTTTTAAAATTACTAGAGAATGGACAAAAAATATAAAAAGTGATGCTGATCGACAAAGAATAGTGAAAGAAGTTTAAGATAAACAAAGAAATGTAGAATATAACGTACTGATTCATAGATAAATTAATATCGGTGATAAAGTACTGATTAAAGTGGATAACAGGACTCATCTTCGTAACTAGGCAGGTGCAACAAGTGCACGCGCACAGGACCCGATAGACACAGAAAGTAGAGTCAGGACAAAGAGTGAAGAAAAAATTAATGAGCGATTTGAAATGATAAAGAAATTACACTATAGAAGTATTTTAGTAAAAAGAAAAAAAGAGACGATTTTAACTAGAAATATATATTGGCTTAGGACTTTTAAGGAAGAGGAATGTAAGTTAGTAAATTAAATATTAATTACTTTTATATTAAATTAATATATATTGAAGGATAGTATTTATTGTCAATATTATTGAAAATTATTCAGATTATTATAGTTAAAATAAAATTGTTTGAATATTAAGGACAAACAGTTTTGATTTAAAATTTTAATAAATGTCTAGGTAAAACGGAAATTCGACACTGAGCCTTAGGGCAAGGTTTTTTGTGAAAAATACTTTTAGATCAAAGAATTCGTTAAAAATATTTATAATAATAATAATAAAATTATGTGAAGATTTAAATAAGATAGTTAGAAAAGGAGAAATTCGGTTCAGTCATGGATCCGACAAGATCATATAAATGATTAGAATACAATCATGATAATATTTGTAAAAAGATTAAATAACAATAATTAAAATATATATATACTAAATGCATGTCTATAAAACATAAATGCACATTAATTATAAGGGTTGAAATGGAAATCAAATATACCAATACAATAACATAACAATATTCATTGAAAAGATATGAATGATTTATATCTGAATTATGTTAAAATTATAATTCAAAAAAATAATTTCATTGCCTAGCTGTAAACCGAATGATCGAAAAGAAATAAAGATAAAGTAAATTTAACATAAGCTAATAGTGAAAAGATAATTATTCAAATTAAGTAATAACAGCAAAGAGATTAATTGTTTGTTTTATTGCAATCTATTCTGCATGATTTTTGTTTGCATTTGAAGTCTATTAATATTTTTACACATTTTTCAGTCATAATATGGCATCTTTACTAGTCAGTAATTTAAATATACTTCTCAAAACAATTGGAATACGTAAACTTTATTTTTTCTAAAGAAATTTCCAATTTTAACTCTGTTCCAAGACATGAATCTAATTAAAATCTGTAATAGTTAATGAAAACCGTTTTCCCTCAAGATCGTTTTCCAGCTATACCCCCATTTCACCAACGTTAAGCCAACACTTTCATGCTTTTAGTAATAGACACTTTTAGCATCTCATTTTTAGAATTCTTTCCTTTCCTTACGTACTTGAGATTTCCTTACATCCATCGAAACTTTATTTTTTATAAAGGTTTACATTTAAATAGTTGCAAGTGAAATAATAGGGAAGTTTCTACTTTGAAAATAATTACTGAAAAAAATTTAACAAATTTAAACAATTGATATTTTGAAATTTTTGATTTTAAATAATTTAAATACTTTTATCAATTCACGTTAAAAGTGAAGGAAATTTTAAATTATAAAATTCAAGACTATTTTTAATTTTTATTTAAATTACAATAATTCTTTACTGGAATTTGAAGTTATATAGCTAATGACAATTTCTGACGAGTAAAGTTTATAGTATTTATATAGAAATAATTCGTTGAACCCGAAATACTTTGACTAGCAATTCGGCACATGCGGGAAAAGATGACTCGAAACGGAATATTAAAAGGAACAAGAAAAATGACAAATCGAGATAGCAACCCTGTACTGCATAATGTATCAAATTTGTTACATTGCCGAAAATGATGCTGAAACGTCTCATCAAAAAAATAGGTTCTCTTTCCTCTAATGCAAAGCGTAAAATACACTAAAATTACTTTTTTTATTCAAAATTAAAAAATGCAATGAAAGGTTAAAGACAAAAATATGAAATATTAAAGTGCATTCATCTTGATTAATAAATAAAATGAATTCAAAAAAGCAAAATATTATGTTTTGAAATTTAGTTCGTTTGTAATCAAATTTAGAAAGTCCAAATTCAATGATACCAATGAAATTTTTATTGAACATAAAAGTAATTTTATAAATAATCAAAGTAGATTGAAGAGGAAAATTTCATAATCGAAAGTTCCCATTTTTTAGCGGCTTATCATATTTCATAAATAATTAAGATAACTTATTACACTAATTTAAATATAAGAAAACATTATTCCAACACATTATACTATAATATATTTCGACAGATTCACTGGCATGATTATATGGAATTCAATTTAAATTATATAGATTTAAATGACTTTTTCAAACAATTTAATTTTTTAAAAATATATACTGTTAAAAAATCATAAATTCAGTTTTTAAAACTCAAATTTTCAAAATTTATATTATAAAATTTATATAAATTTAAATTTTAACCAAATCTTAATAATATTTTGTTACATTCATAAATAACATAATTTTACATTCATTTTCACATCATAAACAACATAACCAACAAAAAATTATGTTTACTAATATCAATCAATTCCTTTATTCGACATTGATCAAGTTTCTTGAGAACGGAGATGACGGGTAGTTATTCCAATGTATGTGGCGTTGGACCCATGACATTTATATTCATAACCAAGACCCGTACACAATCTAAGCAGTATTTGAAATTTACTAGTGGACACAAACAATCTTATAAAGTAGAAAAATTTATTTCCATCTGTCATTTTTAAATACCTTTCGTTTCATATGTTCAACCCGTGAATTAAATTCTAAGCTTTTTTTGCATATTCTCTAGAACTCATACAGTATGGTATATGATTAAGCCTCTATTATTTCTACAATTGAACAATATTTTTGTTTTGAATAATTTTTTTATGCTCACTTCCATATTCGGAATTATTTGTATCCAAGCTATATATATACTTGTAAAGTCTTTAATTCACATGTTATCAGCAATAATTTCATTTTTAAATGAACTATTTTTTAGCAAAAATATGCGCGTTTATATAATGCAACACTGAGATAAATAAAACAGTGTCAAAAGTCTAAGAAAACACGTGAAAGAGGTACCAATGACTAATATCTCAAAAAACTTTTTTTTAATTTACAGTCGAGTCTTATCATTATTGTAATACTGCATTGTGAAATGTGTTAGTTTGAATTAATTTTTCGAATGCCTAAAAGTGTTGATCTAAGTAAAAAATATCTGATGGAAATTCAAACCATCGAAAGAACGAAAAATAATAACACAGAGATAAAAGATTCACACTATCTCATCCGCTATCACATCACAAATGATACGAAATTTAGAATGAAAAATGCAATCAATTCTGGATAATTGTTACGACAGCTCGATAAGAGAGTATTTTCATCATATTTAATGAAAAAAAATTTTTGACAACCTACACTCGAAAAATATCGGTTTTTTTATGAACAGTTTGTTTTTATTATTGAAATATTGTATCGTTTTCATGTGAAAATTCAATAAGAGCCGACCAATCACTGAAAGGTATCGTGAAAATTGCTACAATTCAATTCTATAACACCTTTTTTCAAATGATGAAATTCGTTTTACTGAATTTTATTTTTGATTTATCATTTTCGGTGGATTTCAATCGACAGTTTTCTTGTTGTTCGCATCTTTAATAATTGTACTGAAACAAGATTTATTTTTTCTAAAATGTTTTCATGTGAGTTTTAGCAATTTTATATCACTTTCAGCAGCAATAAAAATTTATATTTATAATAAAAATGTTTACACTTCTTTTATTTATACTATTATTATTATTATTATTATTATTATTATTATTATTATTATTATTATTTTTATTATTATTATTAAAACAAATAAATTGAAAAATTGATTATTAAAATTAGCTATATTAAAAGTCAATTTTTTAAATTAATTTTTTAAAAATATTTCAATTGGTTGAAATGATTATATTTTGTTGGAGCATATAAAATTAAGATTCAATTAGAAAGGTTAAGTAAATTTCAAATTTAACTAAACATTAACTATTTTAGGTAAAAATATTTCATTTAATAATACTAGCGGAAAGGCTGACCTGTTTATCTAAATTATTGTTAATAATAATAATAATAATAATAATAATAATAATAATAATAATAATAATAATAATAATAATAATAATAATAATAATAATAATAATAATAATAATAATAATAATAAGGTTATTTAAATAATAATTATATACATTGTTGAAATTTTGAGATTTTTTATATTTAATTATAAATTTTTAATCTGATTAAAATTTTATTTCAACATACCAACAACAGTCATCCAAGGCCAAATTTGTTGGGCTCCTCCTTCACTTCGGGAATTGGAATTGTTTTCATTATCTGTGTATTTTTGATCGTTTCTTAACGGGCAATCCATGTCAAACTTATCATCATCGAGTTCATCTATGCTCTGCATTTGATTTGGATAGTTCGAATATAAACCAATTGCAAAGGAATTGAAAGATGACAGTGACGTGTTGTTATTGTTAGCACTTGGGAATGTATGGGACAAAGGCAAACAGCCTTGATGTGAATCAGATAAAACTGGATCGGAATGTAAATCGATGTCAATTTGCGGTAAGTTTTTCTGGTCAACTCCCGCCATAACTGAAGTAACTGGAAATGGTGGGTAATGTCCACCGACTGCTGCTGCTGCCATTAAATGAGGCATATTGCTGGACCAAAACGTGTTTTGATTCATCATTTTACACGAATCATCGACCCCGGAACTAATGCCTCTCGTAAATAATTCCGGAAGATGTGATTTGTTGCATTTATCAAAGGATTCCACAGTGAAATTATTCGATATTGTCGCTAGAAAATCATTTTTCATCGCTAAATCATGATAATTTGTTCTGGAATCTGTCAACAGATCGGAGTAACCAGGTCGAATTGAATCGCAAATTGAATTTTCAATCATAAAATTTCTAGTTTTCATTGGATTATCATTGTCAATAATGAATGCGTTAGCGTCAAATTGTTGCAAACAGGAACTCATCATAATTCACATAAAATAAATAAATTTTCGATTTTCTCAAATATATCATTGAGATCTAGAATATTTGAATTCTTTTATAAGCTGTTAATTTTCATCATTTTTTTTCTATTTGCGATTGGTTAGAAACAATTTCTTTTCTATCCTGATCAACCAATCAGAATACGGTATTTATTCGCTTCTCGCAATCAAACGAATCTTACTTTACAGCGCATATTCACTTTAATTTGTAACTCATTACCTTTGAAGTCACCGACTTTGGCGGTGTCCAGGAAATAGACTAAGTCGTAAATCAGAATGGAGAACTGAAAAATAATATAATAATTTGTATCTTTTAATTACTCTATAGAAATCAATCTGAGTGATCAATGTTAAAATTTTACATATACATTTGAAATATGGTTATCTTGTTTTAATAGATAATCACTTTTCACTAGAAGCTGATAGATCGTTTCAAAATTGTTTGCAAACAAAATCAAGAAACTTAGTCAACAAGTTCTATAAACATATAAATCGTGGAATTTATATAAAATTAATATAATATTTATAAAAATATAATTTAGATTTTTATAAATTTCGTTTTTAACTTTTCCTTTAAACTCTCACTGAATTCATTGTATTATATTTACGATAATAATTTATTATATAAATTATGTTATTGATAGAAAAAAATATATATATATTTAATTCAAATTATTAGCCAGGTAAACCATTTCCGTAGGCTTTATCCATAAAATCAAACTTTTCAACCTAAAATGTGTTCTGTTCACTCCAATTCGAAATTTACCGAGTGAAAGACATGGTGTGAATGTAAAGCAAATCTGAAATGTTAGTTTTTTTATCTGTTCGTGAGTCTTATTGTTCCAACTTGACAAATGAATAACGCACATATTTTATATATAATATTGTATAATTCATGTTAAAAATCAATTCCACTAGTCGGCTGGTTAACCAATATTATAATATTAAAGTTTTAAAAATTGCATTTTTAAATTGTAAAATGTATTTCAGGAAAATTATATATACATTAATATGCCTGTCTTAAAAGTTTTCTTTCAGCTGTGAGACCGGAATGTGACAAATATTCAACAGTCCTCAGAGTTTGCTGTGAAAGAGTTAAGTAAAGAGCTTTGAAATTCAATAAAATATCTTTACAGTTTTCATCTAAATAAACTTCCGGAAAGAAATAAGATATAACTCTAATGATTTTCATGATGACCTAACTGTTTTCAATTGGATTGAGATCAAGAGTAAAGGCTGGCCACACTGAAACTTGAAGTTGCGCCAGTTCGAGAAAATCCATAGTTCGTTGGTCCATATGAGGTCGAATATTGTCTTGCTGAAATAACAGTTTGAAGCATCTTGAAAGGATGATGACCTCGTCGAAAAAAGGTATCAAGGTATTGTTTAGCAAGCTCATGTACTTGTCTGCGTTGATATTTCCATCCAAAAACACCAGGGGGCCCGAGCTATGTGATGTAATATACCCCCACACCATAATGTTTATTCTTCTTTGGTTGTAGTAGGTAAAACACAGCACGAGGCATACTCTTCTCGCGATTAATCATATTATAGATAAGTGAATAACAAAATAAGCCCTTGCTGCGAACCAATAATTATATTATAAGAGTAGGTAGATTTGTGCCACCTGGCCCACTTTTTGGTACCCCCCCCCCCTCTAACAAAAACAAAACAAACTAAAATATAATGTAAACACAAAAAATTACAAAATAATGAATAAGAACAAGAACATATATAGGTATACATTTATTAATTCAATGAACAGTTGGCTGAGCTGTTGGATGATCTGTTTGATAGGCTGTTGGATGTACTGTTGGATGTGCTGTTGGATAATCACGTGGAAAATTATTATCTTTATTCATTGTCAGTCTCAATCATATAATGACCATATGCAAGGCTTACATTCTTTTCTACCCAAACCCTTTTATCCTCTTTGTTTGTTAGTGCAACTTTACTATTTTTAAAACTATAAAGTTGATGATTGTTTGTACCAATACGAAATTGAGGTACAGAAAAGGTGAAGTTTTTCTCATAACACTCTTTATAAGATTTATGAGTTAGATCGGTATCCTTTAATGTGACTCCCTTAGCTTTTAGACAAGAAGATTTACCTAACAAACTCCCTTACTTTCGTCTTTAAATTTTCCAATGACCGAAAAGAAGATGATTACATATGCTTCTAAACCAACTTTTCAAAGAAGTATCAAAACTGCTGATGATCTAATTGCTGCGTTGTTAAATCCTGACTCAGTATGTTTAGATCGACCAAGTTATATAGGACAATCAGTGCTTGACTTGTCGAAACTTCGAATGTATGAGCTTCAGTATAAGGACTTGGAAAAATATCGACAAAAATTTAATTGTGATATTAATATAGTTGCTGGAGATACAGACTCTTTCTTCTTGGAGATTAAAAATTGTAAACTAGATGTTCTTTTGTCTGAAATGGTTAAGTATAATACTTTTGGATACATCTAATTACCCTTCTACTCATCCACTTTATTCTAAAAAACTTGATTCGGTCATTGGAAAATTTAAAGACGAAAGTAAGGGAGTTTGTTAGGCAAATCTTCTTGTCTAAAAGCTAAGGGAGTCCAAAAGAACATCTAGTTTACAATTTTTAATCTCCAAGAAGAAAGAGTCTGTATCTCCAGCAACTATATTAATATCACAATTAAATTTTTGTCGATATTTTTCCAAGTCCTTATACTGAAGCTCATACATTCGAAGTTTCGACAAGTCAAGCACTGATTGTCCTATATAACTTGGTCGATCTAAACATACTGAGTCAGGATTTAACAACGCAGCAATTAGATCATCAGCAGTTTTGATACTTCTTTGAAAAGTTGGTTTAGAAGCATATGTAATCATCTTCTTTTCTGTATTACATAATCTTAAATTCATTCTTTTTTTCAGGTTTTCAACAGTTTTACCATACAAACTATTGTTTAACAACTTATAATAATTTTTATCTAGCGTGTTTGTACTTTTTGCTCTTAAATCTGTATTGGTATCAATGTAGTTTTTAAAAATAGGAGACTGTTTGAATCTTACAGCTCGATTCACATGAGTAACCTTAACACCAAGAGACAAGTATAATTTTAGTAAACGCCAATGAATCACATAATTCTTTTTTGGGTAATGAGTCAATAACAATTTTTCAATCTTAGATCCCTCAGGTTTCATTTTCTCAGCAGCAATAGGAAAGTCGTCTAACTTACCGTGAAGATCAGAAGGAATTTCAAGATTTACTTCAAGAGTATACCCATACGACAAAGATTCAAGATTTAAAGAAAAACAATCTGACAATATTGAATCAAAACCATCAAGTATCCAACTGAATTTGCCACAAGGTAAAGGTTGGCTTAAAGCCCAACCGTATAAATTATTAATATCTATATAAAGCAACTCAGTGGTTTCATCAGTTTTTACAAAGTGTTTATTAACAAAAGTAAGACCTCCACGAATACCACCCTCATAAAAATTATAAATTTCCATGTCTTGCAATAGTTCAATGGGTTTATCTAAAGTTATTAACGCAGAACTCCAAGACATTCCAGGAATACCAAAATAATTTAAAGGCTCTAAACTATTATGAGCTATAGATTTCGCTCGAAATTTTTGGAAAAAGTCAGCTAAAAGAAAGCAATCGAGTTTCAAGTATATCATCACATAGTCAAGTAAATTTACACATTTAGTTTCAGTCCAAATTAATTAAGCTTTCTCATATTCAACTTCACTCACTCCTTCCCAGATTGGAGGCAGTTCATAAGTATTTTCAAGGACCTCTAAACTAGTGGCAAAGTTGTACGGAAAAATACCTTTTTCTTTAACAATGTTACCAGTAAAAACAGATTTTGTTAATGGTAAACTAGTCAAAGTTTTCACAGCCCTAGCTAACGAGTCATTAACAAACTGGTAAGAGTCGATAAAACGTATTCTAAGCTTACCAACATACACCATAAGGGATAAGAATTTTTCACTGCTAATTGGAATACATGATAAGTTCCAATTGGGAAATTGATTTATTCCATACTTAAGGATATGATGTAAGTCATACCCACGTAACATTACAACTTTCACATGCTGGACCAATATTTTTTACTGTAAAATGGTCATGGTCTCTAACCTTATCTACTATGTTCTTATTACACAAATAACAATATTTACAATTATCAAATGAATATTCTTCGTCAAAAGTAAGTGGTAACATTAGCTTTTTCCCATTTTCTTTATAATATGGTAGCACAATGTTTGTTCCTATATCTGAAACCTTCTTCAAAAATTCATAAACGCAGTTTTGACCAATGAAATGATGGTAACTTGTCATACCAGTGAAGTTGTTGATTAATAAGAGTCCAGCAGAAATTGGCAAATGTTTTTGAAAATAAATGTCATCTTTTGGTAAAATAGATTCAAAATCTGCATAGATAACGAAAGGAGGTGTTATCGTTTTTGACCAGTTTTTGAACTCCAAATATTTATCTTTATCTTTTGGTAATGTATAGAGCGTAGTACCCAACTGATTTTTCTTACATAACTCTTGGTGTTTTTCAAAGGATTTTGGCTTACAAAATCCATTTCAACAATTTTCACACCATTTGCAACAAATTCGAACATTACAATCATTGTTTTTATGACAATTCATCAAGGATTGTAAATTAGTTACTGCTGTATAATGATATTTTTCACCCTCCTTTATCAATAATAAATAAATTGGATCCACTCCAGTTACTTTTGTTCTTTGAATTATATTTAAATATGGATGCTTCATTATAAGTTCTTCTCTATCCTCAAAATTTTCGTTATTATAAATCATTACATTAATTGCTAAACCAGGATTTTTCTTTTCAAAAGTTGAAATATCACACAGTTTCATTGGCATATCATTAGGATCGTATACCAAGTCATTCATATACGGTAAATAGTTTCTTGGTCTATCTCTATGTTTCTTGATTTTATCAGATTTCAATACAGCCAAAACACTATATATGAAACATAAATTATCGGTATTTTGTACGTTAACTATTGCCTTTTTACCTATTAGAGCTTTAGGTGTTGGAATATAACTATGTCCAGATAACCTAGATATATTCGAAACTTTGGTTACCTTGAAATTTACTTCTAGTATTCGGTTTATTTTCCAACTACTTCCTAATTCTGTTCGTTCAACAATCTTTTCATTTATTTTCTTTATACCCTCATCAAGGAAAGTCGTAGTCACTGAAGCAGCGCGATTTGATATACTAACTACTTTGAGTTCCCCATCTTTTTCAAATTCTACTTGGACTCCAAATTGAACTTTTGAATGTTTCATTTAATGTAATTTTTTCAAAAGAGAAGATGGAAGAACTATTTCCTTAACATTATATCTTCCGATATTCACTTTTATAATTCGGTGTGAGCGTAGTAAATCATATTCAAATTCTGGTTCAACAATAATGTCACTTAACCCTAATCCAATTTGTAAATCATCTTTAATAAATATTTTTTCAAGTATTTCAGATTTTATGGTGCTTTTTCGTTTCAAACTGTGTTTAAACAATGATTTTTTATCCGTATAAAATTGAGTCAAGTGATTTTTATGGTCATTATAAAATTTAAGGTATGGGTCAGAGGTTTGGGTCTGGCATACAGGACATATATAATAATTATTCACTTGATAATATCGATTCATTTTATTGTAGCAGTTGTTATCATGGCTTGTAGATTGACAATACTTCGGATAAAGATTACCTGAGACATGAAAAAAGTTAAATAATTCTGATAGTAATAACAAAAAACTCACATTTAACATTTACAGTAGAGATATTTTCAAGTTCGGCATAATTTGTTTCGTAAAATATTCTATCATCTATGTTTTCAATGTGAACATTTAAATCATCTAAATTAAAAATAATTAATAATTTAAATAAAAGTAAAAAATTACCATTTTTATATTCATTTCTTTCATTACTCGATCTTGAATCTTGAATATTAAAAGTATCTAACAGTTGATAATTTAAAAATCATTAAAAATTATCAAAAGATTACTTGTATCATATTTATCAATATGCAAAGTGTCTTGAAGGGTTGTCCTCCTTGACAATACTAAAAAAAAATTAATAGTTAGTTATATTATACATACACGTACTTTTGGCAACAATACTACTTTTCGATTCTCCGAATTGTCTGAGGTGATGCCCGTGTTGTTGTAAAAACATTGACCATCTACCAGATGTTATTGTGAGACATTCTGGACACACATAACCAGGGAAACCAGCATCATTTATCTTGAAATATGATGATGTAACAAGTTCACAGTAGTGAACATCTTCGTGACTGATAGCTACGCAAAATTTATATGTATAGCAATAATTCACTAAAAAACAAATAGTTAATTAAATATACATAAAAAGTAAACTTACTTATGATTATATTTTAATAATAATTTAATTAATAATTGATTGTTTATACCTCAAAATCATTCGTTTATACTAATTAAAATCGATTGTTTATACTAAAAAATTACATCCAAATTGAAATTTTTAATAAATTTAAATTGAATAAATTATAAATATGATGTTTGAAAATGATATTTAATAACATAGGTTGCTATAGTTTCATGAAAATCATTAATATCAAGAAAATTACAAAATGAAAAAAAACTTATTGATTTATATCACATCGATTAATTTTTCAAAAAAAATATATATATTTATGCAATAAATAATTAGTTAATTCCTCACAGAGAAATAAAATATAACTAATAGGTTTGAAAACCAAATTTTTAAAATCAAATTTAATAACACAGGTTGCTATAGTTACATGTAAAAGATTAATATCAAGATAAATCAATGATATATGATGGTCGCATCGGGAAATTAACTTTTTAATAAATTATTTTGAGTAAAGTACAAAATGAAAATACTTATTGATTTATTTCTCATCGATTAATTTTTCAAAAATACATACTTATGCAATAAGTTATTTGTTAATTCCCTACAAAGAAATTAATTGAATAACATGTAACTAAGATATTTGAAAAATGAATTTTAAAATCAAATTTAATAACATAGGTTGCTATAGTTACGTGGAAAAGATTCATATCAAGTTAAATCAATAAAATATGATAGTCACATCATAAAAGTTATAATTATTTTTCTTTTTTAATAAATTAGTTTGAGTAAGTTACAAAATGAAAAATATAATTATTGTCTATTAATTTTGTGTAAGAATTAATAATTTATATTTAATTAAGTATTATATTAATAATTTGTGTCACCACTAAAATTAATTGATAAAATAAATTGAAATTTTCTTTGAAAAATAATATTAATTAAAAATTGTGTTACAAAGAAGCTAAAAGTAAAATAAACAATTATCATTTTGAAGTTTAATTACTATATTATTATAAAAAGAATTAATAATTAAATCCTGTCAAATAAATATATTTGTTATTTCAATTTATAATGAAAATAATTTTGAATAATTACCTTATGTAAAAATAACCTTATTATTCACAGTATAAAATTCGAAAGTACAAGTACTAATGTAAATATATTACTTACGTAATTGCTTATGAAATTTTTTTTTTAAAATTTCTTCATTGACAATAAAATAAGATGAATTCAACTGATTGAATTAAATAAATCTCTTATGTACAACTACGAGAATTCAAATTTTCAATCATATACAATAATTATTTTAATTGTAAATTTTAGGTAATTTTATTAAGAATCTTAACAGAATTATTTAAGTTAAACACTGGTTCATTGTGTAGAATTATGTTTACATGAAAATGTCTGTTTAATTTTAATCTGATACATTTTTTTTTCACGATGTCAATCAAATATTTTTTAATTTTGCCCTATAATTCATGTATTTCTTCACTTAATGGCTTCAATAAATAATAATAATAATTTACGACTTAAGTAAATCAGATTTATATTTGTTGACCCTATATCTATTACCTAATTTTTAATACTTAAAACTCGAAAAAGAAAAAAAAATGAAAAAAGATTGTCAAAATAAAGGGTATGTTAGGATATTTACTCATTTTTCTTCGACGAGAACATGAAAGAAAGCCGTAAAGCGCAGATTGTTAAACAAATGCAATTTGGCTGGATTTAAAAATTTGGTTACGACTCAGAGATATCAACTATTATTAGTATTGAATTAAAACCCAACAAATTTCCCAGAAAAAATCTCATGCTCATTTTTCTATTTTTAATTATCTATTTTTATTTTAATTTATTTTTTAAAAATTTAGTACCTGAAAGATTCAAAGATTGCATGTGGATTGTTGTGCCTGAAAACATCTTAATTTTTGAAATCTTTCTTGTTTTTAAAATTTTTCGCTTTCTCTGATGATCTAGTTCTTCTGCAGCGTTCAATGGTTTTTGTGCAGGAAAAGATTCGGATATTGAATCAGAATCTGAATCTATTTCAAATATTGCCTCATTTAAAATAGAAAATCCAATTTTATGAGCTGTTAGAATTGCAGTGGGATTTGAAGCGTCTAGTGACTAGACTCTAGTCAGTCAAGCGAGTCCATAATTAATTTACTATATTTTATTGGGAAAAAAACTGTGACTAAATCTGCAGTCGCCCAATTATTTCTGTGCAACGTTCTTCTATATGAAGAATGAGAGTTGCATATAATTTTTTACTCATTGGACTGTTTACATATTTTTTCGCAAAGTTTATCGCAATGTCCGCTGCAAATAGGTTGGTATCTCGAGGGCACAGCAGCTTCTAAGGTTGTTTTTACTGGCGCAAGAACAATAATTATATCAGGTAACAATTTCATTTCATCATGACATAAATTGAGTGAGCTGTTGGTTTTTGTTTATAAATTTTAATAAACAAAAACGTTCAAGCATTAAAAAAAGACTGCAATATGTGAATAAGACAATATCAATGCCACATTTATCTCTGTTGGTACCTCCTTTATCAGTGGATAAATGCATATTTCAGTGATCGTATAAAGGTGTCCTTAATTACTCTGACTACTGTCAAAGAATCCTTCGTTGTATAAAGATTTTGCTCCTTCCACGAGTCATTCTCTGTTAATTAAATTTCTTCCTTACAGCGTGGTCTGATTGAATTTTGTGACAAAGTACACCAATAACCGTTAGTTGCAGACCATGTGCAAAACATGATTGCTGATTTGATTTACAGATAATAGTCTCACCACTTTAATCATCACACTGGCTCCAACAGTCATAATTTTAACAGTATAAATATGCAAATTGAGTTTATGTTTTTCCAACTTTTCTTCCAATAATTCAATACAATTTTCTGCAGGCATTATATCCAGACTAAGCCTAAGCTCCACAAAGTTGAAAATTTTCCGTGAATATAAATATTTAAATAGCAACGATTTCGTTGCTACGTTCATTCGTCTACAACAGGCGTTCGTAACCTTTTTACTTCAATCCCCACATAAATTTTGTTGAAGAGTTGTTTCTTTTTAGTTTTGACATAAGTTGATCCAAAATATCAGATGACATTATCACAATTCGACTTCTTATCACGTCATTTGAAAGAGCTACTGCCGCAATCTGATTTATCTAATGCTTTCCGAGAACAGCCTCTACCATTTCAAGAACACAGGGCTTGACTGATTGTATGAGACTTTTTATTCTTTGAGATAAGATTTGCTACTTTGTGACTTACTTATACAAATAACTTTTAAGTAAGTTCATAACCTAATGTGGTTAAAGTTTGTGAAGACTTGAATCGAGCTTTTTTTCTGCTTGAGCGATTCAAGTGTGTCTCCAGTATTATATGAATGTAAAATAATCTAGAAGACCTTATATTATCATTACAGAGAATTTTGGAGTACAGAAAGCATTTGTTGGTGTTCTTTTTTTATCACGAACAAAGCATGTAAATTCAAATTTTACATAATATTCATCAAATTTCCCTTTTCTTCGACATATTTCTTTTTTATTATTAAGGGTAACGAAATACTAATTAAACCAACTTAAAAGAAATGATACTATTAATATACCTCGCCAAGGAAGATATATCTCCCGGTTAAGAAACTCTGATTCAAGAATAATAATTCTATCAGAAATTTCACTTATTATTGAGTTTTTTATTTTATTCATAAACAATTTTTCGCACTATGCTAGCTGGTGTGGGTAAATTTTTGAATCCAATAGCTTCTAGACCAGTGATCGGCTTCGTTCTTTTACAAGTGGGACATTTTTAAATTTTTTCACAAAAATGTTTGCGGATATATATTTATATTCTAGATTACATGCTTTCTCTAAAATACATTAAATAGAGAATTACAAATTAATTATCATCACATCTATAATTACAACTTGAAAGAATTAATAACATGTTAGCAGAAAAGTAAACACACGTGTAAATAAAACCAGCCTCTGTTTAATTAAGAGCATTTAATTATTTTATTGACTTCATTGATGCTTTTTCATTTCCCCTGTAATGTTTGAGATTGTTTAATGAGTCACTAAAATTTTCACAGCGAGTCCCTAGATAACCCGTGGGTAATAGGTTGCCGACCACTGATCTAGACCTTCATGTAAATTAGAAGAAAAGCTTATAACATTAAATGAAAAACCGTCAAAAACAATTAAGCATGCAAGACTGGCTTCTAGGATTTTTCTTCACTTTTCAAAACTGAAAAATAATTGGTAAGTTTTTTGTCTTTTTTTGGTGGAATTTCAACTTCTAATTTTAATGAATTTTCTTTGGCAGAGGTATAAAGGTTGGTGTCTTTAATTTTTTTGTACCGAAAACAAGTGCATATGGAGACCTTTTTTGAAACACCAAAAGCTTTCAATATTTTGTTGCAGTTAGTCAATTTACACGTTGCTGTTTATCAATTTACACGCCTTAAAAAAGTTCCCGAATACGAGAAGGAGTTTTTGCTAAATAGCCTTTGTAAGCCATCACGATTTCTAATCAACAATGAAATATTTTTTAAAATCGTAATATAAAATATCTAATTGATCTAAAATTTAAATATAATTATGCTAAAATAAGATTATAAAATAAGATTTTAAAATTATAAATAACTCATTTAATAATTTAATTAATTTTTCAAAACTATACTAATAAACTGAAAAATATTATACTCACTTTTTAATTTTAATTGAAAATTAAAAAAAATACAAAAAAAAAAATTAAATACAAAAAAAAAAATTAAAATTTTTTCGAATTAAATTCTTAGAAAATTTTGATGAAAAAAACACTTCAAAATATGATTCAGAGAAAAAATGAAATCCCAGGATTTCGGGATTGAAAAAAACAATGACATTCCAGGTTTGCAAACCCTTCTCTGGAGATGACATTTAAATACATGTTTAGAATTAATTTTTTTTTGATATGGCTGCATTGGGAGCAAGCATTACTAGGAATACTCCTTCATTCTATCTTAAACCAAACTTTAGTGATTTAAACTTTCGCTTCGACGGTATATATCTCGCTTCACTCGCAACACAGGTTTTAGCATTGCCGTCCACTAAAGTACTTTTGAGATATAAAAAGCTTTGTAGTTGTTTAATTGCTTTTCCTGAATATTGTTCTTAGCTTCTCATATTCTTATTCTAAATTCTTCAATAGAAATGCTAACTACAAATACTTTCCAAATACCACATAAACATAGATAACAACTGATGAATCAATTACTTGAAATTGCTCTTAACACTAAGAGTTTTTAATTAAATTTCTCCACTCCCCATATTTATAATAAATATTTCATTATTTTATTTCTTTTTGCATCATCAACATTCATTACACAGACATTCCATGCCTATTACATATCTCACGTAACTGTTCTTTGATTTTTAACTTTGTGGGTGTTTTATCCGTTTGAGGTTCTCTTCTTTAACTCTTTTCCGGTGTGACATCTACTATTTTATGATTCCATTCACTTTTTCATCATTCATCACATTTTCCTCTCCCGCATTATTATTCGCGTGTGGTCTTTCAATCAATTTCATCTTGGTTGAGCCCTAAAAGTTTATGTTGTTTATATCACTGCTTCTAGTACAACCAGGATATAGTATGTAAGGATATATCAATTGTTCTTCCCACAATCAAATCTCAATAATTTTTTTCTTTCTGCACGCATCTGGAGTAATCATTATGCAACTCCAGTGAGTAGCACGTTGTCAGGAGCATGTGCCTGCGATTCACAATGGGCTCTTTTACACTTATATTATCATTCGCAGAAAAGAAATTAATCAAAGCATTTATTTACATCACGAATAATGCTTGTTTTAATAGATCCACTTTTCACTAGCATTACAAATAAAGTATTTCACAGTCACTCAACTCAAAATTTTACACATATCCATATTTGTATATTTACAACATAATTATAAGCTAGCAGCTACTTTATCTCTAACCAACCTTTTCCTGCGGATATCATCTCCGGATCATGGTTTGAGTGACAAAAATGTTATGGTAATATAATGAAAGCATATCATCTGATAAGCTTTCCATAATTTTTTAATTATTATTATCTGACATGCAGATTAATGGAAACCGTGTTGGAGTTGGGTCCAGAATTTTCCCTTATAATGAAGTCAGGCCATCACCTATGTAGGTAAATTGCCATTATCACAAAAAGCCAGTGAAAACCCAGGCCACTTTTTTGAGTAACAAATTCTTGCCTAGAATTTCAAACGAAATCAGGATTTGTTTTTCTTGAATTGGTTGAGAAGTTTGCATTTAAAATCTAACAATGCAAAATGTACTAATCAATTGGGATTTTGAGTACAGCGAAGATCAGGGAACCAACTTTCGATTAATTCGCTATCATTTTTAATCATTCTTATTGCATTTTTATATTCCCTTCAATTGGATTGCACTCAGCCAAAACCGTCTACTCTTAATTTTACTATAAACTGAATAATGCTCCATCGGTCAGCATTGAGCAATTAGTCCCGGTGATGCGCGGATCATACTGGCTATCTCCAACGAGACCAGTGGACCAAGCTAAAGCTTCATAGGTAATCAAGCATTTTCGAACAAATGACTCTATGCTTAAAGTAGGCAGTTTCAAATCGTATTTTCCTCTTTAAATCTAAGTCGGATTATGAAATTATTAAATCATTGAAACATTAAAAATCCAAATCCAAAACAAAGACAGAGATTAATTTAGAATGTGAAATACATAAATAAAGTTTTAGCTAATCAAGTAGCAATACCGGGCCTACCTTTTTACGTCTTTTCAACGCGTTTGATTGGCATAAACATTTTATGCATTTTATGACCCATTTATGCGCTTTTTCTCGGAATTTAAAGGGCTGAAAGATATTATAAAAGTAATCAAATTTGAATATACTTGTATTAATAATTTGCGTTTAAAACAAATTTTTTATGAATTGGACCAATTCATTTTTGACATTAGATGAGACATTGGACCAACCTAAAAAAGAGTTATTTTCTACTCCTACGGCAATGATTCTTTCGACATTCGTTTTTACCAATTTTTCAAGTTGGACTTTCAACGGCATCGACGCTATCAATAAGATAATTTGTTTTTAATTGTTTTAATATTGTTCATTATTTTTTAAAAAAGAAAAAATTCCATTTGACTAAATTTCTGTGAATCAATTTTTACGTCAATTAACTGATTGACAAAATTTAATTTTTTTTAAAACAAAAAATTAATTTATTTAAAATCGAATATTTTTAATAAAAACATATTGACAGAAAATCGCAACGACTTGAATGGCGTTATTGTCTAAAATCGAGCTAACACGATCGGTGCAGCACTTGCCCCGACACAAATTGACAATTGGCCTCAATATTAGCTGCCAAGTTCACGAAATATCAACTGGCACATGACCTAAAGAACATTTCTGTGACAAGAGAACAGTTTTGTATGATTTGAGAAAAGTCAAAATGTAGAATGATGATTATTTAGTGATTTATTGCCAAATTGTCTATGAAACTTAAAAAGGGGTCTAAGAAAAATCGACCCAATATTCAATTGTTATAGATTTTTCTCAAAATGTCAATGAGTTCATTATCTCGTTTATTTTCGTTATGACAAAATTATTTTCTGTAGGTTTTTATTTAGTGTTAATGACAAAAAGGGTGATGTTTCCCTCCCGACTTCATAAAATTTATTAAGGATATTTAGAGTTACTTATGCATTCAATATCAGAAAAGAGAGTGAATGCAACATTGCACACGAATACTCAAATTCTATTGTCTGCATAATAAAACGGGTGTCTTTAGTCTAAAGACTTTAGACGTAATGCTAAATTATTGGTTTAATTTATGTAGTTTAAAACTATATCATAATTTTTTTTTCAATTTATAAAAAGTTATTTGAATAATTAAATTAAGTGATATTAAATTTTTATTTTAAACTTTTTAATTTAAATATTTTTAATTATTCAGAAAATAATAGAAAATGGATTCTTGATTGAATAAAACAAAATGACTTTTAAAATTCTTTAAACTTATAATCTATTTTGATTGAAAAACGTTTTTCTAAAATACGATAATTTTTTAAATCGAAATTCGACCAAATTTAAAGATAAAATGGAATTGGTTAAATTTTGATGTTTTGGAATATAATTTACAATTACTTGATTTTGCCCCCGGAATATTTCTGATGACTTCAATGTCGCTTCAGGTTCAAGTAGAGAAATAATTTTCTATTTTGGCATGTGAAACAGCTGATGTGTTTCATAAAGAGCAACTCTGCGTATGAATCCGTTTTGTTGACAAAGATGATGGAAAGAACATTATCAAAGAAGAATTTATGCAGTTTAAACCTGTCACTGACCTCATAGCAAGTAGATTGTCTTAGACAATTTAAACCACGTTGCAAGTATTTAGTTGGACAATGTTATGATGGTGCTTCATTTATGTCAGGACACATCGGAGGTGTAAAGTCGATACTACGAAAAGTTTGTCACCCTGGCCTGTATGTAAACAATTTTCTTAAACAATTAATGCTCTTGACACAATTGCTGAAAATTCGACTGAAAGAAAAATATGTGATGCAGCTAGAAGCCTTATTAAAGCCATATGAGACTCCAATTTCGTTATTGCTCTTTGCTGTGATATCTTTAAATGATATCTTTAACTATTTACCTCTCCTGTTGTTTGCAGAAGGTGAATCAACATTTGCACGAAGCTCTCCAATTACTCACGTTCAGCAGAAGCTTCAAGAATGGATAAATGATGACATTTATGAATGATAAAATGCATGATACTCTCCTTTTGTTACAGCAGAATCCATTGTGATAAAATTGAAACTTTTTTTAGAAATTGCAAACTTAGATGATAAACTAACATCATGGAATAATACTCCATCTGAGTACTACCGAAGAACTATCTGGTATACCTATCTTGATTCAATGCTACTTGCATCACACCACTAAAGAGTGATGCTCAAGCTTACATCTTTACTCCTTTTGTAATTGGTAATCATTCATGTGATAATCTGCTCCTTACCTATGCGTTTATTCTTCAGAGATAAGCTCAGAAGAAGAATAACAACACGAATACGAAAGATTTATGGTTTCAGTTGCTTTTGGAAAGACAAACTTCATCTGCTATCGAAGCATTGAACATGGTTATTAACAGGATTCAGAATGATCATACTCTTCTTCGCATCTTTCAGTCACCACATCAGCAACCAACAGAAAGAAGCATTGGATAAATTTATAACAGGTTCTGATTATTCAGGCCATCATAATTCGAGCAACAAGGAAAATGAAGAACAAGAAGCTTCCATCAGTCAACGAAAAGAGTTAGTTGAAGTTGAAAATCAAGGTATAGAAAGTAACAATGAAAAGTCTAGAAACTTTTATTAATTAAAAAATTAGACATAATTTCATCGAAATAGAACCAGAAGTGAAAGAACTTACAGATAAATTATTTGAAGATGATCGCAAGAAAAGATGTTAAGAAAATCGAATGGATTTTTTCCTACATGATGTATTATATGTTATATGCGATCATTTAATAGCAGAACTGAACAGGAATGGACAAATCTATGAAAATGTTATAAGTAATTTTAAAGTTTTTTGTGTTTAGCTTGTGTGTAGAAGAAAAGAAAAAATACGTTAATAATTTAATAGAAATGTACCAAGATTCAAGTAATTTTAAAGATGAGTTGGAACAGTTTTTAATATGTTTAGATGAAGAAGACAAACAATCAATTGATAATATATACAAAAAGCATTAGATATGAAAGCAACTTTTCCAAATGTGGAAATTATTTAAAAATTTTGTTAACCATGCCGATTAACCATGCCAAATGCATCGGGAGAACGCACATTTTATTGTTTAAAGAGTTAAAAATTATCTAAGAAATTCAATAAGAAATTGAATTTTGATACTAGAAAATTAAGTTTTATATGAAATAAAAGTTTATATATTTTTTACAACATATTTGAAAAGAAAGATTGCAGAGAGCGAAATTTTGTATTGGAGTGATCAGGATATATTTAAGGTTGAAATATTAAAATTAGACTATATATATAAATCTTTTTTAAAAAAATACAAGAAAGTTTACTTTAAAATATTAAAAAAAATTATTTTAGTTGATTTTTATATCGATTTATATATATAGTCTAATAAAATCAAGTAAAATTATTAATTTGTTATTGACAAAAATTTAATTTAATATTTTTCAACAAACACCTTAAAGTGTATAGACATTTCACTATTTGGCACATTCTTTGGTTCTTCTTGTAATTTCAATATTTAAAAATTATTACATTTATTAAAATTACTACCGACCAAAGCAACGCACTTTCTCGGTATCACATATCCATTTAAAGCTGATTTTTCTAGTGAACATGTTCGACAAAGTAAACACTGAATACGTTGGTATTTGATAGACTCTCTCCAACAGCTTTGTTGGCTTTATGAATTATTTTCTCGTAATTTAATTTCTTATTTACTGACCAAACCTATACCAAATTTTCTGTTTTTAATCCATTCCAAAGAAATTCCATTTTCTTTTGCTGAAATGCCTGAATAAATAACCATATACTTTTAAATTATATGCTTTTATTTCCCATGTAAATGAAAAAACATTCTAAATTTTCATTTTTCAACATATCTATTTATCTGTCCTATTGAAAGTTACTGAATTGGATATAATTTACCACAACAGTGACTTATGATTTGTAGTAGTCATATCAAAAAGTAATCCGACTGTATATTGGCATTTCAAAGGAATTTTATTATAACTGAACCATATTTTTTAGTACTCAGGTTGACAAATTTATCGTTTGTCAGTCTATAATAGTTAGACCTTTCAAATTATTTTAAATTTTATTTTTCACTGTCAATTTTTGTTTCTATAACGAAATGAAAATGTCGAAATAAAAAAAAGTTTTTTATTTGACTTTTTATTAACCTGATCAACCATTAATTTTTAATTTAAACATTCAAAACCAATTCAATTTTTCAAGATTACGAAGATTTATTTACACGTTTAAAAACTTAAATTTTTGACATACTTAAACAAACTATGCAATTATTATTATTTTTGTTTTTATTATTATTATTATTATTATTATTATTATTATTATGATTTTTATTATTATGAAAATCATCTTTATTATAATTTTTATTGCTAATATTATCAGTATTGTTATTGTAATTATTATTTTGATTTTTATTATTATGAATACTTTCTTTATTATTATTACAATTATTAAAATTTTAAATATAAAGTTATGCTCAAAACGGTAAATTTTTCTTGTGAAAGCAATTTATCACTGGCACATGGGAAAGTGGTAAACACGTGCCGTGTTACATTTAGACTTCAAAAAACACAAAACTCAATTGATATTACATTGAACAAAAACATATTTCACTAGTTGTTTTTTATTCCATCATAAATCAGCAATGAACACAAGATTTATTAGCATCCTCAAATTTGACAGGGAGGTTTTGACAAAATTCCAAAACACTGCTAAAAAACTCCATATGAGACAAAATTTCACATTCTATTGATTATTATTGGAAGTAATTACCTTTGGAAAAATCAATAATAACTTTTATTCCGTCTTATTTCCTGTGTTTGGAAAAGAGCAATCGTAAATCTATCAGAATTTTATCTATGGACAATACTCCTGACCGTAACCATTAATGCCACCTGCCTAATGGATTTATTGCACAATTCTCTTATTCTAATAAAATTATTGACATTTTCATAGAAAAATCCATAGTCAAAAACCAATTATTCTCTGCCACAAAATTCAACAAAATTGTTTATTAATTTTAGTTTTATTTTCAATTTGTTGAATTTGCATTTTTTAATATTTTATTAATCAACTTAATGACTGTCGGGATTTCTTTGCCGGTTATAATGATACGGGAGATTTGGTGACAGATTTAACGGTTTAATGCTGAGAAAGGAACAATAAAATTAAAATCATTTGTCGCCAATATTTAATAAATACTATGATGGAATATCAACATTAATTTTGACTTTCATTACAGGCACGAGAAAAACAAAATAAAGCTTTTATTGAAGAAAATCTCTCTTTTTAACTCACATATTATTGAGATTGTTTGAGTTGATTAATTAAATGACAAAGCGCCAGCAATTATTATTATTATATAATTAAAAAAAATGCATTTCAATATATTTTCTACCATTTCATTTCTTTCGAAATTCCTATTTATACAAACTAAGCCAAACTTTGAAATACTCTTAAACGTGAATGGCAACAAAAATTTATTTTGCCAGTTTTTTGTCACTTTTATGAAATATTAATTAGATTCAGCATTTTTGATAATTTTAAAATTTTCATGTCGCTCTAGAAAACAACCAACATATTTTAACATAAAATTAATAATAATAAAATATATAAATTAATTTGATCATAATTATAAATATTAAATAAATAAATAAATAAAGAACTTTTGACATCACCACTGATTACTTTCATTTTAAATTGCATTTATTAAAAAATATTTGACTATGAATAGTAAATATGGTTTTTGATATTCACGAATTTTCGGCAGTCTTTTTCAAGAGATTATAATCATTATTAATTAACTTTATAAAATAAGACGAAATTAATTTATTTTATAGTTTTTATTGATTTTATTAGTTGATTTTAATTTCGGTAAAATTTTTTTAATAAATACAATTTAAAATGAAAGTCATCTGTGGTGAAAATTAAAGAAGTTCTTATATTGATAATATGGCTGACGCCAATTACCGAAATGGTCATTCTTATATTAATTAAAATTAATCAATAAAATCAATAAAAAATTTAAAAATTAATTAATAATTATAATCACTTGGAAAAGGCTGTGCCGAAAATTCGTGAATATCAAAAAACATCGATATATTTACTGATTCATAGTCAAATATTTACTTGTTTTCACAAAGTAATTACTATTGCTTGCTATCGCGACTTACGGTGACATCACCAGTATTATAAAGTTTAAAATTAATTGAAAAATTAAGATTGAAACAGATGTTTTATTATCATTTTTCGTGTATTATACATAAATCACCACAAAGTATAAACATTATACTAAAATAAAAGTAACTGCATTAAAATAAGTAAAATGAAAATAATATACATAATAAAATTAAAAAAAACTTATTCTATATTTTGACATTCAAAATGACCCAAGACTCTAAAGCTCCATAATTTAATATTTACATTTATTCGTATTTTTGCCCTAGAAAATCTTTTATTAAAACCTTAGTAAACTGAAAACGATTGTATAGAAATTCAACTTTTAGATATTTAAAATAAGTCTTTGGAAAATATTCAAAATTTTACATTATTTTTCAATAATAAGAAAAATACTAAAAATTTAATAGAATATAATAGATACTTTACAAAAATATAATATTTTCAAAGGATCTCGGTATAAAGACAAGTCCAACATAGAAATTAATATTCACAGAAAATTCCGGGATTCCCGAAGATGCAAGAACAACTTTGAAACATTTTTATTAAAATTTCACTGTTGCGAAAGCAGGAGGGTCCTGATTGAAAAGGACCTAAAATTAGTTTTTCATCATAAATAGTCTTATAATTAATATTTATGTTATTATTATTATTATTATTATTATTATTATTATTATTATTATTATTATTATTATTATTATTATTATTATTATTATTATTATTATTATTATTATTATTATTATTATTATTATTATTATTATTATTATTATTATTATTATTATTACTAGTTATTTTATTATTAATGATTTTAAACTTCTAAAAATAGTTAATTAAATTAAGAAAACTTATTTTTAAAAAGTTTTTATAATTCATAACCCTTAGATATTCTTTCATATACCGCAGTACTTAATAATATTCAGAAATTGGATTAAATTTCACAAACGAAAAAAATAGATAAAATTTATGAGGTATTCAACATCAGATTTTGATAGTTGAATAAAATGCCATTTAGCTATAAAAGAATCGAAATCCTCTTACATCCTATGAAATATGTCCATATCATATTGCAAAGTCAGATGAAAACATATCCCAGGTTCAAGTTGTTATTGACAGGGACAAACATCGGTTAAGCTTGTATAAAAAGCTATTTTGATATTCATCAAAAATTTACCTATTTTATTCCATATACAAAATGACATGAAAATAAAAAATTTCCAAAATCCTGAAATCTAAAAAAAATAACATAAAATTTTTATAATATTGATATTTAAAAAGCATTGAAGAAAAAAAATAAAAAATATGAATTCGGAATTACATTCGAATCATGCTGGATTCTTCAAGCAGTAATTTATGAGTAATAAATTATTTTTATAATATTTGTTTTTATTATTATCAATATTTTTATATTAATATATTTTTTTCAACAGACACGCATGCAATGACGAACGTACATACAAGCACTTAACATATCCTCAGACAAATTTTACCGGTGACTCGACTGGGCTCAACAATTAATTGAGCAAATAAAATGCGACGAATTTCAAATTGAATTTGTTTTTAAAATTGTATAGGTAAATAGTAATTGTATTTAATGAAAAATACTTCTATATTTTATTAATTCATTAATTCAATCCAAAATTATAGAGTTGTTTTGAACTTCAAAATAGTTAGAAATTGTCATTTTACAGAATTATGGGTTCATATAAGTCGCAGCTTCATAGCCGTATATACAGAGTCGTCTCCAGGAAATATAGCGACTCCGTCGTACAGGGAGTAAAGTGTGTGAAGTATGGCTAAGCAAACCCTATGTGAACACAGAAATGATTGTGTGTAAATTACGTTAAAAAGTTACATCATTTGTAAATGCAAGTACAACATTGAACAGTAGCTGCAAGACAAGTAAGGTGAGATTTATAGTTGTAGTCAAGATTTTGAATTATGATAGAACAGTACAACCTTTCGTTACAGCATTATTTTTTTGTTCAAAATATAATTTTATATTTAAAAATACATTTTAGTATGATAATCTTTAAAGCAATTATTGATACAAAGGGCAGCATCATAAACAACACATCTTCTTTGAGGTTTTGGAGCTTGATTTGAATGAGATATTTTAGTAAATAAAGGAAGTGTAGCTAGATGTAATGGGGAAAAATCTTTGAGAAGGTCGACCAACAGAAATTTTTTTTAGAACACCATATTTAGTGAATAAAGCTTGAATGATGTTTAGTTTAAATTTAGATAGCGATGTTTTTATTGGGAGGATGTAATCATAAATTTTATGAGAGCTGTGAACGCATATATCCAGCAAGTGAAAGAAAAATATACGATACCACTTTGTTGATTTTCTAACAATTTCGGTAAATGACATTTCCATACCAGATTTGTCAACGCTACCCACATATTTATTGTATTCAAAAGCAGCTTTTGGCTTTATTTGCTCTTGATCAGTTTGCAAATCCATTTCACCCGTTTTTGTCATCGTTAATTCATGAATAGTTGAAAGCATAAATACTCATCTTTCGACCATCCATTTGAAATAAATCATTTTGATGGTGCATGAAGTTTATAATTCTCTTTTTCTTAGTGTTGATCGTAGCTTCGGCAAATTACTTCTATCTTTTCTAATTGTACCACAGTCTCCAGTATCATTTTCGTGGAGATAAAAAAAGTTCAGGACTAGAATACCAATTGTCAAGGTATACATGATGATTTTTTTGAGATAAAGTTGTATTAGTGTATAAACAATAGATCCACTTGTACCTAAATTGTCGACATGGGTTATTTCCGTTGATGAGCCTGTATAGATTATTATATCTTGTATATGTTTTGTCTTTGAATCAACAAGTTTGAAAATATTTATACCGAATCGGTGGCGTTTGGAAGGAATGTATTGCTTGAAAGACAATCTTCCTTTGTACAATACCAGAGATTCATCAAAAGGTCTTGACTAGGTTAATTATAACGAGCAAAGTTTGATTTCAATATTGAAAGAATATTTTCAAACTTCCCTATTCGATTCACTCATTGTGTCGATTCATTATTCAAGGAATGAAAACATCTTAGTAGATTTAGAAAACGATTTCGAGTCATCAAATAACCCAGTCAGCATAAAGAGTCAAAAGAATATAGATAGCTCGTTTGTATTTGTATCAATCCAATTTGGCATTCTTGCACGTTCCTTTATTGCATCTTTGCATTTGTTTCTTCAACAATTATTTGCATTATTTCTTCACTGAAAAATAATCCAAATAATTCGAGCGGCTCGTTATTTTCATTGATGTTTTGTGGCCCAGATTCATCAGTAAATATAAAATCCTTTGGCTTGAATAGTACATTTTTACAGTTGGAAGGTTGAGTTTGTATATCTTCACCTGATGACGAATAATAAATTTCAGTATCATCATCAGAAGTAGTTTTTAGAAAATAAAACGTAAGTAACCTATCATCGGAGAGGGCGCAAGATCGGTGTTTACCATAGGCGCACTTACCCTAGGTACGCCACTGGTTAAAGTTGACATAGATAAATGGTAGCATTAAAGAAAAAAAATACATAAAGACGTATATATAAGTTCATGGTAACGAAACGGTTAAGATTAGCTAACGTTTTGGCTAAATTTAAGAATATAAATCTCATACTTTCTGTGGCAAAAATTATGCGGTGTTTACATAAACTTGATTTTTTTAAAACGGACTCCAATTTATATTCTACTTGAAATTGAGGCAACTTATTTATTCTTGCATGATGGAGTTTATTTTATTTTTTAAAGGTATCCATAAATTTGTAAGACACATATTAATGATGAGACAAAGAATATAAAACCATCATATCTACAATTCTCAAAAATCCTTTATACATCTTTCCGAATAAGATAGAGATTAAGGGGAATTATTTCTTATATCTGGTAAACAACACGAATATGCTCTTAGCACCCTTTAAGAACGATTCAATTTGATTTGATATTTCCAGTTAACTTAAACTTTAATTCTTGTGACACTTTTGATTGACTGACCCTCATACTTTGCCAACATAAAGAAAACTCTGCCTTTCCTCATTAGGTATTGCATTGTACATGCAAGTTCCTGTTTTTCCCTTGATATTGTTGGCGAATAGGGTTGATTTTTAGTTATTTTTTCTAAGGTTTTTGTGTGATTCCCACCTAAATGCCATCAAGATTATTATTATATCTTTCCTATTTACCCATAATGATTGCCATGTGGGTACTGTACATAAGGGTTGAAAATTCATGAGCAGGTGAGCTCCATTTCTAGAATTACTCCTCATGATATTTTCACTTTCGGGTTCTTGACTGCCTATAGAAGGTCTTACGTCTTTATCTTTCTATATCCTGGTCCTTACTCGTCTATTCTTACAATTCCCATACTTATTTGTTATCTTTATACATTATTTATAAAGGTATTCTTCAAATATTTGAGCAGCGCTCCTCCCTTATTTTTTAGTAAATTTCCTATTTCATTTGTTTAATCACTGTGTCGACTACATTTTCATCCTAGTTTACCATTTATCTTTCCCTATATTAAAAATTTGATTAATAGTTCCTTAACTCCAAGATGATTTTAAGTAGTTACAACCCTCTGCAGTCACTTTAATAAACACTACTCTCATCTGACACATTACATCCTTTGACTATTGGAAAATGCTTTCAACTTTACGTTCCTACACGACCCTATCCCTTTTCTACTTGATTTTCCGATTAATTTTCCGACAATATTTTAAATTTTCAATACAAAAATGTATTCCCCTTAACTAAAGTCTTACTTCCCATGATTTTAAGTGGTCACTCCTGCCGACGTCGCCATCAGACGCTGAGTTTCACAACGACGCTCTGGCGGTAGAGACCTGCGTCTTTCGACCAGATCTCATCACCGACAGCCGAGGGATTAAGAGTAGCGTGACCAGCAATTACAACTAGCGAAAAGAAACTCGCCAGCCGAACCGCCAGTCTGCCCTCCTAAAATTCTATTTCAATACTTATTATAAGTAAGATTTTATGGGATTTGTCAGTGACAGCTAAAGATGTCACGACCATCCAGAATAAAGTTAAAATAAACAAAACATTAACTTCGAAAAATATATTTGTGCAAGATAACAATACATACAATCCACAAGTTTGTCAGTCAAGCAACCAAATTTGTCATAAGTTGGCATAAAAATTTCCTAAACAATTGTGTCTAAATTCTGTGTCTGTCTGAAATTATGAAAATGACTGCTGTATATAGTGTTTTCATGCCTGGGTGCGACCAATCAGAGAATTTTGAGCCTTTTTTGGCTATTTTTCGGACGGTTTTATTGGTTTTGTTTTATTTTAAATATTTTATTTTTCTCCATATTTTTCATTATTTTTTGATATTATTTTCTCAATATTTCGTAAATTTTCATTTATTTTTTTTTTATTTAACCATTCTCTTTGATTGTTTCTCTTTTTATCCTTTGATATTTAAATTTTTGGTAGCCGCTTCTGCCTATGTATTTTCTAAACCTTCTTTTGCAAGATTTTGGCGGTTTTATGTTTTGTTTTGTGTTTATTTCTTCATCTGCAGGGTTTTCAATGATTTTAATTAATATTTGTTTTATTTAATTTTGTTATGCTTTTATTTTGTTTTATTTAATGTTTTATTTTATTTTTGATTTATGTTTGCGGTGTGTGGTTACAGCAGCCATATTGACAATTTCCAAAGACAATAATTATTTTGTTTTAATTTACACAATTTTCTTATTTTTGTTTAAATTATGGCTTATAACCCAACACTATATTTATAATAGTCAATGATTCATTAATGTCTTTTTTCAAAAGGGTTTTGAAAATAAAACCTTAAAATTGTTGGGCTCAGTCACAATTCAAACAAAAAATAAAAATTAAAGATAGAGAATGAGAGTGAAAGTAGTGGAACGAATCACTGTACATAAGCACGCACCGCACAAAGATACCAAAAATTAATGAAAAACATATTAATTAAAACAAAATAAAAATATAACAAAATTAAATAAAAACAAATAATTAATAAAAATCATGAAAAAGCAAGACAGCTGCAGAAAGAAACATATTAAAAATAAAATAAACTGCCAAAACCTTGCAAAATAAGGTTTAGAAAAAACATAGGCAGAAGTGGCGACCAGAAAACAAATAAAAAGGGCAAAAATAATATTATCAGAAAATAATAATAAAAGTAAAATTCAAAGATAAACTAAAATATATATCGAAAAATAAAGAAAAATATATAAAAAATAATAGAAATAATTTTAAAGTAATAAAATAATTAAAAAGCCCTAAAAATGGCGGAAAATCGCCTATTGGTCGCACACATGCATAAAATTAGTATAAATACAGTGATGAATTTCATTATGGATGAACCTTTTAAAACTTTTATGCCATTGAAATTTTATGATTTTTCGAGATAAAGAAAATTCTTATAACGTAAGGAATTTAAGTTTTGTATAATTTTTGTCTTAATTTTCATATGTTTTAATGTTAATCCGTACTCAATAAATGTTTCATTCACTTCTATGCTAATTAATTATATTCATATTTATAGTCCGACCCCTCTAATCTCATATATAGTATGGTATTGAAATAGATGGTCCATGGGACGGATCTCGGGCCGGCTAGTGCGTGAAAACCCTTAGTTGAGCTCGTGGGTCATGCCTCGTGGACCCCTCGGCAGTCCGCAGTCGGGTCTGGCGATTATGCACAGGACTGCTACGCAGGGCGCCGTTGTATACTCGGGGCGGCTACTGAAAAGTGGCCGGAACAAGTCGAATTAAATCAGGGAAAATGAGGCAACAGAGTTAAGGGGAATTTAGGAATGATCTCAAATAGATCATACGAATCATTTTTTCTTTCCGGACTAATTAGTAAGAAAATGAGTAGCAGGGTTAAGCATAAGAATAGTCAAATGCAATAAGTGTCATATGAATAAGATCCAAGTGAAAGGAAAGCATATAAATTAACTAAACTGAATGATATGTCGTGGAAAGTAAAAACACGGGAAGTATAGCCTATGGGAGTGACAGCACTGAAACGCCAAATCTTTAACCAGCAGATTTAAAATATACCCCCCAAATCGAGAAGATGTTAACGGTAGAAAACAGAAAACATTATAAAATTGCAATATATTGACAATAAATCAATAACAATAGCTTTACATAAACTGAAAATGGTCACGCATAAATGCACCCTAGGTATTTAAATTCTGATTTTTGAATACCAGTTACATACGCCAAACTGGATCCGCCACGGAGATGTCCCGACTCGTTTAGACTAGCCAACCCACCTAACTCAACTGGGATTCACTTTTCGATATTAACCAAGATTCGATTTTCATTTAAATTAAATAAAACCCATTAATTCAGCTCGATACACCTAAATGTTACGATAGAAGATGAGCGTAGACCTTAACATTAAGTAATTATTGGGTTTTAATTTTTTGACGTTATTAGCCTGGAGAGATAGATGACAGTCAATTAACCTTAATATTTGTATAAATTCTCTATTTGAGGACCCATAGGATTATACGTAGAGAATCAATTTTAGTAATAAAATACATAAGGATAATAAGAAATTAATCAAATAATAATTATTGGTTAAATTATAATGAAAGAAATAAAATAATAGTGGTTAATTTAATAATAATTAATGGTCAACGTGTAATAGTATACACAAAGGTAATAATAGTTTAATCTAATAATAATTATTAGTTAAATTATAAGGAAATGAATAAAATAATAGTGGTTAATGTAATAACAAGTAATGGTTAACTTACAATAGCCTACATAAAAGCAATAATAGTCTAAACTAACAATAATCACTGGCTAAATTATGGTAACATAGACAAAAGTAATAGGGGTAACCCACTAATAATGAATGATTAATTTATGATAAAATAAATCAACATAATAATAGTTTAACCCAATAATAATCGATGGTTGAATCATAATAGATTACCTAGAAAAGATAGTAGTTTCGTCTAATGATAATAAATGGTTACATTATAATGAAATACAGGGGAAATTAACGAAAATAGGAGTCAATCCATAAAATCGCCATCCGACCCCTCCCCAATGTCCCCGTATTTTATTACCACCTCACCTCTCAGAGAACCTCGTTTCATTTTCTCTTGCTTTCATTTTCAGGATGAATAATAATAACAATTCCGGATTGAATGGTTTACCAAAAATACCCCGACTTCCACCTTCGATCGTGGCTGTTCGCCATCAATATGAGGAGCTGAAACAGAAGTATGATACACTCCAGGCCAAATACGACCGGATAAAAGGTACTTGGGCCCCGCCCGATGCCATCAAAGTACTGAGGTGGAAGATAGAACGGCTCACTCGGGCGCGGGATGAGCTGATCACGGAATCTCGCGCTCAGCGACTGCTTATCAAGGAGCAGTCAACCGCACTCCGACGTGCGTTTACGGACGTCGAGCTTCGGACTCACGTCCCGGGAAGCGTCAGGGCCGGTCAACTAGATATAATACCAGCCCATCATCTCCCCGTTACCAGTGCCTCTTCTTCCCTCTCAGCTTCCATGAATCCGATTTCTGAAGCTCCCGTTCTACCCGTCGAGTCAGTTGTTCCTCAACCGCCTATCAGAGTTGTAGAAAGTGCTGTTATCAACCGGACGCGGTGGCGACCGAATCGAAATCGGCGACGTCGCGCACGACGCCGTCAAGCGGAAGAAGTACTCATAGGATTGGAGCCCGCTGAGACCTCCTGCCCGGTCAGTGGTCCCCCTCCACCCTACCAGGAGTTTGAATTTCCGGAATTTGACCCAGACATCCTCTATGCTCCCGATATAATCTTCCGATCGCCTGCCCGGTCCATTCACATTAATCTGACCGACGAGGATCCGGAATCTTTCCCGGTCACCCAAATCCTCGATGGATTAGGGCTCGGAACCGAAGACATCGCCGTTCTTACGGGCGAAGTGCCTAACACTATCGCTGCGCAAGAGATAGCGGGTCCCTCGACTCGGAGAGAGGAGAATCGATCAGCGAGTCCTCCGCCGTATCGGCCAATGAAGAGAAAGCATTTCCCAACGGACATCGATGAAGAAGACTAGCGGAAAGTCGAAACTGATTTTAGTTAACGAGCTTGTGTGGAATTTTTTTTCCTTCCCTGACAACTTGATATGACTAATATTAAATGATATTTTGTTCTTGTTGTCTTGTTAAATCAATTCGTCAATAATATGATGTTTTCCTTTTGTTTCGTTTTCATGTTGAACCTAAATTAAGTGACTTGATTCATGAGAAGTGCGGTGTGAATAAAAAGAATAGCCTTTCGTGAATGGGTACTGAGACTTAACGCTCATTCATAATTTTCTCTCCGGGGGTTGAGACGCAATGAAAACTAATGTATGAGAGCGTAAGCCCTTCTAACGGCAGCAAACAACTCGGGAAAGACGAAGGTCCTTCGAGGAGTAGTGCTAGTAATGGCGCTCACCTGCTCGAATGGCATTCGGCCATTGTGTACGGTACCAACGTGATTTCGGTCACGGGTACATAATGGTTACTAAAATCGTGCGGCGCATCAGGTGATTCTCCCTAGCCACTAATAGTGAAGGTCACATCAGTAGGACGAGTAATTTTTGAAATTTAATAACTCCTGTGCGGCCAACAAAATTAACCAGCTGTAAATAGAGGGATTTTTATTTTTGTCAAATTTTTTATCAAATTTGATAAATAATTATTATATAAAGCTTGGATTTAATTACAAAATAAGTTATAAATATGTAATAAATTAATATAATGTTAAAAACCTTAAAATTAAAATAAAATACGTTTTAAAGGCATCTGAGTATTTTTAGGCAAACAGAAAATTAATAGTTTACTTTATTACAGTATAGTCGTCATTAAGTTTTTAAAAAAAGCAAATCAAGCTAAATAAGAACATTTATTAGTAACTCCTAAAATTTTACGCCAGTTTTAAAAATTCAATGATAACAAGTATAAAAATGTCTAAAGTTTTTTCTTGATCGATATCTGTAATCTAGAGCAGGACAGTTAATCAAAATTGGAAACAATAATTAGATAAAAATAGAAAAAATGAAAAAACGAAAAAACGTAAAAATCATTTTTAACATCGATGCAAATTATTAATCTACTAAAAATAAATAAATTTAATCAACTAACTGCAGTCCAAAAATTTAATAAGAAAATATTGAAATTGAAATTAAACGATTATTTAAAGGGATCTTAGCATCTTATATTAGTGTATATGTATTTAATAATGGTAATAGTAGAAAACGAAATATTTATATTATATTTTCAAAAATAATAATCTCGTGGTATTAGAATATTTAGAAACATCCCAAGAGGGTCAGCTGCGGAACACACCATACAGTGTTATGTTTTTGTAAAATAAAATTACATTCCAACAATTACATAAACAAATTTTTAGTTTCAAAGAAGTTCAATATTGTTTTAATAGACTTCCATTTTGATTATCAACAGCTCCAGCAATGTTTCAACGACTAAGGCACACGAATCATGTGTCACGATGTTAGAAGATATATTGTTCAATGGAGTAATTTTTTATTTAGACGATCTTCTTGTGTATGACAAGAACCAATCTGAACATGATTAACGATTTCGAGAAGTGTTTAAAAGAATACAAAAAACCGGACTAAGAATAAATCCGAAAGGTGTGAAATTTACAAAACCAAATTAAAATTCCTTGATTATACCATCATTGAAGATTAAATACAGACAAATTCAGAAAAGATCAAGTCAATTACATAAGCGACAAAACCATAGTGCGTTAAACAACTTCGATCATTTCTGGGTTTGACTAATTACTATAGACGATTTGTCAAAGATTATACTAGAATAGCATGACCTTTACATGCAGCAGCTTCAGGCTGTGATAAAACAATAAAATGGTCAGAAAAATGTTTCAAGCATCTTAAGAACCTTTAACACAAGCTCCTATTGCTGATAAATTGGAAATTGATTTTGGATACTGATGCTAGTTTTGAAGCTATTGGGGCAGCTTTGAGCCAAATAAAAGAAGATGGTTCAAAAATAATTATGGCATACGGTTCAAGACATCTGATGGCCCATGAAAACAGTTATTGGGGTTGCTTGAATAGGTTTTATATTTTAGACAGTATTTATAATGGATAGAATTCGTGGCTCGGACAGATCATAATACTATAGTATTTATGTGCACGTTCACAATTTCAGACATGAATGGCTAAACTATCGGAATACAATTTCCAATTAAAATACCGGAAACAAGAAGAGCATGCAAGTGCGTATGGATTATCAAGGATTGGTGCACAACATAAACAAGTAACATATATCAATTTGATATAAAAAAACACAGACAATGATAGAGATTACGGGAAAACAGGAGAAAGATTGATTTTTCAAGGAAGCGATGGAAGTTCTTAGGAATGAATCGTTTCAATTGTTTTTTATAAATATAAAGATCAATTAAATATATCAGATTACATGTGTGTATTGGAAATGAACAAAATAGATCTAGCCGTAATCCCAAAAAACTATCAATCTAAATTAGTGATTAAAATACACGAAGGTTTATGTCATGTTGTAACAAAGAAACTACTGTTTTACTACATAGAAGTAAATTTTTTCTGGCCGAAAATACAAAAAACCATTAAAGATATAGTAAATCGATGTGTCACGTGTGCAAACATAAAAATAGACCAAGGAAAAAATATTTTTAATTCCACACGAAAGGTTTGAATTTCTAAAACAGATTGTCATGAGGGAACTTCGTCCGACAAAAGATATGTTATCATTATTATTGATAGATTTATAAAATTAATCTAACAGCCACAACAAACCAGGATGAAAAAAATACTTTGAATACGCTAATGAACAATTGGATTTACAAATACAGTGGAGCACCGCTATAACGCGAATTCGAATTTAATGCGGTCGTAGTATGGCACCCAAAATTTTTATATTCATTTACATTTAGAAAAAAATTTGATCAAATTAAAAGAACCAAAAAACATGAAATTAAATTAATTTTTAACATAAAAAACTGTTCTTGAAAAAAATAACAAAACTTAATAAATATAGCGTGATAAAATTGTCAAAATGTATGCCGTGATCAAACTTGTAGTTAAAAGCAAATAAATTTAATATATTTTTAATATAGTTTTATATAGTTTAAAAGTACTTCAATTAAGAAACATTCATGAATTTGCGAAAAACAAACAGTCTGCGGCAAAGAAGCAAACGAAATTGGATGTATTTTTCAATAAATTATAAAATTTAATTATAAAATAACTTACTTTCATTTTGCGCAACGATTAATTTATAATTTTTCGCTTGTTATTTTATTTTTACAAATTTATTAATTGTTTTTGCGAGCTAAAATAATCCCTTGATTGCTAATTATTCTTGCAGTTGTCTCATAAAATAAAATTTTAGCGTTATGAAATGAGTGTTTAACACTTTCTAAGGCAAAGGAAACTAAAAGTGATGTAAAACTCAAAGTTTATTGATAACAATTATATAGTTACAAATGATCATAAAAAAATAAAAACATAGAAAAACACAAAAGAGGCTTTTACGGAGAATGGGTGGCAATATGATTGCCACTTTATTATGATTGCTATTTTTATTAATGTAAAATGGTGTACAGTATATTGCCACCACCTTAGAAAGGGTTAAATATACATAATAATAAACTTTTCTGGCGGCATGCAATGAATATAATATATCAACTCCGTAAAAGGTTTTATAATTCGGTTTATGTTATGTTTTACGGAGCGAATTCAGATATAAAAATTATTAAATGTTTTAAATATTTAAAATCTTTATAAAATAAAATCTTTATTTGACAAAACGAAACCAATACGGCACAGTAACCTTCTATGTTGATACACTTTTTATAATTTTATGATATTTTGGTATTTTTGGTCAATCCGTATTATAACACAAACAAAAAATTAATAAATGTTATAATGCACGGTAATAACTTTTATATATTGGCATCGATGCTTTAAATTTATCTAAATTTTAATCAAATTTTTATAATCATCTGATGATAAGCCGACTTTTGATTTTTACATGTGTACACGTATATCTTGCCCGAAAAAAGTTCAATATTGTAAAACCCCGCATTTACGCGACCCCATTTTTAAACGAACCCGATTTAATGGACCCTGATTTTCGCATTATAACGGGGTTTCACTGTACGGTAAACCTCAAATAGTATATATTATAATATTATTTAAAATAGTTATCAATCGATGCTATGTTATTAAATTTTTAGATGAAATCGATTATCTTAACTATATTAAAAATAATTCTAATACTAAAACTAAAACTAATAATTATAATAATAATATTAATTGAAGAGGATTATTTAATTATCGAATCTTTTTTTGTTATTCACTTATCTGATATATTAATTTATGCTGCTTCCAAGGAATCACCGTTTTATACTTATACTTTCAATAATAACAGTAATTTTAATAAAATATATAATTTAAATAAATAATTAAGCTTTTTCAGCGATGTTAATTAATTAATAAATTGCCGACTTAAAACCGGTCTTGTTCATTCCAATACGAAATTTAGTTTATTATTCGCATTGAATTTGTAAACATATATTACATTAGAAATCTTGATTCGCACGGTTGAGCAAGTTTCTGATAATATTTTACAGTTAATTAAATAGGGAGGTGCAGAATAAGTAAAAATGATAAAATTTAAATGTTGGTCAAGCAAAACAAACAGGCAAAGTTAGGTAATAAAAATTTTTGGAAGACTATTACAAAATAAAATATTGTTTGAATTAATGGAAAATGGTAATAGAGTCAATAATTGTAAAAATATGAAATTCCAAGCTAATGAATTTGGTATTAGGAAACTGTAAACAACAAATATCTGATGGAGCGTAATAAATAACATATTAGCAGCTCAAATCTCGTCTTAATACACAAATTCAATTAGCGCACATGAGTCCAACCAACTCTGCTCAGTGTTATCGAGCGCCGCAAAGCAATAAATCACTTTGCCATTTGTCTTTAGGGACTTCGTGCGTCTTTGCGAAGACCTGGCCCAGTTCACTCTATTAGGTGCCATAAATATTTCCAGATATGACAAACTCGTCCAACCTTTTGCAAAAAAATTTCATTAGTACAGGCACACTTTACGTTAAAAAATCTAATAACATTCATGGTCAAATATGATATTTAAATTTTTAAACCGTTTCACATAATTACAATAATAATAATAATAATAATAATTAATTTAATTATTCATAGCAATATCTAAAAATATCTAATTAAGTTACATTATTCACTGATAAATTAGATTAATATTAAAAAAAATAGTTTTATATTAAATAATTAAAATTCCTAATAGCAATTTATAGTTTTTGTGAATCTGCAAATATTTTTATGATATTGTTTGAATTTTAATTTTCAAAAACGTTATTTATTCCTGACAAAAGGAATAATTAGATAAAATTATAAAAGCACTTTGCAAAATTTTATTTATTTTCACATTGTGTTTTAATCATAAAATACGGATTTCATAATAAAATCTTGAGAATGAAACAATCAAAAAAAAATAATTTCAAACAATAATTTTATTTTTAAGTCTAAAAATTTAATTTGCAAATATACTACTGTTGTAATTAAGTAAGATGAACTATAAATTTATAGATTTTTAATTTATAATAATTATTGATCATTATTTTTAATTTATAATAATTATAATTATAACAACTATAATTATTATTATTTATTATTATTATTATTATTATTATTATTATTATTATTATTATTATTATTATTATTATTATTATTATTATTATTATTATTATTATTATTATTATTATTATTATTATTATTATTATTATTATTATTATTATTATTATTATTATTATTATTATTATTATTATTATTATTATTATTATTATTATTATTATTATTGCTATTATCATGATTAAATCGATAACTTTATGTTTTATTAAAAATTTTAATTAAATTTCAAATTAATGTAGCACGCATTTTTAATTGAATTCGAATCTCATTTTGTTAGTGACGCAAATTCGATCTTCCATGGTGAGCGTAAATTCATAAAATTGATGAGACTGAAATTCTGAATTATTTAATAAATAAAATTTATTTTTAGAAATGTAATCTATTTTACACAGAAAATTTTAATGGGCAAATTGGGTAATGATGCATTTATCTGATTTTGTGTCGTAATTCATCTTCTGATAATTATAAATTTTGTCTCTTTAATTGGGAAACTTATTTCTTATATTTTAATTGAGCTTCCATAGACATTTTGTCGCCTTATATTGACATTGATCATTATCCGAAATCGAATTTGCACTCATAATTGCACTTTCATGAGCGTAACGCCAAAAAAAGACCGTGAAAAATAATTTCCGGTTTATGAGTTAACAAATTTAAATCAAATTTATCAGTAATTTAGAGCCTATTTTTAGGAACTTTTATTTCAATACTCATAGTTAATTAAATAATAAAATTATTAATAAAATATTAATTTAATTTTTTTGTGAAACTCCTGGTGATTGACACTTGTTAAAATTTACCAAAACTAAATTCAATAAAATATCGCTACCTTTTCAGAATATGTTAAAAAAATAAATTTTACTGTTTTGAATCACAACTTTCAGTGAAGTTTTGATACTTATACAATAATCTTTTACATTTGCAAGAGAATTTTTTCTAACGATTTATTTTGAAAAAATATCGTTCTATTGTTAGTGTTCTAACACTTTCATGAAAACCAATGAACAAAATGCCTTTGACACCACAAAACACCGACTCCATAATCTCTCTCTCCAAAATTTCTTATGAAGCCAACCTTGTCTTCTTTGGTGCTTAGTAACTGACTTCTGTAAGCTGTTTAGACTGTTGGTTGGATTCAAGTGTGTAATACTGAATTTAAGTCTCATTCTTTGTAGTTGTGATAAAAATGGAGTAGAAACCTGTATACTCAGAGTTTTAAGGAATACTACTCACACACCCGATTTTATCGGACAACATTTTCTACAATTAAAAAAATCAATAAATTTGATAAAACATGTAACACATTAATTTATAGTGTGTTGTTGAATACTTAGTTATAAATTCTTGTATTTTTATTTGTAATGTCTAAATCACATAATGAAGACTTCGTTATTTATTTGTTATAGTTTTATTTACTTCATAAGATAATTATAATATTCATTTTAAATAAATACCTTTGGTTTGAGATTGATCTTAAATTTTTAATATAATCACTATTGTAAATATGGTCACCAAGTAAATGATAAGTTAAGTCTTCTGCAAAATTAAGTGAGTATTATAATTATGAGCATTATAATTATTATCAATTACTTGTTTTACCTTAAATTTATGCTTCTACCGAGAAACCATCATTTCAAGAGAGGTTTAAATATTCGATTTAACAACGCTCAAACATAAAAATTTTAAGAAATTTATGCAAAATGATAGCAACAATTTTTCAATGTAGCCTTTATCAAGTATTAGTTATTTAAAAAAAATAATCAAACTATTAAATAATAATAATAATAATAATAATTGACATATATTTTCTACAAAATTTGACTATGAATCAGATTTATTTAAGGTATTAACGAATTTTCAGCACAGCCTTTTTCAAGTGATTTTTCAAGTGAAAAAAAGGCTGTGCCGAAAATTCGTGAACACCTTAAATAAATCTGATTCATAGTGAAATTTTGTAGAAAATATTATGTCACTTATAAAGAAATCAGAGGTGAAAAACAAAAAATGTCCTTACAAAATAATAATAATAATTATTATTATTATTAATATTATTATTATTATTATTTAATTTTATTATAATTAATTATGAGACATAAGTAAAAATATTTAATTATTTAGTACAATTTAATTACACACAAGGAAGTTTGCTGAAAGTATCGTTTATTTTTCCTAATCTCTTTTCCAGAACGATAAAGTAATTAGTTATTTGTATGCATTTTCTTTTATCTTTTATGTTTCTCCAATTAGTTTAATGATATTAATTTGATAGATAAATTTGTAATAAGAAAAATCATATCAAAATATTATTTCCGAATATTTTCTTAAAATTATAAAAATAATGTCAATTTTAAAGGAATGATAATTTTGAATATGACAATTATTTTGATTCTCTGGTAGAGGAATAAAGCTTAAATAAAATAAATTTACTTTTTACTTTTTTAAACATTTTTTAATATAAACCCTCTCACAAAACTAGGCCATCTATAAAATAGTCAAATATCTCTATCAATAATTTGCAATTTCTTATCAGTGATGAATAGTAAAAAGTTTTTTCATATTGTGTTTTTTATAATAAAGTTTAAATTAAAATTGAAAATCTTATTACTGGTGACCACGCTAAAACCGAATCTGTCAATGCAGTTACAACGAAGCATCAAAGACAATTAATTTTGGATTCATTGCTATAATAAGCTAAAGAATTATTAAATTTCAATATCCGAAAATTTAATGGAAGAAATATTTTGGAAGCTGAACAATGGTTGGAAAACACCGATGATTGGCTCGGAATCAATGATTTAAGTTTAATTGGAATTTTCGATTTACTACTGACTGAAAAATCGAATATTCTTTGTAAAAATTTCAAGAAGATGGGATTAATGGATAAAAATGCTAAAAGCTGGTTTTTCGACAAGTTTACGTCACAAAAATCAATTGCCGATAAAATTTACGAGCTAGCTAATGTGTGACAAGAACAAAATAAGCGCTTTTTTTGAATTGAGAGTAAAGAAGACATTAGATGACATTTCTGATTGTGATATCTTAAGAGAAAAAGTTGTTGGTTCTATTGCATCAAATCTTGTTCTAATAATCGTTTAAAAGAAAATTTGTTGTCAGAGTCAGATATGTCAAGAAAAGAAATGAAAATAGTTGCCAAAATTTTGAATCTCGAGATTTTTTCGGAATCAAGCAAATTGTGAATGAAATTCAAGCCGTGGAAAACTGAACATATTCTAATGTTGTTCATAATAAAAGCCCGTAATGGCTATCAAATTTGCCAAAGAAAGTGTTTTCGGAAAACATAACTTTGGATCCTCTTTGTTTTTTAAAAGGTATTTCAAAGGAGATAAATAACGATTCGATAATTATTCTACAAAATAGACCAACAAAATTTTTATTGAAATATATTTTAATGAATTGTGATTTTTAAGTTCCTTATGTTTAATTTAATTATTATTTTGATAAATTATTTTTATTAATTTTTATTGCAAAATAAATAAATGTAAATTTTTTTACATTACCAATCAAAATACGAATAATTTTTGAAAAACGTGTGATTCGATTAATTTCGTTGAATTTGTGTATTAACACCTGAATACCGGTATTATAATTCTTTAATACCGAAATACTGGTATTGATGTTTCGTTCGGTATTGGATTCCCTACTCAAGATAGATTTTAAATTTTAAATTTCATGTAAAAACCTAAATTTAATGAGAAATACATGACCAATTTCTACAAAATATTAAAATTATAGTAGATAAAATATTTTATTTACATTCTATTAAAAGTTAATATTTAAAAGAAATTAATATTTTCAAAAAATTATAATTTTCAAAACCCTAACCCCTGACTCTAAGAATTGATAACAAGGCCACTAAGCTACAACTGTTGTATGCATTTTTATTTTAAATTTAGGGATTTTATGAATTACAAACTTATAGGAATTACAAACTTTCAATATTTTATGAGAAATCAAGTCACCGAATTTGAACCTCTCGTTGTACAATTTGATAATGAGTAATAGACCGACTAGACCAGGGGTTCTTAAAGTTGTAATTAGGGGACCAAATTCTAAATCCCAAAATATTTGAAGTGTCAAAATACAAACTTTTTTTAAAAAAGTAATAATAGAATATATATATTACAAAAAAATGTATTATAATTACATTAACTAATAAATAAAACAAAATACTGGAAAGGGGACGTCCATAAATGATGTCAACGAAATAGGGAAGAGGGGTTTGAAGAGGTTTGACAAATGTTGACATAAGTAAGGAGTTAGTTACAAATAAATTGACGTCAATAATGTTACTTTTTACAAAAATTTAATAAAATAAAGGAGTAAATAAATAGGAAACGCAGTTGAGCTCTTGACTTTATAGGAAGCCTTCTTCAAAAATAAAAATATCAATGGAAAAATAGAAATTGAATAAATTTGTTCATGTTCTAAACTTATATATAAAGTTATGATTTTAACAAACTTTCAGCACAGGCTTTATCAAACGAAAAAAATTAACAATATTTAAAATATAAAATGTTGGTGAGTCAGATAGACATCATCAAGAGCGACTTGATTGGCTTAAGCGAAAGGGTAGCGGTGTTTAAAGTTTAGACCAGGAAAAGGAGCTTAAAGAAAAGAAACCAAAGGTTGAAGAGGTGGGAAAAAACTGCAACGAAAAAATATGACCAAGAAAAGCAGAAGATATTTAGAAAATATAATAAAGAAACTTAATCTCAAATTTGTGCAAAGAATCCTTAAAACATCGATATATCATTACTGATTCATAGTCAAATATTAAATTGAAAATAAATCACAGATGAAAACCAAAAGTAGTTCTTATAATACTATTTATATAAGTTAAGAACATTAAAAAATTATTCAATTTCTATTTTTCTATTGATATTTTTATTTTTTGAAGATGACTTCCTTTAAGCCAGGTTTCCTATTTATTTCCTCTTTTATTTTTAATTTATCGTAAAAAGTAACATTTTTGACGTCAATTTATTGCTATTATATTTAAAATATAAAATGTTGGTGGGTCAGATAAACATCATCAACAGCGACTTGATTGGCTTGTATAAGCGAATAGGTAGCGTGTTTAAAATTTAGACCAGGAAAAGGAGCTTATAGAAAAGAAACCAAAAGTTGAAGAGATAAGAAAAAAACTGAAAAGAGGAAATATGACCAAGAAAAGCAGAAGATATTTAAAAAATAGTAAAGAAACTTTATCGCAAGTTTGTGCAGAGAATCCTGATATACAGTAAATCAAAGATCCGAAAGACAGCTAGCTGACCAGCAATTGAAGAAGATCATCCACTACTTTAAAAAGCAATTATTGACATTGTGTTATATGGGTCTGCTGCCCATGAGAAAAGACAGAGTGATATTTACTAGAGTATCAGAACTCTCGATGAATTGACAGTTTTGCTAAAGAATGATGGTTTTCAATTAAGTAGAAGTTCTTTTAATACTCGAATTATTCCAAAACGAAATTATTAATGTGGTAATTCATTTTCTAAGCAAAACCTGGATGAGTTGGAGTAAAAGTGCATTCAACCGAGTAAAAAAAAATTAAATTTCAAATATGCTTGAGAAACATTGTCAGAAGTATGGACCCAAGTAACCATAGACAATTTTCCAACGGTAGCAGAGTATATTGCTCCTGAAGTGCCTACGCGTGAGGCACATAATTTGCTAACTAAGAATCAAGATTGGTGCATAAATCATATAAGAACAAGTCAATACTTTTTACAAATTGTGAAATGTCAGAATATAAATTGTTGCCAACCGATTAGAACCTCGTATTTTGAAATTATTGCCGATAGATTCATTCCACCACCGATTCTCGTCTTCGAAACTAGTAAAGGCCTGAAGGCACCAGATCGATCTCAGATCAACTTGCACAGATTTCCATCAGTTTTCGTCAATCAGTCTTTGAAAGTCTATAACATGCTACCTCCATCGTTAAAGGCATTCCAAATTCTTTCACATAACCTATATTGTCCTTCCATTCAGTTTTCGTAGTTTGAACGAATATGCAAAATCTGTCAGATCTATGTTGCTTCCATAGTCATGTTGCAGAAGCATTCTCAACAGCACCCAAAACACGATCGTGGCCAAATAAATTACCATAAACTCCTCAACTGCAGAGAATATGATCAATCCGAGTAGCTGCCAAAAGAAAGAGAGAGCTGATGGCAATTATTTTTCATGGAGAGATGGTAAGCGTAGATTGGTTAGATGAAGACGAAGCTGACTTGTAGGGTATTTCGGATCCACAGGAAATTGATAAATCATCCCTTATGCTTATCATAACAATTGATGAACTTTTGGGTTGCGCATGGGAAGATGATAGAACCAAGAATATATTCTCAATTTCTTCATTAATTCTAAGTGTTCCAATAAATTTTAAATCTATTATTTACTTATTTAAAACTAGTAAATGGGTATTTAAATTTATTTTTATACCTTTTAATCTCTATATTTTATATTTAAACATGCAAGCCAGTCGTGTATAATATTAATAGTTTTGAAGGGGGAGATAAAAATTATTTGACATAATTATACTAAATGGGTCGCTAAAAGTTTGACAATTGTTGACAAGGTGAGAGGGGGCTTAAAAATTTCCTACAAATGGGGACAATTAATGGATGTCCCCAAAAGAGAATATAACATGATAACTAAATAATATAATTAAATAAATGCTTTTTATACAATTTAGTGTTTGAAAAAAAGACATTCCGCAAATTAAGCATACAACCACAGCTTAAAAGTGTTACTTCTCCGACTTATATTATATTAAACTATTTCATGTAAGTGTCTCACAAAAGAATGCAGCCTTTACTGAGAATTTATATTTTCTATTGCTTGGAATTTGGTTTTATATGAATCTTTGAAGTCACAAGTAAAACTAGGTTTGCATTTGGCCTGAATTCACTTGAACCGAACATTTTTTAAATAAAAATACAAAATAGGAACATTTTTGTGCTTCATTCGATGAAAATAAATGGAAGGTAGCATAGCAATGGAAGGATGAACTGTCGGTTTTGAAAAGATGCATTGAAAATTACTGAATCAGAAAAAAGATAAGAAACAAGTTTGAAAAAGAAATTGAAGAGTGGATTAACAAAGGTTGGTTGCAAAAGTCCTGGGGCGATGAGAATGATATCATTCCTTTAATGGCAGTTGAGCAGGAAAACAAAGGTAAAGTCAGACCGTTCATCGACTTCCAAAAGCTAAATTAATACATTCAAAGTCATACTGGAAACAGGGCTTTCTGTCATGGAAGATTTATAAGAGGCAGGCGTATTTCTGTGCAAGGTACGGCGTGTGTGCCCAAAATAAATTATTGGAGAATTTGGTGCGTAGCTAGCAGCATAGCCTAGGTGTAGTGGTAGAAACAAAAGATGGTGCATGGCTTCGAAAGAAAAATGATTTTAATCATATAAACATTGCTGAATTAGAATAAGTTCTTAAAGATCTGCAGTTGGAAATTTAATGGAACTTTAAAAAAATAAAAAATTCATGACTAATTCAATATTTATTGTAGGGATGCTGAAAAATGTTCTAAATGACGATTACAAAGTTAAGGTTCAAGGTATTTCAGAAGTATTAGTTTAACGGCGGTTATCAATAATAGCAGAGATTATATTTGGAAATTACGGTTATGACAGAAATTAATAAAGATGATATACTATCTAGAATTAACAAAAAATGGATGTAAATTCTTGCAGAAATGGCATGTGTGGCACTGTCAGAAGATGAAATCAGTACGAGACATAAGCCGCATCATTTTGGCATAGACAAATCATTTTACCTTATACAGAGTGAAAATCCGAAACACCAAAATCTACAATCATAAAGGTAGTCAAAGAATGCTTACAGTGTAGAGCGATCGGCGATGTATCTGTAATATAGGAAAGGGGTACATTCGAAGTTGAATATTATTGGAAGAGAATCACAATAGACGAAATGCATTATAAAAATAGGACTCAGCTCAGTATTGTTGACTGTTGATCCAATCGGTTTGGTATTTGGAAAGAAATAGACCGAGAGTCACAGAGTGTGTGATTCCAAACATTATTCAGATAATAATGGAAAAAGGCTTTGTGATTTAAATATTTTATGATAATGGTAAGTTTTTTCGATATGAAGAAATAAAAACTATATGGAATAAATTTGGAATAAAGATAATTTTTAGATGTGCTAATCGATCTTCGGGTAATGAAATCGTCGAACGCAATTACAAAACTATCAAAATAATGGCGGAAAGATGCAATTATAGTCCTTTAGAAATTATGTTTTGGTGCAATGTTTATTGCGCCACCCGGGAATGGTGAGGCTTTGTCAGCACTGTCAGAAGGAGTACATTCGTATTCATGGTGTTTTTTTTAAATTATCCTGCTGACGAAGCATAAGTGAATTGTTGGTTAATACTCGGATAAATGGAATATGGAAGTCGTCACAAAAGTTATATCCCCATAAAGGTATATGTATATAGTGTTGAAAAACTCATATAAAGTGGCGAATGAACTAATTCGAAACAAATATTGAGTAAAAAGGATAAGAAAGTATCAATCCAATGGTATATCAAATGTAGATGAAGACGGAATCAATGAAGTGTTAATTCAATGTCACTAAAAATATCGTTTTATGCGATGTGAGATCGTATCAGCTGACGCAAGTATTTTTTTCGATTACCTTAGCGGCTTCTTGACCAGTAATAATCTTGACAACTTCTTTGCAGCAAGTAAAATTAAAGTTTCAGCGAGAAGATGAGGCTTATTGGTTTTAGTTATCATATTAGAAATCACGTAGCTTGCATTTTGCGCTTTGTCTGATGTTTTGAAAGACGAACTCACGAAAGTTACCTGTTTCTTAGACTGGTCTTTTAAACGTTGAAAAACGGCTTTGCCCTTTTGAGCCACCGATGAGTGTTTAGTTGTTAAATGTAGTAAACGTTTACTGGACAACATCGAATTATTACCCAAATTTTCTCCACAAATAAGACATTTTGGGATTGGACATGATACGTCTCCGCAATATATAAACCCATAACTTATCATTATATTTTCGATTAAAAACCTCAGGTTTCTTCACTGATTCTGCTTCTTTTTGGGAATCATTAGTTTCACTTGACAAACGTTTAACAAATTTATCCTTTCTAATATAACTTGCATATAATGACTATATGCACGTCTTAGGGTATATTTATTTGTAATAAAATAAGTCCATTACGTTCAAGACGACACAATCACAAACTAGTGACTTGTTACTGGCGAATAGCGATTTGTTTCGTAGCGTCACAATGTCTGACAAGGTCACACGCATGAACCCGGCGCGCTAGGCTGTTGTGCTCCTTGCGTAACGAAGCGCTTCGCTTGCATAACTCTCTGCTATGTGTGAGTGCGCATTATCTTCATAAAACTTGAAAATTTTCCGCGGTACACACTTTACGGAACACTGTTCTAACACAATAGTTGTCGAAAGGTCAAAAGAACAGGTCAATACAAAGATTCTAGGCCTACCAAAGCGCATCAAATACCGGGTTATCTACAACATTTTATTGTTGATCGTAACGATCGTAACAAATGAAAACTTGTTTAAATAACTTGATTTATGATTAGAATAGATTTTTGACAAACTTACATTTATTTATTTATTATTAATTTAGGTGATAAAGCGCAATATATATTTGAAGCAAACGTTAAAGCTGTGGTTAAAAAATCAAGTTTATGTCACATAAAGGCTTAAAAATACGTATTGTGAGGATATTAAGGCATAATTATTAATGGATATAAAATTAAGTTTTAAAATGTTTAAATTATTATTAAATTTTAAATTATTAAATTATATTAATTAATAAATAAAAATAAGGACGTTATTATAAATTTATATTTTAAAGTATTAAATTACTATATTAATTATTAAATAAAAATAAGGGCATTATTATAAATTTTTATTTTAAATAAAATAGCAATTTAAATTATATTTTGAATGAAATTAATTTTTAAAATAAAAATAAATGCAGTTGTTAATTTTGTTTAAATACTCGGAAATATGGAAGATATAATTTTGATTTGAATAAATTTTGAACTTTGAATGAAAACAAATTTTGAATTAAACGAAGATGTTTTCACAACATCTAACACAACAGAAATTATCCTTCCCAGTTATCTTGATGAATGCATGACTAGAAAAATAATTAGTGAAAATTTCTTTTTTATGCGATTTGAAATAATATTTCTTTCATATAAATTATTAAAAACATTGAGCTATTTTAATGGTTCGGGGACAAAATGGTAAACGGACAAAATTGTACTGACAATGCAGGATGAAATAGTATAGCTATTTTTAAATAGAAAACTAATTTTTATTTTTCAATTATAAAAACTGCAATGGTAATTATTCTAATACATACAGTATAATAAATTAGTGATAAGAAAAATTTAGCAAGTAAGTAGGTTAGGTTGCCTTTATTTAACATAAATGTCTGACGTATTCACTTGACAGTAATAAAAAATCAATACAAAAATATAGACTACTAAATAAAAATATATGAATGACAATGAATTATTTTAATTAATGACAGTAATCTAATACTAATTGTTTATTCAGCTATAAGCTTTTGTATTCTCTTATGAACTGTTGCAAAAAGTCACTATCAGACAACATTTATATTGAGCACTCGTGCAATATCTCCCAGATATGTAACCGAACTCGGCTGTTAAAATTGGCTATTATGGTGTGAAGTGCTTCATTGATGCTAATGAATTCTTTCTTCTTTTTTCCAGTTGTTTTTCTTAGCTCTAGTTGATGTCGATGAAGTCGAGTGCTGTGTAGTAACATTTTTTCTGTATCATTTTGTTTATACCATTTTGTCCGGCCACCTTTTAAATCAGTGGTCCCAAACCCCCAGGCCGCTCAAGGAACATTAAGTTATTGCCGTTTTATTTACTGTGATGACAGCAACCGAAACAAAACAAAGGAATAAACTGGACATAAGCAATACGCTTCGGGTGTCATTGTCTCCAACTATTCCCAAGGCGGAACCGTCTCATTGATTTAGCACAGGGATGGTCAAACCTTTAAGACCTGGGTTACTTGAAGTTTCATAAAACTTTTGAGGGCCTGGTTACAAATCGTTGACATGGTTAAACCGAACCAAACGAATAAAATGGTCATATACAAATTTAAAAGAAAACAAGATCAAAATTTGTTTGTCTACTCCACTAAGATTTTTGGGCCTGTCAAAACGCGTCTGCGGGTTTTAGTTTTCCCACCTCTGATTTAGAATATTATTGAATTAAAATTTTAAATCATTTTATATTCATTTTTTTGTGTTATTGCAATTTACTTGGATGGAACTATTAATAAGTAAATTATTAAATCAAAACAATCCAAAATTTAAACAATAACGCCCCCTCAGCGGGCTACGGTAAAATTATCAAACGTTAAGAGGTCCGCGGCGATGAAAAGGTTGGGGAACACGGTTTTAAATTATTATAAACTAATTTTATAATAACATTTATTTTCTAATAAATCAATCAATATATTTGCATCATAAAAATATAATAATAAAAATAAATATTTTTTTTAATAATAAAGAGTGGTTGACAAAAATGATCCAAAAAGGACATCATAAGAAAAATTATTCAAAATAAAATAAATATTTTTTTAAAAAATGAAATTCAACTCAACGATGAATTCCTTTGAAAGTTTGATAATGTTTTTGCTTTATATATAAATTTTAAACAAAACCTTCATTGAAATTAATGGGATTGTTAACATACGGGTTACTTAAATTATAAAATTAAATAAACAAACTTAATTATTGTGCCAATGTTATTATTAAAAATTTTCACACATAAACAGAATATATTTTTAAGGGCACAAAACAAATGTTATTATCAAAAATAACAATTTTTAATAAAATTAAATATAAAATTAAATATCCTCTGCCAATTTTTCGTTTTGAAAAAAGCCCCATTATAATTATAGCATTAAATTTTTATGAGAGAAATGGTAATATTAATTTAACTGGAAAATAAAATTAAAACTCTGAAAAATAATATTGACTAATAATAATAAATCTAGAAGAAAAAATTTTGTCGGATCCATTCAAACAAAATAATAATTTGCTACATTCATAGATAGAAGTCCATTAAATTTCAATAAAGTTGCAAAATTATCTTTAATCGAGTTTTTGTATGAACGTATAAAAGAATTTCAATTAAAATTAATAAATTTTTACACCGTTATTTAAAACAAATTTCGAATCAATTTTCTTTCATCGAGTAATAAATTTTTGTTTTAAATTTTTTATTTTTTCTAATTTTCCATAAGCAAAACATAAACCAATTAAAGTTTAAATATCTATTAAAAAAGCGTCTGCGTGTGGAAATATGCAGGAATTAAAAAAAATATATTAATAATTTCAATATACGAATAAATCTGGGCTTCAATTATAGTTGAGTTTACCATGTAAAAAAAACTATCGAATCTTTTCAGCAATGGAATTTTTATGCTTCATATATTTCACTAATTGGTTGTTAACCAATCTTTCTACTATTGGAATGATAGATTTTGACAAGGTTTCAACTGAAAATAAAAATCCTAATCTGAATATCTCACTTCTGCATCATTAGTTAACCATAATCGCTTGTGATTGGTCTAAAATGAACTAAGTAATTAGTCAAGACAATATATAAACAAATTTCGTATTCTTTTAATTTCAAATAAAAAATAATCAACATTTCTCTTTCATTTAAACAACTGCCAAAAACAAATAAATTGTAAAGATATGTTTTGTTTGTTTTTGTTTAAATAAATAATTATTATTTTGTTTTTATCAATTCTAATTCTAGGCGTTTCAGAATGTTTTCCAAGCACTTGATGTTTAGAATGACCAGCTTTGTTTTATTAGTCGGTTTACTAATAATTACTGAAGCTCGAAATAATAAGAGGTAATCAAAAGAAAGTAGTTTTTATGAGTGTAGATATATTAATTTTTTTTATTTTCTGTAAATTAAACTAATTAATCATGTGGAAAATCGGTTGATAATTTATGGGTACCAATAACATGATTTTGTTTTTGTAAATAATACATTTATATATCTCATTTTTGCAAAATTTAATATTAGTATCTAATTCAAAATTGTTGAAGCTTTGTCAAATCAAATACGACATTTTTGTTTGTCAACAACAAGTTAAGAAAAGTTGATTAAATATTTGTTAAATAAATAGTTGTAAAATTTTCCCTCTCTGGTGTTGAAGGGTTTTTGAAAAATATTTTTCGCTAAATTATTTTTAAAAAAATATTTACACACTAAAATGAAGAATTTATTAAATGAAATTTCAGCATAAAGTATGTCAGACCAATTATTCGAATTGCTTTTTGTATTATTAACTGAAGGATTATATTTTAATATTTAGAATCACTTTCATTTTTAGAGCCAGTCTTCGTGTGTAATCTCGAGAAATGATAATGAGGACAAAAATAAAAAAATAATAATAATAATAATAATAATAATAATAATAATAATAATATTAATAATATTAATAATAATAATATTAATAATAATAATAATAATAATAATAATAATAATAATAATAATAATAATTTTATAACAAGGTATTAAATGATATTTTTTAGAGATGTTCAAGACAATGATTATGGGTATTTCGAAAGACAGTAAGAAAATTATAATTATTATTATAATTATTATTATTATTATTATTATTATTATTATTATTATTATTATTATTATTATTATTATTATTATTATTATTATTATTGAATTTTGTGAAAGGTGCTTAACTTAAATTTCATGATTTCTATTTAATTTTTAACTTGGAAGTTTTATGCTTATTTTAATGAGAAAAAATAGAGCAGTCCACCAACATCAAATCAATTTATGATTTATTAAAAGATTCTTTATATTTTCTCAATAATTCTCTTCTTGGTCTACTTATTATGCTAAACCAATTCTTCACATAAGTTGATGATGTATTAGCTTCAAATAAAAATTCACATTCTCTTTTTTTTTGAAATCTGAATCGGTTTCCAAGATCAAACATCTTGGTTCTACGCAAATCAAGTTATTATTCTATAATATTCACATTTATCTTTCTCATTCCATAGCTACTTACAAATTATTTATGGAATTTCAATATATATTTATATAGAAAATTTTGGATTAATAATTCGTATTTGATTCAACACTTATAATTAGGTAATTACTAATAAATCAAAGGTATTTAGGGCCCGGTTAAGATGGCTGAGCAGTAGAAATATATTGCAAAAATATATTTTGAAAAATGGCGTTATTTTATTAAAATAATTTAATGTTTGTTAGATTTTAAAAAATTCATTTTTATTCCAATTTTTTAAGTAACTGAAATTTTTAAATGCAGAAATATTTAACTTTAAAAATATAAGACGCAACTTTAAACAAATTTAGCTCTTTTAATTATAAATAAAATGGATTAAAAATTAAATTATTTGAAATCGAAAATCAAATAAATTTGTCAGAGTAAATGCAATATGAGTGGTCATAGAATTATTATATATATCTACAATATTTTATAGATAATTAAATCATTTTGAATTAAAGTTAAATTTTTTGAAAAATTTATTTGAAAATAAATTTCTAATTTTACTTAAATAAACCTAGAGTTTCCTGAATTCCACCCGTTTTAATATTTTAATAGCTGTTAATAGTAATTTTATTAATTATAAATTATGGTAATAGTGAAATTTCATTAATAATCATTAATTTATGATATAAGTAAAGTTAACTGTTTTTATTATTATAATTGCAATAGTAAAAATATTGTTCATAATATATGTTGAAATTAAAATAAATCTATGTACAGTCAAGCCTACTACAACGCGATAGATACGTTCTCAGAAAAGGCCGCGTTGTAAGAAATCACGTTGTAAGAGGTATTCACTTTACAGTGAATACGTAGAAAATGATTCGATATTTAAGCAGTAATTTTGCATTTTCAATTAAAACTTAGTTAGATAGATATGAAGATATTTACAACTTCTAAATTTAACATCAAGATCATTATATTATTAAATATATTAATAGATATAACATAACATTTTTTTTATATTCTTCTTTGGAATGGATCTTATCCAATGTTTATATAGTCACCTTTTCTTTAGTTGATGTAATCTTCTGCTGATTTTAAATGATGAATAATTATTTTATTATATTTCCCTTAACCCTCATATGTCTCTGATTCTCATGGATAATAAGGTTTTTATTGGTCATTTTTGATCAATGATAAGGTAGGTTACTAAAGGTTCATATTGTATATATGTTTTCTTCTAATATTTGTATTTTACTAAAATATTACAAAACAAGAACAAAAGGATTTAATTTTACAAAATTAGGTTTATGTTTATGGTCAAAAATGACCAGAAACAATTAAAAGTGACTCTTGTTTTATTTAATAGCTGATCTTGGAAAAGTCCGAATTTTCTTGCCTTTACTAAACAACACGTTCCAAAAATGAAGTGGAGATTTAAACAAATCAATTTAACTATTCGATTAAAATAAAATTCAAATCAAAATTCTATTTCTCTTTTTTCAGTTCTTTAAATATTTTTGTCAGATTTCTTAGAAAATCTGAAATCTGAATGAAATGTTAAGTTTTCAAACTTTAAAATATCATTTACAAAAAGTAAAATTTAAAATAAATTGTGCAACCTTGTTCTAGGATGACTCGGGCATCTTTACAGTTAAAAATGAATTGAATTTATTTATTTCAAATCAAAAAATTTTATTTCATTATTTATTATTATTTAAGGAATTTAAATTCCTTCTTGTTAAGATTTTTTTAAAAAGATTTTCATACAATTTTTTCAATTTTTAAAACTCTTCAATTAGAGATCGGGCAACGATAGATGGAGGATTTCTTGCAAGATATAATGCTGCTCGAGACTTTGCCCGAATGCAAGCAGGTTTGAAATAGTTGTAAATTTTGTATTATTGTATATTTTTATTTTAATTTTAGCTTACAGACTTGCTAAACAATATGGTCGAAAATAAGTGAAATAAACATTATTTTTGTGAGAGTTATGTTGGATATAAAAATATAAATAAATTATGACTTTAATCTTAATAAGCAATGTGATTTATAATATTTAAAAACTTAAATATTTATTTATATTTTTGTCAAATAAAACTATTTTATTTCTGACGAGCTGATTTGCTAAAGTAAGAAATGGAATTTAGAAAATTATTATCATTGTTGTTTTATTATTAATATTATTATTATTATTATTATTATTATTATTATTATTATTATTATTATTATTATTATTATTATTATTATTATTATTATTATTATTATTATTATTATTATTATTATTATTATTATTATTATTATTATTATTATTATTATTATTATTATTATTATTATTATTATTATTATTATTATTATTATTATTATTATTAATTATTCAGCACATGCATTTTATATATAAACATAATGACATAATCTGAGGACAATCGAGATAATCATATGTAAAATATTCTATTTAATATGTTATAAGATTTAAAATCGTTATTTGATTTTAGTATATCACTCGGAGTTGTTTTAATATTGAGATTTGAATAAAGGATTTTTGAACTTACCACAAATAATATAATAATTTATTTTTTGTTATTTTTTTCATTTATTAAGTTAAACATCAATCAAAAATGCAGGCATTCATTCACATTAATTATAAGAGTTAACACAACATTAAAAAAGGAATAAAGAAATCAAAAATCCCATAACAATTACACCTTATCCTTTTAAACGCGATTTCATATTTATAAAGAACTAAACTAAAATTTTTGAATTTTCTGCGAAAATAAAATCTCGTAAAAGTGAATAAAAATGAAATTTTACCTAAGGAAAAATTCACAGAAATCTGAAATCGCGTAAAAAACAACCGCATAAAAAAGGATAGGGTGTACATGACATAATTATTTAGTTTTGATTATTTCAATATAAATAAAATAGAATAAATAATTAATTTGTGTTTTATATATCGTATAATATATTTGTATGTAGTTATTGATTTATGTTAATTTAATTTCTTTATTTTAACAAAAAATGAAATAAAATAAAAGTTAGCATTATAATATTCAGAAAATTTTATTGCAAGTGGCAAAAAGCTTTTAATTTATAACTCAAAAATAAATTCGTATTTTTAATTAATTTTAAAGTTTTGTAACAATAACGAATTTCAGTTCAAATATTTATTTATAATATGCTGATCCTTTAAATTCAGTTTTTTACATACCTCAGCAACTTGTTCGACTTCACCGACAACTTCATTGATTTCGTTAGACATGTTTGAATCAAATTTCAAAAACGAAAGAAACTGGGAGAAAATTATTATATAGAGTCTATATAACAATTTTCAATAAATATTTATTTTCATTTATTTTAATTAATATTTATTTCAATAAATTTTATATAATGATAATAAAATACTGAACACAACACATAAAATGTCCCATTTAATCCAGATAAAGGGACTTTAGTAAGGTCACCTTACTAACTTTTTCCAAACCTCTTTTATTGTTCTCAGGTCGTAAATTGTAATTTAGCGTTTTGTATTGTTTAAAGAGAGACGCTTTAAAAAGTAGTTCTTTTTTTCTAAATTTGCTTTGTACTTAACATAATAAGAAAGGAAATTCGCTTACTTGAAAACCAGTGAGTTATAAAGCAAATTATGCATGATCTATTCGTCACGAATTTGATTAAATGTAATTTGATATTTTAGCCTTGTGTCAAGAAAGAAATTATAAAATGATATTAGTATTGTCGAATATATTCTCCCTAAAAACTACTTTCTTACCCATATCTTCTATTGGGTATACAAAAGTTGATGTCCAGAATATGTTTAAAATAATTTATTATAAACTCATATTTATGTCAAATGTTAATAAAGAAAATAAAATATTTATCAGTAAAATTCACTTTTATTTTCTATATTTATTTCTTAGCTTTATCATTTTAAGACAACGAATGTATTTATTGTTATTTATTTAACACAGGTTTTCGACACTGTCTTCTTTAAAGTGTAATATTAAATATTTGACAAAAGGTTTGATAGAGAAAATCTATGTTAAATAATTGAAAATATAGGACATGCATAATTACCTGTGTGCAGATGCGTAACTAGGGTGCCATGGGCGCCAACTGAAGGGGCGCGAAAAAGCGCCTAACGTATAAATACGCAAATGAAAATAAAAAAATATTTTTATAGATATAAATATGTTTAATAAAAAACTGCATAGGAAAAACCACACATTCGTTTTTCGTTTGTTTCTTCATGACCTCTATGCATCTAGCTCTCTTTCTCTCTACAAATGTGATTTTGTATTTGAAAAAAAGAAACACAGAATAGTATATTTTATCCAATTCTAAAGTAGTTTTTCTGAAAATAAAACGTAAGTAACCTATCGTCGGAGAGGGGCGCAAGATCGGGTTTTTCCATAGGCGCCATTTACCCTAGGTGATTTAATTTGTTCAAATGAATAACAACTTTGGTTTTATTTTATGTAAATTTTTAGCCCATACCAAACAGTAACAGATTTTATTACTATTCTTCGTGCTGAAGAGTTACTGGAAAGAAAAGAATACATTGAGGGTGTGTCTTAGGTTTGTTAGAAACAAAGAATGGCCGAAAACTGACCACAATAAGCATAAGAAATAGCTCTTTATTTACCGACTTTCGTCTATCACTAACTTATGTTTGAACTCTGGTGCTAATTTAGACAGAGTTTGTTAACGTTTATGATGCTCCCACATAAATGAATTCAACAGGTATTATGTGAAAGCAGTGGATGTGAAACTTCGTGGCAAAAAAATAAATGCTTACGAATCATATCAGACTTGGTTAGTCAGGTAATATATTCCAAATTGATGAAAGCCTCTTTTTTCTTAAAACAGAAGCACAGCAGGGAAAGAGCTAAGTGTTTAGAGTAGCAAATACCAGTTCATTTTAGAGTAGTAGTGACATATGAGGACTATACCCCGTGGATATTTGGCTTGAAAAAATTCCGAGACCCCCCCTACATTTTTTTAGGAGGAAGGGGGTTAGATTTTTTTTAATTATTTGTTTTAATGAACGAATTTTTTTTTAAAATAATTTTTTGTTTAAATGTTCAAATTTAAAATTTTTAAAAATTTTTAATTCATGATAAAAAACTCTAAGTATTTTTTCTCGATTTAAAAGCCTAAAAAAATTGGTTTAAATCGCCTATGATTGGTCGTGCTGAGTAGTATTTTTGAATAAAATTGGCTCAAACTTGATTAAAGAACCTAAAAATATCGAACAAAAAGCCTAGGTATTTTTTCATACTTAAAATCCCATAAAAATAAAATTGGCTCAAATCGCCTGTCGACTAAAAATCATGAATGTTTTATTTTTTATTTACTTTAATTATTTGTTTAAGTCAATAATATTATTTATTTATATTTTAATTATATTATTATTAAATTTTATTTTTTGTTTAAGTCAATAATATTATTTATTTATATTTTAATTATATTTTAATTTACTTCAATTGTTTGTTTTAATCAAGTCAATTATTTATTTTTAAATTATACTATTATTAAATTAAATTGTTTGTTTGTTTTAATGAAGTGAATTAAATAATTGTTTTTTATTTTCATTTGATTATTTATTTAATATTATTATTTTTATTTAATTAATCATTTATTTTATATTATTATTATTTTTGTTTTATTATTATTAACATTTTATTTTTAAATTTAATTGTAAGTCTAATAATAATTTTTCATTGTAAAAAATAACTTTTAATCCATACAAATATTTTTATTGACAATAAAGATTAAATAAAAAAGATTAATTTTTATTTCAAATCAAAAATATCCGAGTAATATGTTTTACGCATTTCGGCCAACAATATATGGATTGTTTGGTCACGTTTGAAATCGTGGCAACATGGACATCCATTTGAACATGTTAGTCTCATACTATCTTTACAAACAATGCAATTTGCAACACATCGGTCACCAGATCCCTGAACGTTGTCATAGTGAATCTCGAGAAGTTCTTCAATGTTAATCCCTGTGAAATGATAAATTTTTGTTGCGAGAAACTCTGGTGTGCAATAATCCAACGTATTTTTAATTCTTGGATAAAGTTCCTGAATTTTCTTTAAAATTACTTCAAAGAGATAAACTAAATAATAAAATAAAATACATATTTAAATATACATGATTTACCTTTTGACATTTTCTAATACTTAATAAAAAATAATACTAACTTAAAAATATAAAAATTATAAACATCAACAAAAACATACAAAAACAAAGAATATTTTCGAATAATTTATTCATTCAAAGTTCTTCATTGTCGTCATATTCTTCATTAAATTCCGAAAATTCTTCTGGACTGTTACCTAAAACCACATCACCTCCTCTATAATGACCATATGCTACACTTATATTTTTCCCCACCCAAACCCTTTTATCATCCTTATTTGTTAATGCAGTTTTACTGTTTTTAATTGTAAATAATTGATGTTTTTTACTAGTAATACGAGTTTGTGGTACTGAAAAAATTAAGTTTTTGCTATAACAATCAATGTATGACTTATTTTTTAATTTGGTACCCTTCAATGTTATACCCTTAGCTTTGATACTTTCAACTTCAGACAAGAGGCTATTACATTTTGGTCGAAGAAACACCCACTCCTTGTATTTAAGTCCTTTATTCTCGTCTTTGAACTTTCCAATGACAGAATCAAGGTTCCTACTATACAAGGGATGTTTTGGGTCATAATTAGAAGTATCGAGGAGATTATCACGAACCATATCAGATAAAAGAATGTCTAACTTACAATTCTTAATTTCCAGAAAAAAGGAATCGGTGTCCCCAGCAACTATATTAATTTCACAAGTGAATTCGTTTCGATATTTTTCTAACTCTATATATTGTAATTGATACATCCTAAGTTTAGATAAACTCTATAGATATAACAGAGTTATTACGAGCCATCAACAAAGATATTAGTTTTAATGAACAATTCACTTTTATGAATTGTGAAAAAGAATGTAGTTATGAAAATAAAAAAGAAAATGAACATTTTATGATTAAAATAAGAATTCAAGGATATAAAGAAGGAAACCAGACTATTCGACCAATTTGAAAAATTATTGAAGCCAAATGTATTTAAATAAAATTTTATAATTATATAATAGTAAAAATTTGCAAGCCAATGTTCGCCACTGAGATTAGATGATTGAGTATTTACAATCAAAGCTTTGTTAACATCGATATATGGAATTTTATCTAGAGGGAAAACTCCAAGAAATTCTTTTCCCAATAATTTTCTACCAATAGAATCAATCTGAATAGAACTAATAATAATTAAAAAATATATAATTAATAATATTTCTTACTTCATACTTGACAATTAAAAAATCTCAATCTGGTTTATAGTTCAAACTAATACTGTTCGATTGGAAGTAATTTGAATTTCCTTTTCAAAAACTCCATATACAATTACAGTAACAGATTCAGTTAGGGATGATCCAAACTTTATATCTAATCTTAAATTTCCACTTTGTGGTAACTGACTTTGATTAAGATCGAAATCTGGCGCCAATACGAATGTAAAGAATGGATACTTATTTCTAAAGTCTGACATACTGATACCACAATTCAAATTTTTATTAAGATATCCCATATTCCTAACAATACTTTGCATATAACTTGTACTATAATTATCATTTTCAAAATCTTGACTATATTTTTCACGATAATCACTTCCTTTACTTAAAGTTATTGACTTAACGTTAAAGTGATCAAACATAGTAAATGTATCTAAAAACGAACCACTAAATCTTTTATTTCCCTGAAAAGTTACAAGGATAAAATTAGGTAATCGTCTATCACCAAATATTTGTTCCTTATAAAAAGAAGAAGATCCAATAGGTAAAGAAAATTCAATAACTTCTTTGCTTCGCATTGGATAAATTGCATTTCTTGTAGCAAGACCTATTTGATGACCCGCTAAAACAGAAGGTTCAACTCGAACTCTTCTAACCATTAATTTTGCATCTAGCAATACTATTTTAGGTACAAATTTAGTACATGTCAGACTTTTTTCTGGATTTGTTCTTGTTAATTTAATTTGGACACTAACACCTGGTAACAAATATTTGGGTTGATCAAAGAAATCAAATTGGAGTGGTGAACATAATGAAAATGCTTTTGATTTTGCAATCCATATTTTTCGCATAAGATCATGTTCAGTGTAACCCATTCCCCCTAAAGATGTATGCTTAGTGTCTTTATTATAATTTATAATAGTTTCAATTAGGGCTTTGTGTGCAAAACTATAATTTGCTCCTTCTATTTTAGTAGAATTAAAAACTAATTCAGCGTCTTTAAAAAGAGTTTGAAAAAAGAAATTGTTTGCTATTACGTCAGCTTCTTGTGTAATATTTTCACCTAAGCTATTTACAACTTTCAACTGAATATATAACAAAGTATCGTTCAAATCTAAATATTCTGTTTGTGATCCGTTAATGTAAAATTGAATCGAAGAGGTACCAGCATCAGTTATTGAATTCATTGGGAAAATATCTTCAAATGAACCATGTTCAATCACGGCTTGAGGGGATGGTCTATCAAAAAGACAATTCAGATTTTGCACTAATCATTTTTCAAATATAGTTCCGAATCCTCTCATTCTTTTGTTTATATGTTTCTTCATAATCTTTCTACGTTTAAGTGTTCCTCCTTTTTGCTCATTTTTATGATTAAATAAATCACTTACTTTATTAATAACACTAGGTAAAGTTTGCATAACACTAGGTAAAGATTCTTTAATTTCAGATATTACATTAGATTTTAAAGCAGGTAAAAAATCAGAATTATTATTTATTACATCATTTGCCGTTTTCATACCGAAATTGCCTATACGTCTAAGAATAGGTAATGCAAATCTACCTATTGTTTTTAACCAACCGGTTCCATATTGTTTACCTATAAAATATGGTAATTCTCCACCAGATTGACTACTACTATAAAAATTTACAATGTCAGGATTACTCATTTATTTTACGAAAATGTAATGTAAGAAAAGTTTTATCTTCTTTACCAAATATATATTTTCCACTATCGTCACGAATATTGATTTCTATATTGTTTATATATGTTGACGATACAGACAAATACATTGGGTTTTTCTCTATAATTTGAACTAGATCATCCTTTTTATGTTTTTCAACCCATACACATTTCAATAGAGGTATCAAAACATCACCAACAAGAATAGGTTCAATGATATTTGTATAGATCATCATTTGTTGATTGCTTTGCAAAATTTCTGGTAAACGCAATCCAACAATAACTTTTTCTGAATATGATTCTTCACTTAATCCTAAACTTTGAGCCAAGAATTTACTAAATTTAACTTTACTGACATCATCTTCCAATTCAATTTTGACTAATCTTCCTTGTTCAATTTCGCAAGATTTAAATGGATGCGGATAAAAAATCATTAATTGATCATTTATTTGGGATAAATTAGTAATGATTAAATTTTATTCAAATTTATCTGTATACTCGACATCATAAAAGTAATTTATAGTTAATCGAATTGTATCAAACTTTATTTTACGATTATTTGAAGGAATTTTAATTTGATTCAAGTTTTCAACAAAATTTATTTCTTTTTTATTAAATCCTAATTTTTGAGCTTCTGCAATACTGTCAAATGAAATTTTAAATGGAAAATATTTGCAATTAATATTTAAAGTATTTCCATCAATGTATACTAGATAAAATATAGAGTCGTGATTAATTGTATATTCATTCTTTGCATCATTATAGTAAAAATATTCATAACTTGTATGTAATGTACTCTTACTATATTTAATATTTGAGTTGTTATAAAATGGAAAATTATTGTATACAAGAGTGAAATCGGTCAGAGCAATATGCCATTCACCTTCCAAGTAAATTGGATTTTGAAATTTAACATTAAATTTATCAGATTTATTATTTATTTTTCTAAAATGTATTGATAAATGTGTTTTGGTATCTTTACTAAATTTAATTAATTTTCCACTATCATCGCGAATATTAATTTCAATGTTGTTTATAGTTGAAGTTGAAATTTGTAAATAAATTGGATTCTTCATTTCTAATTGTACAATTTCCCCTTGTTCATAGTTTTTAACCCAAATAGATTTTAATAGAGGAACTCTAACATCTCCAACAGTTATTGGTTCAATAATATTCGAATAAATGAACATTTGTTGATGATGATGTAATAATCTTGGAACTTTATTACCAACGATGTCTTTATCACTAAACGTTTGTTTATTTATTCCTAAGGTTTTGATTAAATTGTTGTCAAAATATATTTTTGAAATGTTATCTGCAAGTTTTATTTTAACCAATTCACTGTTTTCAATTTTTAGTTCTTTAAACGGAGACGGAATAAATGACATTAAATGTCCATGTAATTCAGATAATGTGTTTATCAGTAAATTATCTTCAAAATAATTTTCAAATATTGTTTTTTCTTCATAACTTATAATTATCCCAAATTGTTCCATAACACCATCATCTGTAAATTTTGGTAATTTTAATCGACAATGATTATCTTCATTAATGACGGATATAGATTTTAATCCAAAACTAAACGCATGTTGAATGTCAGGGAATGTTATTTTAAATGGAACATGTGGACAGACAATAACCAAGTTCTCATATTTTTCAATAAAAACATCAGCATCAGGGGTATGTTTAGGATTCATTAATTCATAAGTTTCATTTTGATTATTTATTTTCAAATATTTTATTTCAGTAACACTCTTCATCGTTTCATAACTTAGGTAAGAATTACTATAAAACAGAAATGTTTTATACACAAAAGTAAAATCAATCAAAGCAACTTCCCACTCACCATCCAAGTAAATAGGATTTTGAAATTCGACATTAAAATTACTAGCTTCATTATTAGGAAAAATAAGAGGACAACTATTACTAGGTAAAATCATATAAAACTGGTTTTCTTTCATAATATTTATTTAATTAATTGATTTTCAGATATCCAAGTTGGAGTTTCATATCCATGCCATTTAACATAGTATTGTTTATATTTACCAACATTCTTGGTTTTTAATATCTTTTGAATTCTGAATACAGTAGGAGCTTCTATAACTTGGAGTTCCTGTTCGTAGAATTTTCCACTAACTTGATTGTTTTTCTCATCTTTGATAAAATACATTACAGGATTCTGATTCGTATCAATTTCTGAGATTTGAAATATTTCATCGCTCCAATTGTTGTCGAAATTCTTGATGAAAGGAGAAGCACTGATTTTACTTATTCTAACGTGGTTTCCCACCTTATATTTAGGCTTTTTAATGATAGAATCAGATTGTTGTGATATCCAATTATCCATATTATTCGTTGAATAAACATCAATTGGTCGCATTCCATTTAAACCCCTATGTGGCGAATAATTGTAGCTATAAATTGCTTTCGGTAAAACATTTATTAAGGTTTTATTTCCTTTATATACGAAATATTTTTTCAAGCGATCTATTAGAGTTCGATTAAATCTTTCCACGTGGGCAGCTTTAAATTGAGAAAATACAGAGTAATGATTTATTCCTTTGATAATTTCTTTAACTTTACTATTATAAAACTCTTTACCTAAAGAATAAATTTAATTTAATTTATTTATTTAATTACATACCCAAATCAGTTTGTAAATTACGAGACTTGCCATCAATAAATAATTCCTTGATTGCATCAGCCATTTCATTGGCCGATTTGGTTTTTGTTGGAATAGCACGAGCAAATCGACTAAATATATCAACACATGTCAAAATATATTTGTATCCCTTATTAATTTTAGAGAATGGTATCATTTCCATCAAATCCATTTGCCATAAATCATCAACTCCCATTGTTTTATAACTACAGGTTTTGAATTTCTTCAACATTGGTTTATTTAAACTGTACGCTATTTGCCCAGATAACCAATTGTGAGTTTCTTTCTTTGAATTAACTACTTCATTCGTCAGTTTTCTCACACCACCAAAACCAGCGGGATGTTTTGGGTCTGTCCATACTTTTTCGAGCTTTTTCACAGTGTTTCAATTTTTGGTTAATGTTTCCTTCATTATTACAACAAGTTGTCAAAATATTTAAATCTAAATTATGTTTATCCGGTAATGAATTCTTGGTACCCATTAAGAAGTTAATGATGAAATTGCGCTTATTGCAGATAATACTATTGGAATTAATGCATCCAAAAATCCACCATTTTGATTATATATTATTTTTCGCCTCAGACGACGATTCTTAGTGTTTACTAAAGATAAAAGTGATCTTTTATGTTTTTGTAATACAAGTTTTTTAACTTTAGTAATATTTACATTACCACGAACTACATTAACAATAACTTCAACTAGATCATCTATAACAAATGAAGGAAAATTCTGTAAAATATTCATTCTTTTATTATTAGGAGCCTTCATCAAGGCATTAAAGTATGGTAGACTACGTTCAACTTTCATATTAAATACATTTTTCATCTAGTTGTTTTGTTTATATTTTAATCCACTTTTTATCTTTAACAATCTTCTTACTTGTTTTTATTATTTTACGTTTAGTAACCCTTTTCTTTGTAACCTTTTTCTTTGTTGATTTTTCACGTTGAACAATAACTTTTTAAACGTCATTTCAAGTAATTATTTGCAGATTTCAATTTTGTTTATAAATCGTAACACCTTTCTCATTGAAAATATCAGTTCTAATACGTAATTCATCAGGACATTGTTGTGTAAAGTCAAAGAACAAATATCAGTGGGGAACCTTTGTTGCATCTTGAAACGAATCAATTAAAAATTTTCTATCATTGAAATAAGCTTGTCTAGCAAGAAAATCTATAATGGTAGCATCTCGAGAGTTTTTAAAAATAACCAAGTATTATACATTTAAATTACGAGTTCTATGACCGCCCCCTTGATGAAACAAGTTTTGAGTAATGAAAATTACAGTAACTCCAATATGTCGAGCAATTTTTGTAAATAAATTATTAAAATTCTTTTCTTTATTAGCTTCTTGGTATAGATCATCGATAATAATAACATCGCCTTGATGTAATCTAGATGACCAATTTTTATCAAACCCTTTAATTATTGTCATTTTCAATTTACAGAATTGATTTTGAGTAAGTCCATGTTCTTCGTCAGCTCCTCTATGTCAATATATTTTGTTGAATTTTGATTTGAACAAGTTCGATTGTAATAAATTGCATACAAATAAAGTCTTTCCACAACCACTTGGTTCAACTACTTGATATACTGCATCATTTCTTAATTCCATTTTATTATTAATTATTTATTTAATTGTTTATATTTGTTTTAATTTTTAGAATTACTTGAATTGAAATTATTTGAAAATGTTGAGTAATATAAATTATAAAGGAAGATATTCTATACCTGATATGAAATTCCCATTTGGAAAACCACAACAAGTTGTAGATCGATCAGGTAAGTATCCGATAATATTTTTCAGATCGGAGAAATTTCGGGTAATGGGATGTAAGCAACCTCTAAAAACTGGGGATTTGAAATATAATATACATGATTTACAAATTCAATCAATCACTGTAACAATCGATATTGGAAAATTTATAAATCTATATGAATTACAAAGAAAGGTGAATTGTATATTTGAACCAGAAATATTTCCAGCATTACGTCTTCAAAAATATTTAAAAAAATTGCACACCAGAGTTTCTCGCAACAAAAATTTATCATTTCACAGGGATTAACATTGAAGAACTTCTCGAGATTCACTATGACAACGTTCAGGGATCTGGTGACCGATGTGTTGCAAATTGCATTGTTTGTAAAGATAGTATGAGACTAACATGTTCAAATGGATGTCCATGTTGCTACGATTTCAAACGTGACCAAACAATCCATATATTGTTGGCCGAAATGCGTAAAACATATTACTCGGATATTTTTGATTTGAAATAAAAATTAATCTTTTTTATTTAATCTTTATTGTCAATAAAAATATTTGTATGGATTAAAAGTTATTTTTTACAATGAAAAATTATTATTAGACTTACAATTAAATTTAAAAATAAAATGTTAATAATAATAAAACAAAAATAATAATAATATAAAATAAATGATTAATTAAATAAAAATAATAATATTAAATAAATAATCAAATGAAAATAAAAAATAATTATTTAATTCACTTCATTAAAACAAACAATTTAATTTAATAATAGTATAATTTAAAAATAAATAATTGACTTGATTAAAACAAACAATTAAAGTAAATTAAAATATAATTAAAATATAAATAAATAATATTATTGACTTAAACAAATAATTAAAGTCAATAAAAAATAAAACATTCATGATTTTTAGTCGACAGGCGATTTGAGCCAATTTTATTTTTATGGGATTTTAAGTATGAAAAAATACCTAGGCTTTTTATTCGATATTTTTAGGTTCTTTAATCAAGTTTGAGCCAATTTTATTCAAAAATACTACTCAGCACGACCAATCATAGGCGATTTAAGCCAATTTTTTTTTAGGCTTTTAAATCGAGAAAAATTATTTTAAAAATTTTTTAAATTTGAACATTTAAACAAAGAATTATTTTTTAAAAAAATTCGTTCATTAAAACAAATAATTTTAAAAAATTTAACCCACCCTAAAAAAAATTTAGGGGGGGGGGGTCTCGGAATTTTTTCAAGCCAAATATCCACGGGGCATAGTCCTCATAATCCCCTGTAAATCATTAAACCATAACTATTACACCATTATTGTTTCCGTATATAGCATATGACTAAGATTATGATGACAAACTAATAATGAGGATAATTTCTTAAAATTTATTTCATTCATTTGGAGCTTTAGTATTTCTTGAATTTATTCTCTTTTTAATAAAAAATAATATTTGTTTAAATCTTTAACTTTTCCGTTCAAAAACATAATTTATCAATCAGCTTAAAGCTTCGTTGGAAAGCCGAAAATATGTTCTAAAATTATTAATAATAAATTTTCAAACTATTGCTTAAGAAATAAATGTTTCATAATATATTTTAAAACTTTTTTTATCTAAATTTTTACACATTCATCTTCAGTTATATGTTAAATGAAATAAAAACAATATTTTAGCCAATATAGCAGTGGGGTAGAAAACTTTCTTTTGTTACCGATAAAATGTTTTGTTTGTATTACTCAAAACAACTGTCAAAATTATTTACTTTTCCTTAATATTAATCAAATTACAATGGAATTTTATTTGATATCCAAAACAGATCGGTTAAGCACAAAAAAACGTTTATGTTATTAAATCGAATATAATAGTCGTTGAAATACATTATTGAAAGTTTTTTTTATAATTTTATCATCTTTAGCCTTTATTCAAACAAAATTGAAGATTGTTTTTATTTTTGTATAATATTTGACAACAAGAATAAAAATATAAAAAATTTTTTTCAATATTGCGAGAAATGTTTTTATTAATTTTCGTCCATAATTTCAATGTTTACGTTATAAATAATATTATCCAAATTTTTAATTTTTACGATGAATATAAATACAATAATAAATAATGTCTTTAAATAATGTTAGATATTATATTAACTTCAACTAACTTCAATAATTATAAGTATAAAACGGTGATTACTTGGTAGAAGCATAAATTAATATATCAAATAAGTGAATAACAAAATAAGTCATTGCTTCGAAGTAATAAAATTATATTGTTGAAAAGGTTTCAATTATTAAATAATCCTCTTCAGTTTCTTTTGGAATTGCCGAATAATCCAAACTTTTTTCAACAATATAATTATTACTTCGCATCAAGGGCTTATTTTGTTATTCACATATCTGATATTTTAGTTGTAATTTATATGAATATTATCAATTGATTTATCAATGATTTATCAATTTTATTTATTATAAATAATTCATGAAATACTCTTGATATTATTAGATTATTTAGATTAATTAATTGTTAATGTAGGACTTCCGATTATGATAAAAGCCCAAAAATGAAATGATGCAGTTTAAACAGTTGACGAACAAAAAAAATCCAAAAGTTTATTTTAACATACATTATCTTAGTAATTATATAAACTTTGACTAAGTTTCGATGTAAGAAAACTTGAAGTAACCGATGTTGGATTAAACATTGAATTGAATTGTAGGCACTTTGAGAAATGTGGATACTTTGAAGACGAGAACATCGAGCAGAATAGCTTGATGAAGGCAAACATTCCAAAGAAAATATTAATAAAACCTAGAGATGTTTTGAAGATGATTTGATACAACTGAGACTGGATTTATTTATTAAACAACAAGACATGATCGAAGTTATTGGAAATTGAAATCTTGCTAATCATATGAATTTGTGATTGTAGTTGCCAAATTTTGAATAATGAGATATTGATAAATGTGGCGTTCAAATAAAAAGTGGCAATATTTAAAATTTGCTAGCTGTCATTCAATTTTTCCTATTAAGAACATTAGGTTTAAATGTTAAATTTCTTTAAAGAAAACAAATTATTAATGACTATACTTATAATTATTATATTATATTATTCTTATTATAATTATTATTATAATTATCATTATAATTATTATTATTATTATTATTAGTGTTGTTATTATTATTATTATTAATATTATTATTATTGATAATAGTCGTTAGGTTATCTCTACTATACTCTTAGTATTGTAACATAAAATTGAATAATAACTTTTATGACCCATTTAATATTTGCAAAAGTTTTAAAATTTTTTATCGTGTATCAAATCATTTTATCACTTTTTTTTTAAAGAAAACGAGAATTTGGTCTTACATATTTATTTGCAATAGAAAATTTCAACTAGAACAACTTTGATAATTTTTCAACCTGATAATATCACATGACTTGGCACTGTTTTGAAACCTTGAATTCTTATAGTAAGACACCATTTAGCGTCTTTTATAAATTATATATAACTCTTCATCGTAGAATTTTGTAGTTGTTGGTTTGGAAAGCAACAGTTTACTATTTATATGCCGAAATAATGCATTTATTGAATTATCTCTCACCTATCCAAAGAATACTATTCAATAAGTGTGTTGGCGTATAGGGTTTATTTTAATTAATTTTTCTAGGGTTCCTGTGTGACTCCCACCTAAAGTGGTTGCTTTGGAAAGCAACAGTTTACTATTTATATGCCGAAATAATACATTTATTGAATTATGTCTCACCTATCCAAAATATTCTATTCATTAATTGTGTTCGCGAATAGGGTTTATTTTAATTAATTTTTCTAGGGTTCCTGTGTGACTCCTACCTAAACGCCATCAAGATTATTATTCTGTTCCTCCTATGTACCCATGGTTATTACATAGGGTTGAAAATTCATGAGCAGATGAGTTCCATTTCTAGAAGTACTCCTCGTGATATTTTCACTTTCGGGTCCTTGACTGCCGATGGAAGGTCTTACGTCTTTATCTTTCTATAATTCCTATATCTATTTGTCATTTTTACCAATTATTTAGTAAGTATCTTTCAAAAATTTGAGCAACATTCCGCCCTTATTTTTTGGTAAATTTAGTATTTCAATTATTTAATCAGTGTATATTTATTTATTCCCTGTATTTTAAATTTAATTCACAGTTCCTTAATTCCGGGTACACTTCCCATGATTGTATGTAGTTACAACCCTCTGCGGTCACTTTAATAAACATTACTCTCATCTGTCACATTATATCCTTCGACTATTTGGAAATGCTTTCAACTTACGTTCCTACACTATCTTATCCCTTTCTACTCGATTTTACAATTAAATTTTTGTCAAGATTTTAAATTTTCTATACAAAAATGTATTCCCTTTAACTAAAATCGCACTTCCCAGAATTTTACCTACCCACCAAGGCCGACGTTGCCACCAGACGCTGTTGGTTTTTAAACGATACCCTGCGGGTAGAGTCCTACGTCTTTCGACTTGAACTCACTGCGGACAGCTGAGTTATCAGGAGTATCACGACCAGTAGCCACAACTAACTAAAGCGAACACGTTAGCGTGACCGAACGTCTGCTCTCTTGAAATTCTATTTCAATATTTATCATAAATATGATTTTATGGGGATTTGTCAGTGGCAACAAAAGATGCCACGACCATCCAGAATAAAATTAAAATTCGTAAAACCAAAACTTTAAATATTTATTAACATGAAAACACAAACTACTTAAAAATTGATTCCAAATAGAAAATTTTCTCACAAAATTTTGCATAAAATTAAAATGGTCAAAGTAGTGGTTGTGGTTAAATTATGAATTTGGCTATCCTATATATATATATGTTTTGTGTATGTGCGACCATTTTGAGGGTTTTTTAATGATTTTATTAAGTTTTAAATATTTTTATAATTTTTTACTCATATTTCTTTATTTTTTGATATATTATTTGTATTTTTTTGAATTTATTTTTATTATTATTTTTGAATCATTATTTTTTTTTACCCTTAGGAAGTTAGTTTTTTGGTCGCCGCTTCCGCCTGTGTATTTTCTAAACCTTCTTTTGCAAGGTTTTAGCGGTTTTATGTATGAAATATGTTTCTGTCTGCTACGGCAGACTTTCATTGGATTTTATTAATTTTGTTTTATTTGGTGTTTTTATTTTTATTTTTAATAATCTATCTGTGGTGCATGTGTATGTTCACGGTAGCCATATTAATAATTCAACAATTTGTTTTAATTAACATAAATTTATTTTTGTTTTAATTGTGGCTCTAAGCCCAACAATTGTAAAATGACTTGACTAAACATGCGTTAAAAAATGCATTTGACCTTCAAGGAAAAGAATATTTCCTGGCTTATCACATCGTTTTTGTTCATCATCACTACAAATAATGATATAGAGAAACGGGCTTGGTAACTGAACGCGAGTTAGAAAGCTTACATTTACATACTGAACATATATTATGGGTTTGTTAGGCTAGTTTTTATCTGGAAAATATTTTTATGCTAAATTTTCAGGATACTCAATCTGCTGAAAATGGGGTTTGAAAATTTCTAAACCTTTTTATATTTTACTTGTCTCAGAACTATTTATTGCGACTCTCATTACTTCCCCTTTTAGAACCGTGGTCGTGCATTGAATTAATACATAGCTTTCCCAAGAGAGAATGTGACCAATTTGTGGACTTCTAGTATAAATATATATTATTATTAATAATAATAATAATGTCATTTATAAATGAAAAGAAATCAGAGGTGAAAATCAAAAATAGTCCTTTTAATAATAATAATAATAATAATAAAATAATTATTAATTTTATTAATTTAAATTGAAAACCTTCTTTAGGAAAAGTTAATTAACATTTCTAAATTTTACTCGTAATAGAAATTTTCTCACATCTGTCATTAGGTTTTCATCTTCTAATTCAATAAATTTGTGGTAGAAAAATAATTGAATAAACAAACGAAGGAATAATTAATAAATATTTTGCCCATTTGTTTCAAAAAACTTATTTCCATTTATTATTCAAAAAAACGTAATTTTGTCTTATTTTCAGCATTAATTCATGATAAATATTTCATTAGGAAATTGCTTGGAATATTGTTGAACAGTTTAATTTCAATGAAATTATACCTAAAACATAATTTAATAATTTAATTTCAAAGTGATTAATAATTTTCATTTATTAAATTTCCTACTAAAATAAAAATTTTCTGACTTTTAATTTCAAGATACCATCACCTCAAGGTCAAAAATAATATTGAAAATTTCTTTATAAAAATGAAAAATTATGGGAAACTGTCCTTTACACAAAACTGTCCCGGCAAGTGTCCTTCATTAAAATGTAACACTTAACATTTTTGCAATTAAATTTTATTAAATCTTTAAAAATTTTAAAAATTTTCAGTTTCCTCTAGTTCATATTAGATACCACTTTCATATTAGGCAGCAACAAGTTTGGTATCAATTCATTTTTGGTACAAAAAATACTTTATTTAATTAATTTACTTGAAATAAATTTATTTTTATTTTTATAGTAAATAATGTATTATATTAACGTTTAAATAAATAATCAAAGAAAATTCTTTCCGCACACCACAACGACCAGTTTGCAAATAAATATTTTCATCACTGTCACCGATTTCATCAGTCAATTGCTTTGTCATAGTTGTCTTCAAGATAAATTCATTTGTCGCCATATACGCATCTGTTAAAAAAATAATTTCATCAATCAAACAATTATTAAATAAAAAATTAATTTATACTTAAACTATTTTACTTTAAAAAAATTTGCAGTTTATTCAATTTTAAATTCAATATACTTTATTAAAGAATTATATTATTCAATATACTTTTAAAAATTAAATTTGAAAATATTATTACTGCTACACCAAACCCCATTGAGATAAATTCCGCTATAATTCAAGTTGATACATAAATCAACATGTCGAAATTTATTTTGTGAAAAAATAAATGTATTTCAGCCATTTTTTAAATGGCTGCTAAGTAAGTTATTTTTTATAGCTATAAAAAATTTTAAGAGTTGAATTATGATTTCATAAGGAAATATGATCATAATTCTATCTCTTAAATATAACTTTGATCAACTATTTCATATATATTATTTCATTAACTTTATATAAAAATTCTAAATTAGTTAGACTTCATGGTAATATACCAGAAATGTGACAAAGAATTGAAAAGTGATTTCAAAAAATTTTATTTAGATTTTAATAACGAAAGATTAATTTATAAAAGACTAGCCGTATACCCGTGCTTTGCTACGGTTTAAAATTTTTAAATAATTAATTAAGTAATCTAGTATATAAAACTCTAATAATGTTTATGGATTACTTGTTTGTGGGTGGGTTTGTTTGCTAATTTTTGCTGTTCGCATAGCTTAAACCGATGCAGCTAGATAGTTGAAAGTTTACAGTGACGTACCTTTGATGCCAAAGCTGCAAACTAAAAAGAGAGGGATTTACTATTATTATTATTATCAATAAATTATATTAAAGAATAATTTCTTAAAAGTTTACATAAAAATTAATTTGACACATTTGTTAATATATGTTAAATTTCATCTTCGTTTGTCAAATTTTCAAAACGTGTAAACGCATTTAATCAAATATATCAAATAAAATATTTTCTAATTCCCGAAAATTTTCCGGAATTAGACCATATTCAATATGAAGTTTATTTTTAAAAAATATTCACAATTGTAAACTTAATAAATGCATAGGAAAAAATTGCCTATCTTATTTTTGTGAACCGTTTCACTGGCATAATGATCCGAGATCTTCTGTTTTAAGCTTATGATATTTTTAATAAAGAAATTTTGTTTATGAATTCTTTATTTATTATGTATTGTTAAAGGTTTTGCAAAAAAATCAAAAATATCAAATTAGTCATTCAGTGACATTGGTGCAGGTATTTCTTATAAATGATCTAATAAAATTTACATTACCGTAAAAAGTATGTTGGGAAAATATTATAAAACTTAAAATAATATTTAAAATGGATGAAAATTTATTGGTAAACAGTAAATATTTGATTGTTAGACTGAAATTTTCATGATAAATCTTTCAATTTTAAATGGATATTTAAACAAATACATCCACAACTTCAGAAAAAAATGGTAGATTTGTGCCAATTTTTATTGAAATTTAACGTCTGTTAAAATTAAAAATTTAATTAACGATAATGAAATATAATCCACTTAAGTAATACAGCGGAAGGTGGCAAACAAACTCACAAACATTTTAAGAGTTATATATATATATAAACGCGTGACTTTTCTAAGTCAAAAATTTAAATTTTAAACACTTAAACATAAATAAAATAAATTTAATAAGAATAAGAGATTCATAATAAAGTAGTTTTTCAATGCTTCCGGTTCTTTCCATTGTAGATTCAACACAGTATAAGATATCTAAGATTATTGATTCATTCTAAAAACCTTTTTTATTACTAAGGAATATGAGTTTAAATTTGTTGATTTTATAGCAAAACAAGCTGTACATTATTCTGATTACTTGATGTCTTTCAATGTAACTAGTTTGTTTATAAATGTTCTATTAGATAAGACTTTTAATCTTTGTTATGATTTGTGGGAAGAGCTGATGTTGGAAGATCAAACAAACGGGAAATATGTGAATTGTTGTGGTTTGCCATTTCTAATGTGGGGATTCCTTTAAATGAAAATTGCTAACAACAAGTTGATGGATTACAACGGGATCATCTTTAGCTGCAACTCTTACATTAATTTTTCTTTCAAAATTAAAGAGAAAAAGATTTCTGACTTTCCTTTTGTTAAGCCTAAAATACATAAATGTTATATTGATGATATCATTTTAGTAATTTCTAATATTGATGATTTTTTTTCTTTTTAAAATTATATGAATAGGCTTCGCTCTAACAGATACAGGTCTATATCGAATAGCTTTTGTGACTTTAAATATAATAAAAATAAATTAAAGGTTTTATTTGTAGATCTTTGTTTCAAAAATCAAAAAAAGTAAACACAACCTCGTTTCTCTTTTGAATAAAAATGGATATTCAAAGGTTTTGAAGAAAAACTGACTAAGGACACCATTGATCACATTTTGATTTCGTCTCATAAAAACAAAGGAAATTATAGTCCAGCTAATGATGGTGATTCCATAAAATCGCATATTTTAGTAACTTCATATTTGGAAGGTTTTAAAAATTTTAAATTGTCTGACACAAAATCATTAGGTAATTCAATGCTTTTAAAATTGTGTCAAACTCGTTAAAACCAATAAATATGTTTATTAATAAATCTCAAACTCCAATATGTCTAGGTTTTGATCTAGCGAATAAATTTTCATGTAATTAGTACAATGAAACATACATTGGAGAGACCTTACGTCATCTCTGCGCACGAGTTCAGGAACATCATCGATTGAGAAGCGTGAGTTATATCATTGAGCATAGGAAAATTTGCAAAGGAACATAAGATTTCAAAATTTTATATAACAACAATAATAAGAATTTCATGTGAGGCTTAAGTCATTAAATCACAATCCCTTAAACTAAACTTTCAATCAGCAACAATTTCATTGAAATTATTTAATTAAATCAATAAACCATAACTATTTCACCATTAATGGTTCCGTATATACCATTTGGCAAAGATTATCATGGAAAACTGATGAGGATAATTTTCTCGAAATATATTTCGTTTATTTGGTTTTCTCGTGTTTTTATTAAGAATGGGCCATCATTTTTTCGATATTTAGATAAAAATTAAATTTTTAAATAAAAATATTTTACAACATAAAATTCAAATTCATAAATTTATTTGAAATTTAGATTAACTAAATTAATTAATTAATCAGTTGACTGTTTATCTAAATAAATAAAAGAAGTTACTTTTTTTAAGAATATATTTAAATGTTCTAAAGAATTCTTTTTGAAATTATCAAAAGTAGTCTAGAAAATAATTTAAGAAATTATGAGCTTTAACTTGATTAATTTTAAATATTTTTGAAATAGTTCTAAAATCCTATTAAAGAATTATTCAATTTAATTTAATTAAGAAATTTTATTAAATAATTACATAAATTTTTAATGTTTGTTGAAATTATTTTATTAATTTTGTTCAACCTTGATAAAACAGGCACAAGATACAATATACAGTCTTAAAAATCAGGTGAAAATCAATAAAATATTGGTGGGTTTCTGGGAGTTGATGTTTAAACTACATTGTTGTTATCCAGACAACCCCATACAAATTTTTCTTTCGCTTACCGCTCGGCACCCGTTGCTAAGCAACGTTGGAACTGTGTTCGAGTGGGTAGATCGTCCGCAAAAAGTGAGCGCTATTGCTAATGCTATAATTGACCGAACGATCCATGGGTTCAACGAGCTGCCGATAGAAGGCCTGTGCTCGATTTCGATTTTTAGGTCCCATTATTCTCCTATCTCTTTCAAATGTTAACCTATACTTTCATGTCATTCATTGTTATGTCCATTCCCGTAGTCCTTCTTATCGTCGTCCGTGTAGATAATTATTCTATGGAATGTACACCTTTGTTAGGTTAAATATTCTCACATTATCCCTCTTACTCTTATCCCTATTATAACTACAATGTCCTCTATTATTGATACTAGTATTGTCATTGTTACTATTATTTGTATTAACTATATTAATTGTTACTACTATTACCTTTATTATTATCTTTATAACTACCATTATTGTTATTATCACTATGATTTTTACTACTATTATTATTATTATCATAATTATTATCATCATTACTACAAATACCATAATTATTATTATCATTATCATTATTATTATTATTATTATTATTATTATTATTATTATTATTATTATTATTATTATTATTATTATTATTATTATCATTATATTATTATTATTATTATTATGATTATTACAATTATATCAATATTATTAACAAATTTTTGTGTAGGGATTCGTCCTTATTCCTTGGCTTTAAGAAATATTTTTCTTATATAAAAATTTAGCTGTAATCCATCTGTATTTTTCCGGTTTTCGATAAAGTATTTTTGTTAATTCGCAAAATTTTAGCAGCGTACCGCCCTTATTTTTCGGTTTTATAAGGATATTACACTAACATTTGAACAACATTTCATTTTACTTTAATATTTTCTATAAGTATTTTCATCAATTCGGAAAATTTGGGCAGCGATCCGCCCTTATTTTACAGTTTCATTTTTACTTTACTATTTTTGTTAAGTATTTGAATTAATTCGGAAAATTTGAGCAGCATTCTGCTCTTATTTTACAGTTTCATAATAATTTCATACTCACAGTTGAGCCGTATTTCACTTTTATTTTACTATTTTCGATAAGTATTTAATCATTTCGGAAAATTTGAGCAGCGTTCCGCCCTTATTTTACAGTTTTTATGATAAATGTTTTAACTATTTCCAAAAATTTGCGCAGCGTTCTGCTCATATTTTCCGTTTCAATTTAACATAATTTATTTAATTCTTATTTAAAAACATTATTTCATGATTTTGGTAGTTCGGATTAATCTTTTTCCGATGGCTATTCATTTTAACTGTTGCAACGATTTCGCAATTTTCCCCGCTACCCAATCCCTCTTTTGTCCTTAAGATCTATTTATGTTCATATTATATTTAATGAGTGCCCACTGGACTACTCGTTGTTAGATATTTTGAGTCGATTGTTGTTAAAATATTTATGTCAATTTTTCAGGAAACGGATGATGAAGGAGCAGCCAAAGCACTACTCTTTTACCCTCCAATTTCCCTATATACGGATAATATTGACGTTCCAGCTCCTGCGTTCTCACGCCGGAGCCTTCACGGGCACGAAATCATTGGCGATAATACACGCACTTACACGATTTACGATAATATATTTGATTTTAATAGCTTGCGTTATGTTTTTGGCTGTGGGCCGAAAAAGGAGTAAATGAAAATTACCAGATCCATTGGGTAAAAGTCTCGAATGCATGAACTAATTGTCGGAAATTTGTAAGCATATAATAGAAATTATTAATCCATAATTCATCCTATATTGTAAATTCGTAGTAGCCTAATTCATCATCAAAAAATTCGTAATATAATGCAACATTTATTGAAAATTCGTAGCATGATCCATCATTAAAAATTCGGAACAATATTCATTAAAAAATTCGTAACCTAATCCATTAAAAATCGTAACATAATCCAAAAAAATTCGTAACCTGATCCATTAGAAATTCATAACATAATCCATTAAAAAATCATAACATAATCCATAAAAAATTGGTAACCTAATCCATTGAAAAATTCCAATCAATAAGTGCTATAGCGCACACTAATACAACCAGTCTCCAAGTGAGACGGAAAAATTGATATTCTAACCAAGTTAGAAATAATACTGCTGCTGGGCACTGATGGGTCCTTAAAATAGTTTTGGACTGCCTAAGGGTTATCATCCCCACCTAGCGCCTGCATAAGAATTTGAACCGCTAGTCACCCGTCATGAATGACGTTGGTACTGTGAACTAGTGGGTGAAAGGTTAGCAAAAGGTGAGCTCCTTCTCAAGAACTGCTAATGCCCTAACCCCCCCTCGGGTCCATGAGCTGTCATAGAAGACTTCATGCTCTTACTTAATTGTCCCCTTCTTATCTTATCTAATTTCTAATTGGTCTAATCATTAGATCGCTCTGTCTCCCCATATTCAACCACTCTAGACATATTTACCTGTCAATACAAACAAATTTAATAACAAGTTATCAATTTCTATTATAATCGATAAATAATTAACATGTATGGATTACATAGGCAATAAACAATTAACATCTACAAATTTAATTCAGTTAAATTCAGTTAAATGCAAAATTTCGCCATTAAAACCCATTGGCGTCCAAGATGTGCCATAACAGGCGTGCACGATTTACTCTGGCCTGTCGCTCCCTTTCTCTTTTGTTGGGCCGGTTCTTTCTACGGTTCCTCTTCGGCAACCCTTCCGGTGTAGGTGATGGACCTGTTATCATTTGTCCAATGCCAGTGTCTTTACTTGTGGCATTTCTTAATACTATCGCCTGCTGTTCTTCGGATAGGTGAACACCACTCTGCAGGAGGCCTGTCCGGATGTTGTCTCTCAACTTCCATTCCTCTACCTGTTTCCCTAGCTCCTGGGCCTTCTGTTCAGCTGACCGCAGGGCCTCGTCCTTCTGAGCTAATTGATTCTTCAGTGTGTCGATTTCTTCTTTCAGCTTGATTGCCTTCTCGGGGCGGAGCCATGTCTGCTCCATGTAGCGACACTTCCTTACCATGGCCTCTGTCCTCTGCGTTTGTGTTACTGCGGTTTGGTGGTAACCGGCTATATCCCTTCTGAATTGTTCCAGAGTTTTCTTGTGAGAGTCCACTAAACAAAATTCATTCTTAACTTCATGTCTATTATTCTCTATGTACAATAAGTATTAATATATCAATATATGGTAATCATTTTAAATATAACAAACACTTGTCATCTGGATGGGGAAAGGATGGGTATGTCCTTTTCTACTTAGATATCTTAAAGGAATCTACTAGTGTTTTATGATCGATTCATTATAACAGGCATTAGCAACGCTAACATTGACAATACCTGTGATAACCAAGGGTAGTTACCTAATTCCCTATACCATCAACATTACAATAACATTACGAAGTTTGTATTTTTCTATTTTAAAAATTAATTTACCAAATTAAAATTTTATTGAATTCAAATTTAGAAATTCTAAATTTAATTACTCTAAAATAATTGACAAAAATTTTATTGTAAAATAATAATTAAAGTTAATGCTAATAATATAAAATAGTTTATTTTAATCTCCGTTTGTTTTTCCACATTTAAGTATTTTATTGTTAGCTTTTCACCCGTTGCCATAGCAACGAGTCAACAATCGGAAAATTTCCAAGGTCAAAATTTTGTATTTTCTTTTAAATAATAATTTTAGGTATTTCAGGAATCTACGGACCTCTACGACTTCCGTGGTTGTTTCTATTTCGTCAACATATTCTGTAAGGTATACCTATTTCTTTTTACTTCTTTTTTAAACTTTAAATTGTAGAGACCCGCAGCTTATTGTACCTCGCAAATTTTGGGAGATTTATCCCGATTATGGGAATTTTTATTGATTTTTGTTTTCTCTTTTTTTTAAATAAAACTTTGTAAGTGTTACATTTTAATTATAATCATAATATTAACTTATTAATGTTAATAATAGTAACTTAATGATAATAATAATATTTTAGTAATAATAATAATAATAAGCATGATATAATTACTAATAATAATATTCATAATAAAAGTAATAAATTAATTAATATGAATTTAATAATATCCCTAAGGTTAATAATAATCATAATAATAATGATAATGTATTAATAATATTAATAATAATAATAATAATAATAATAATAATAATAATAATAATAATGATATCCGATTCGTTCTAGGGATACTAGTTTATCCTCAATGATATTGGGTAATGATATTAATGATACTATATAGTCATAACAATACTATAATAATAATATTAATAATAATAGTAATAATATTTTAATAATAATAATAATAATATTTAAATAATAATTAATAATAATAATATTTTAATAATAACAATAATATTTTAATAATAATAATATTGATATTAACAATAATATTAGTGTGAAAACTAAAGATAATAGTAATAAAATTTATATTAATAACATCAGAATTATGAATAAAGTAATATTAATGGTACTATATGGATTTTTCGGTAATAATAGTATGGTGCTCATAATGCCTATAATAATGTTAACAATATTAATAATCGCTTAGGGTCAATATTAATAATGTCAAAAATAATGAAAACTTGGAATAATAATCAAAATAAATAACAAAAATTCACAATATGAATATGGATAATGATCATAATATCAGAAAGAAAATAATAATTTTAACAGTAATGACATTTAATAAAATGATAAAATTAATACTGAAATATTTAGTGATAATAATAAATTTTAACAGCATGATAGTCACGTTAGCAATTATTTTATGGGCTGTGGCGTCGTAAATTCGAATTTTGAACTGAACGTAAAGTCTTTGGGTAACATTCCACCGTCGATTTGGCATGTAGATTGGATACGAAAATGCGAGTTATGGCCGATTTGACTTCCTAATGTGGTTAGTCGCGAATTTTAGTGAGCTGTGTCATACACTTGTACTAAAATAACATTGTTGTTTACAACAAAATAAAATGTACTCTTTCTGACTCTTCTGTAAACTAGTCGGTATATCTTTCCTTCTCGGTGTTATAACTTTATATTTAGCCTTTCCCAGGACCTCGACTCAACTCTTTCGAGGGTCGGGCGATAGAATTTAGGAAGGGGAGAATACTGGGCAGGCCTGGTTACTACCGGCACCACGGCTTCCCCCACTAACGACCGGTTCGATCCGGGGTAACGAAAAAATAATTTCATTTTATTGACTTGTATGCATGAAATTCTATTATGTAAGTCATAGATCGGTTATTGTCGTCAAAAGTTAGATTATTTTGTCTCAAGAACAAATCCTTTGATGATGGAGGTTCAACAACACGGTCGAATTTCTCGATCATGAAAGGACGTTTCTTGCGAGCTTTTCCATAAAATTAACAAAAATTAAAAAATCAAAAATAACAAAGATTATTATGAATAAAATCATATTAAAAATAAACTAAAATTACTTTTTCCAAATAATGAGAAATAATAGAGTAAGAGTTTCAGTAGTAAAATAGAGAGTAAATAGAGTTGATTGATTTAGTGTAAAATAGAGAGTAATAAAGAGTGGTTTTTGTTTAGCCAGCTTCGCCTTATATATCGTGATTGTTGGTGTGTGTGTTTTGATGCAGTAAAACAAGGAATTCTCGAATATTCCAAATTTTAATAAAATTTTTATTCTTTTTGATTTAAATTTAAATTTTTACATTTTTATATCTCAGAATTTTTATTAAATTTTTATTTATTTTATTTTTCCTTAAATTTCCGTTTTTAAGTAATTTTAAATTTTCTGCTCAAAACCACACAGGCGTTATCGTGCTGGCTAAACAAAAGTAAAATAAAAGGGTTTCTATCAGTTTTTGCCCAACACTGCCAAGTAGTTGTGTAGTTTTTAGTTTAGTTCTAGTTCTTGTTAATTTGTGAAAACACGTCAGTATATATACCTACAATTTGGCCTTAACCTTGCGTGTTAATTTTATTGCGATTAAACAAAATTCGACCTTGAAATTATTTGTGTTATCTAAATTAATTTTTTTTTAATTTCTTAATTTAAATTGGTAATTTATTTTTAACATTTTTAATTAAATTTATTCATCCAAAAATATTTTATTTTTATTCATTTAATTCATTAATTTTTAATTTTATATAAATGGTCATTTTACGGTCGAATTTTCTTGTTATTATGTCATTTTTTTGTAAATTTCGTGCGGTTCTTGATGCATTTTGTATTTATTTTATTTTACTTTTATGTTTTTAATTTTATATTTATTTATATGCTCTCAGATTTTAAAATGTTTAGTTGGTGTTGTATATTGTATTTTAAGTTATCTTGGTGCTGGGTTTTCGTGTTGTATTACTGATGCATTTAAACAATTCTCAAGGCTATTTGTGTGCTGGCCCAACAATATCAAATTCATATTATTAAGTAAAGTCCAAAAAATCAAAAAAAAATTTAATTAAATAATCATGTGCAAAATTATGAGAAAATTTCAAATAGAATAAATAGAATCAATTTGTTCCCAAGTAGAAAACATAAAGAAAATTAATTTAAAATTAATTAGCTTATGGAAAGTCCGAGCTGTATAAAGCTTATGAATAGTAAAGATATTTTCCTTATTAACAATTAGTTCAGAAGTTTCCACAGAAAATCTTGTGAGATTAGAATAAAAAAAAATTAAAAAGAATATTAAAAAAACAGTGAAAAATTTTAAAAGGTTTATTGAAGACAATGCGAGAATAGATTAAGAAACTTGTGAGGTTTTAGAAAAACATTATTGCTTAAATATAACAAATAACACGTTGGTGACCGAAGCGCGAGGTAAATATTTTTGAAAATCTCAATATGTGAGCTTAAAAGAGTTTTAGTGATACTAATGAACAATGGTAAAGAGATAATAGAATCAGACTTTTGGATGATGTCTCTAATACCAGTTACGTGAGTACTAGAGTTGTCGATGAATTGGAGTTAAAGGAAATAACAAGAAACTTTCAAGTTGGAGTAGTTTATAGAATTAATACCAAATTAAAGATGCGGCTAGTATATGCTTGCCAGAATTTTCAAAACTCAAATCGGGACAGTATAAAAAAAATTTTTATTTTCTATGTATTAATTTATTAAGCTTTTAAAAATAAACTAAATTTAATAGGAACACAAAAATTAACATTAATTTCATTAACTTTATATAAAAATTCAGTTAAGCTAATGAATAAATAATAAATTAAAAAATATAATAAATAGAATGAATAATAAATTAAAAAATATAATATTATTAGTATTGAATACTAAAGCTTGTTAGTGTACAAAGTCAGCATTTATTGCTACTTTTAGCAACTTTTAAAATATCTTTATTTTTTGAAATATAATGGTACATTTCGCTGCAATTTTGATCTAAATTTACCAAGCACTGTAAAATAGCTTTACTGTTTCTGGTAAAAGTCTGCTCCGTTCATCCGTCCACTGAATTGACATAAGCGAAAAAATTCTTTCCACATTGGCATTATGTCTGGGTAGAGAAAATAAATATTCGTACATACGCATAAAAAATTTAATTATCCGAACTAGCAACGTAACACGTGCATAAAACAAACACCACTAACTTCAATGATATTATAATTTATTTTGACAGCTACCATTGAAATTGATTAAAAATAAAATTTGTATTACTGAGCAGTGTTACCACTTGTCGGCATCTAAAATGTACCTAATTAAAATGTACCGTATTTGAGCAGGGTAAGTTCAGATTTTTAATATTGGGCCGGTTAACAATTATTTAATTATGTATTTCATAAATTTAATTTTGATTTTTATAATAAATATAAATCGGGACGTTTGGCTGTCCCCAAGACTTTTTTTGGGACACTCGAAAACATCTCTGAAAACGGGACAATTCCGATTAATTGGGACGTCTGGCAAAGCTAGGCTAGTAACTGTGGAACTAAGTAGTGTGTACAATAAGATGAAAAAGATCTGTCATTGTCAGGGTGTAATAAATATTATAGGTGAATTGAACACGATAGATTGTTACAAAATGGCAAAGAATGACAACAATTAAAAGATATAAGTTGTCCGACAATTCAAAGCAATAGAGAGATCGAGATGTTATTAGGCGCAGACCTACATAAATTACATGAGGCGTTGGAAAGAGAGAAAATGAATAGGTGAGTTTATGACAAGCTTAACTTTTATATGTTGGATTTGCATTGGTAAATTTGGGTTGAATGAGAATTGGGCCAATCAAATCAAGTGTTTGGACATTAATGCCACGTGATCAATATCACGACACGCGTAGCATTTAATATTTGAACGTGGTTATAAATTGCTATTAAGGAAAATTGTTCGAATTGGTCGTCTGTCGTTGAAATCATTACTTAAATTTCTTTTTCTTTCTTTAAATTGATGATTTCGTGATTCTGATTTTTTGAAACATTCGCTTCTTCCATCTATGTCATAAATTACATCATGCGATTTTGTCCGATTTTTACCTCTTCCCTTTCCTTCATTTTAAGACGTTAGACCTCCCCTAAAATATGACGTAACTTATCTTAGGACTCCACTAAAAATCCGTAATTCATATTTAAAAATGAACATATTTCAAAACACTTTATTGATATTTTTGTAGGTATTTAGTGTGATGCTGCACTAATATCGTATGAGGTCTTGGAAAACTGAAATAAGTATAAAAATATATTGAAAAAATACAAAATTTAGGACGTCACAGTTCTTAAACACCCCTTCCCTTCGTCACAAATGTTTGACTCCCTCCCCTGTGTGCGTGACGTCATTTGTGGACGGCCCCATATCGGCAATTTTTAAAACTGAACCTGATACTTGTGTTTTTGATTCGTTTTTATCAATTTGCTGCAATATCTTTTTAATATATTTATTTGGTATTGGACCTTTCTGTTCTGACTTTTCATCATATTTCGATATAGTAATCATTATATGCGGAAAATGCATTTAAAACGAAATTAGGGCTCTGGAAATTGTATATAGAAAAAAATTATTTATCTTATTTCCCAAATTTAAAAATGGTGATAGAAATTTACTCAGTTTTGGAAAATATTAATGAGATTTAGAGAATTCTACAAATTGGATACATTTATAATGTTTATGATTAATTCTTTTTCTAACGTTTGCAAATATTTTTCTAAATCTCATATTATATTACACTGAACAAGAATTACCTTTGAACAATAAAATGATCGAAATATGATGGAGAGTCAGAACAGAAAGGTGCAACACCAAATAAATTTATAAAAAAGATATTGCAGCAAATTGATAATAACAAATCAAAAACACAAGGCTGGAAAAAATGGCCAATATATGACATAGATGGAAAAAGTGAATTTTTATTAATTCTTTTTCACAATATGAAATATTTATTGTCTGATATTATAATATAATTCTACATTACTACTAGTCGGTAGCAGATTTGCAATCTCAAATATTGCATTAACTGATCCGTCTCAATCCAACATGCCCTCTACTGCATCACCTAGACAGAAATACCCAGCTCTTATATTCAAGTATTTGTTAATAAATTGCTTAGCAAAATTAATAATTATTCGTTTTTTACAACTTATCAAATTCCTAGCCATGAGTCACCTTAGTCAAATGAATCTGAAATACAGTGCATTTTTCTATAAGATACAGTAACTTTAAACGAATAGAAGGTTAATAAAGGGAAGGCTTTAGTAATAAGAGTTGACGACCCTCTTATTTAAGATTAATTTTGTTCTTAGAAAAGTTTTAAAAAAATACTTTATTTTCAACATAATTATTTTTCTAGTATTTACAAAAAATTTAAAAACGACAATTTCTGAAGTCAAAATTTAGTAAAAACTTGCACGTGTTAAATTATAGAAATTACTAGAAACCGTAATTAACCATTTAAAACAAAATCAATTGAATAAGACGAAAAGTTTATTAACTTAAATTATAAAAATAGAAAAAATATAATTTTCTCTATATATAAATTCAAGATTTTAATCACAAAGGTTTTCCTTTATCTTTACCCCGTAACTTTATTCCTAAAATTCGCTCCATTTTTAATAAAATTGCTTGATTTGGAATAGCTTTAGCTTGCTCGTATTCAGTGACAATTTGAGGCTTTTCATTTATTTTTGTTGCTAAATCTTTTTGGGTTAATCCTTTAGCTGCACGTCCTTGCTGTATCAGCCTACTTACATCAATACCAACTCGGTCATGGTGAAAATCTTCGGTTTCTTCAGCAATAATTGCAGTGTTTTTATCATTAGAATGCTGTTGGTTTCGTGCAGCACTTTGCTTTTTAGTAGTTTCAATTTCAGCACCTTTCCTTTGAGCTGCAACAATAGCCTAATTAAATTAACATATAAATAAAATTAATTATAAATTACTGATTTAGATTTAGCAGCAGATCTAGAGGTGTTTTTCGTCAGGATAGTAACTTTCTCCCAATCAGACATTATTTTGCTTTCAAACAATTATCAAGAAATACAAAAAGTTGAATATAAAAACAAAATTATTAAATGTATTTAAAAAGTTCATATCACAATTATAACGTAAGAATGTAGAATTTCTTAAAATCTCAGATTGTTTAATTTTATTTCAATATAGAATGAATGGTGAACTAATAAAAAGTTAATTATATTAGAAATTTTAATAATTATAAATTATAAAAGTTAATAATAAATAGCATTTGAAAATTGGGATAAAATCAGATTTTTGAATAAAATGAAACCCAGAAAATTCAATTATTAGAGTATTAAACTGAAATAAAATAATAAAATTTTATAAAAATTAAAATTAAAAAACGAAGCTAAATTGAAATAATATAAAGCTAATAATATTAAATATTGTAATAATTATAAATTTAAAAAAGCTAATGATAATTATCCTTTAAAATTTGTGATGAAAATCAGAATTTTGAATAAAATGAAACTATATAAAATGAAAAATATTATAATTTTAATAAATATTTCAGTTAATAAATTTGTCACCAAAAATTTAAATTAATTCTGGAGAATTGATAAGATTAAATGATGAAGATACTTTCAACACCATTCAGCTTTGCGGTTATTCTATATATTTTATTTTCAAAGAGGTCCTAGTAGTTATATGGTTAATTTGTATGGTGGGTTGGGGAATGCCTATTAATTATGTCACCAATTTTTAGGTAATAGTTAACCCTCTCCCCTTGTCAACAATTCTCAAACTTCCAGCAACCCCTTCTAACATAATTATGTCAAACAATTGTTAACCATCCTTCAACAAACTATTACCAATTTATAGGACTGACTTGCACGTTTAAAATAGAAAATATAATAATTTAAAGGACATTATATACACGGAAAAATTTTGAATGTCTCTACCGATTGAGGTAGCATGTTTTATTTTTCAAGTCGAATTTTTAGCGCAATTTTTTTTGAATAATTTTTTTATCCACTTAAATAACCATTCAATAAAAAGCCTAAAAAATTGGCTTGAATCGCCTACGGTTAAAATGATCACACTTAAGTCAGGGGGTATTTTTGACGCTTGATAAAAAAGCCTAAAATAAAATTGGTTTAAATTGCCTACCGATAAAAAATGGTCAAGGGTATTTTATAATATTGTTAAAAAACACTTGTAATATTTGGTCACAAAGTTTTATAGGTAAATTTAGCGTTTAGATAAAAATAAATGAAATACCTAAAGTAAATTAAGTTAAATTAAACTATGTACGAGTACATTAGAGCAGCGGTTTTTAACCTTTATTTTTATTGTACCACCAGGTAAGAAATATTAATGTCGGCGTTCCAACAGCAAAAGTCAAATCAAAAACATAATTTATAATTATAATACCCACTATTAATTATTACTGACTTGAATCTTAGACTTAGAATTAGTTCTTGTTAGACTGTTAGTCACTGTTAGTGGGCATTACTCATTTAAAACAACAAGGCACATGATGGACGATTATAATCTTTGAAGTTAATAGGGTAAAAATGTTAATTTTTAAGTTAAAGAATTTATAAATAATTTATATATATATATATATTTTTCGCGTACCACTTAGAGACATCTGGCGTACCACCAGTGGACGTGTACCACCGGTTGAAAACCGCTGCATTATAGTAATAATATTTATAGGGAATCTGCATTTAAAAAATATTTAATAGTCAACACATATTATATTTACAATCTTTTTGGAAAAATTATAAATTAAATCGTTGAATTTATTGTTGCAATGTTTAAAATAATGTATAGTTTATTTATTTTAAAATTTACAATACCGTTTCAACTAAACTATTAAGAGAGGGACTATAAAATAAAATGAGCAAATTTTTTCTGTGGAACCTCTTGAATCCAAAGGTTTGTCAGGGTATTAGAAGCCATGGCTATATGGCTCACTTTTTACTGGAAACCGCCCATTGGAATACATTTCCAACGTCATTTTGATGGGTATCCAATGGTTATATCTCTCAAGTATTTTCCAATATTTAATTGATATTTCATCTCATCATTGAGAAATTTTAGAGTCTAATTTATTATACGCAATTCTCGATTCACTGAATATTTTTTTAGCTTCAATCCATATTTTACGTTATTCAATGATTGTTTTCCCTCTTCAATAAATATTTTTTCTTACCAATGAATAATTTCTCTTAATGAATATTTTCCTCTTCAATGAATAATTTCTCACTTTAATTAATATTTTCTCACTTTAATGAATATTTTTCCTCTTCAATGAATATTTTCCTCTTCGATGTATATTTTCTTCATTCAAAGTATATTACCCTTGTAAGGTTTTAATATATCAATTGATATTTCATCTATTTAGTAGATATCTTTAGCTATCCAACTTTTTCCAGTAATTTCAACGATTTTAGTCACTTAATGTACTCTCTCACCAATATTACTTCTTCACTGGAAATTTTCTTTATAGAATATAATCTCTACTAATTAAAATTCCATTTGTTGACTTGTTATTGACTTGTCATTTTCAATGAAAATTTAATTAACTTTTAATAAATTTAATTACACACTTCAATAGATTAGGTTGTACTCGACAAAAATAAAATATTTTTAGGCTATGTAAATCAATTAGAGATTTTAGGGAAATTTTATGATATTTAATAATATCAAATTTTTTTTAGTAAATTTTAATCATCTTTGTGAATTTTATGGTTTTCTGTTGAATTTTAATGGATTTGGGGACTATTATGTTTTTGTAGAAAATATTGAAGAAATGAGGGTAAATCTATAATTTTAGAAGCACTTAATTTCTTGATAATTTAATAAACTTTACTTGATTTTAGGATTATTTTAAATAAAAGTTTATTTTAGGAACAAAATGTTTATGAAACATATATTTTAGATAATTATTTACCAATTAGAATCCAATTTGACTGATAAATTTTGAATAGTAAATGATTTTTTAATTTTATGTTCTATTTAAAAAGTTGATTAAATCAGTTGATTTTTAAAAATATTTTAGTGAAACCTAAAATTTTTATTGATTTTACAGTAAAAAAAGGGTGGTCAATTAATTATTTGTATTTTCCATTTTATTGATTTCGTGGATATCAATCACAAAAGTAGTATAATTTAGAGATTTTTAAGAGGATGCCCAGTATGGTTATCAGTATACATATGAAAATCGTTGAATTATATCTATGTGTTGACTGGTAATTTTTTTTGAATTTATACTTGATTTACTGATTAATTTTAATTATTTGAGCAACATGATATATATTTTATGATTTTACAATAATTTAGTGAAATTTAATTTATGTGAGAAACATAAACTTTATTCGATTTTAGTCATTTTTTGATGAATTTTACATTTGATTGAATTTGTTGCCAGAATAAAATTGTGGTGATTTTCGACGGAAAATGTTGGGTATAACAATTTTGTAATACTTTAAAGAAAATTTATTTTTATTGGTAAAATTAAGATTTTTATTTTAAGGGAATTTGATTGGTTGAATACATATAGTAAATATGATCCAAATGATGAATTTTAGAGGAGTAATTTATATAACATTTTAAAGGGGCTTTGTTCAGATAGATATCAATATGTGTAAATCCTTTGTGAGAATGGAAATATTGTCATTTAAAGAGAAATGAATGTTTAGGAAGAAAATTTATGATCTTTTAAGGGGAAATAATTGGTCACGAGATGGATTTTATTTTAAGGAGATTTCAAGAAATTTATTCGGTTGAATATCGATGTCGGTGATTTTTTTTTGAAAATAATGAATATAGCTGGAATTATTGTCATTTAAAGAGAAATGATTGATTGAAAGTAAATTTTATTTTATTTTAGCGGAAATGATTGGTTAAGAAGATAATTTATGATCTTTTAAGGGGAAATTATCGAATAAGAACAGGTTTGTTGATATTTTTAAGAGGTTGTGTCAGTTGAATTTTTTGTTATTATAAAGGGAAATGATTGGTCAAGAGATGAATTTAATTTTAAGGCGATTTCAAGAAATTTATTCGGTTGAATATCGATATAAATCGGTGTTTTTATGAAAATAATGAATATAACTGAGATTATTGTCATTTAAAGAGAAATGATTGGTTGAGAGTAAATTTTATTTTAGGGGAAAACAATTGGCTAAGAAGATAATTTATGATCTTTTCAAGGGAAATAATCGATTAAAAGCAAATTTGTTGATATTTTTAAGGTATTGAGTCGGTTAAGTATCGTTATTTAATAGGTGATTTTTATAAAAATAATGAATATAGTTGGTAGAGTAGGGGAAAGTGTTATTTGATGGGAAAAGATTGGTCAAGAGTGGAATTTATTTTAGTGAAAAATTGTCGATTAAGAACAAGTTTGTTGTCATTTTTAAGGGGCTTGAGTTAGTTAAATATTGTTATTTAAAGGGTAAATATTATAGAAATGGGTATTGTTATGATTTTTATGAAAAATATTGAATATGGCTTGAAATATTGTTATTTGTTGGAAAATGATTGGTCAAGAGAGGAATTTATAATATTTTTAAAGGAATTTACTGGAATGAATATTAGTGTTCAAAGGGTAAATATTATCTACTTGATAGATTTTTATGAAAATTATGAATATAGTTGATTTAATGGAGTGAAAAATAACATTTGAAGAGAAATGATTGGTTGAGAGGCGAATTTATAGTATTTTTAAGGGGATTGAGTTGGTTGACTTTATAAGATACTTAGGAAAATTGTTACTTTTTTCATTGATTTAAGGTTAATCAGGATATATCGATAATATTTCAGTTCTAAGAAATTGTTTGATTCATGTAACTATTTATTTGATTTTATTAAAATATTTGTAATTCAATTAAATTAAAAACTAAAATTGACTAGTATTTAAAACTTTTTTGTTACCCATTATTTAGGTTTTTATTGACAATTTTCTGAATAATTTAAATATTTACGATTATTTCCAGGAATCAAGAATTTAATAATAATTTATCCGGAAATTGTAGAATTAAATACTGTGAGCAGTCGATAACATACACTAATTTTCATTCAACAAGTACCTAGAACAATTACCTAACAATTTTATAAAATTTTAAAAAATGATCTAATAAATTTTTCAATTATTTTACAACTCAGTTAATTTTTTAATTGATAAGTACTATTCTCTTTAAAATTTGCTAATATGTTGAAGCTTTCTTTAAAAAAAAATTTATTTAAAGAACTAACAAATTTAATCAAATTTATTTAAAATTTACATCTTTCCCACTACTTTAATCAAATTCTATTCACCAGCTACCACAATTTAATAAAAATAATTTCTACAAAGACTAATAGACAATCACATACATTTTTCTTATAAGTTTGGGTTTTCAGTAAGTGATATCAGTACACAAGAACCTATGTATGTATTGAAGCATGGTATCAGAAATTATAGTTATTTGATTTTAGTAATGCGGTAGATATTAATTTTTTTTTCTATCAGTTTTATTCAAACTTTTAACATCTTTGAGTTAATAATTTAAAGAGTCGAATCATTTTCAATAAATATATGAAAATTTATTCCAAGTACAATGAAAGTAATATATGTTTTGAGAAATTAATTTAAGTATCTTTTTCTAATCAAGTTTCTTTTCACTAGCAATTAGATTAACCACTACTTGTACTTACTAATTAATTTATCATTCAGTAAACAATAAGAGTTGGGGGTGAAAAGATTAGAAAATCTATAAAAATAAATTTAAGTAATTTTTTGATGTGTTAGCAATTAATTTATTTAAAGCATGTGAAAATTAAATGAAAAGGTTGGCATTCCTCTTTGAAAATAACTTTTAATAATTGTCCAATGTTAGACGCAATTAAAAATATTACAAAAATAGTAGAAAAATTTCAAAGTTTTTTAACAAAACTATCAAGTTTTACAAAATAATTTCACATACAAGACTGTAAAGAAATAAATTTTTATTCAGAGAAAATACAACAATTGATTGAGCTTCAATGATTATTAGTTTCTTGATAGCAATCAGGTAACTAAGCAACCAAACAATTTGGAGACATCAATGATCGATAAAAGAGTGGAGAAGTTAATAAAATTTCAACTTGTATTTCTTTTGTTCAACCTTTTATGTGTTTTATTTCAAAACTTGTTGGTCAGTAACCGATCATTAATATTTATTGGTTCAGTAACTAGTTATTGATAACATATTGTGAGTGTGTGAATAACCATGTATTTTAAAGGGAAATGATTGAGAGAAAATTTTATTTTTTAAGTGGGTTAAGTTGGTTGAATATCGGTGTTCAAAGAGTAAATATTATTTAAATATGTAATTTTAATGAATAAGTTAATTATTCAATGCCTAGTATGTATATAGAGAGTTGTACAGTACTCAGTTATTTGTACACAGTACCTAGTGATTGATGCCTATATTTACCTATAGAAAGTATTGAGACCAAATATTGCATTGTTTTTTATTACGAGTTAAAAATATCCCTGACTATAGTGTGTTCATCTTAGGCGATTTGAGCCAATTTTAATTTTATGCTTTTTTTATCGTTAGGCGATTCAAGCCAATTTATTTTAGTCTTTTTCAAAAAATACCCCCTGACTATAGTGTGATTGAAAAAAAAATATTTATTCAAAAAAATATTTCAATTTTATTTCAAAAATTCGCCAAAATTTGAATTTTTAAAAAAAAATCGCGCCAAAAACTCGAAAAAAATTTCGAAAAAAATTCACACAAAAATTAATTAAAATACACACAAAATTATTAAGTTGATTACATCATTATATAATCAAGATAATCCGAAAATAATCTGTAAATAAACCCCCCCCCTCCCCTATATTATTATGCAACGGTGTGTGGGCGCAGAGTGCTACTAACTACCTACTTTTATTAAAAGCGATGATTTCGGATGACCTTTTAGATACATCTAATTATGACCCCTCTCATCCTTTATATTCAAGACGACTAGCATCCGTTATAGGAAAGTTTAAGGATGAGAGTAAAGGGGAAGGGTATAGTGAATGGGTTTTCTTGCGTCCTAAATGTTATAGTTTATTGGGAAATAAGTCGACTATGAGGGCTAAGGGAGTAAATTTAGCAGGTACAAATATAAATCATCAATCATATTTATATTGTTACAATAATAACGAGATTATATCTGTACCTCAGACTAGAATAGGGTCCCGGAATCATCAGCTTTTCACTTTTAAAAATAGTAAAATAGCGCTAAACAACCACGATGATAAGAGGGCATTGGTTGATAAAAATGTTAGTTTTGCCTATGTACACTATAGAGGGTTTGATGCAATTAATAGTGGTCATAGTATTACAAGAACACAGCAATTTCAAGATATATTCAAAGAAATTCTGGCTCCTGATTGATCATAAATTTATCAGACGAACGATTATGTGAATTTTGTATATTATATATTTTTGTATATTTTGAATTTTGTATGTTATAGAAAAAAAATAGTACGTTTACTTATTTTATTATGTTTTTGATTATTATTAGTTGCTTTTTATATAAAGGGTTATAAAACATGTTCACAATAGTTAAATTTTGATTTTATCTGTATTATCAATGTAGGATTGAATAACATCTCGATATTTACCATACACATCCAGAATACATTTTATTTAGAAATAATATGCAACTAGATAATTTCATTATTGACTTATTGATTTATTTATTTTTTAGTAGTAATAAATAATCATAGGTTTCTGTCAATAGCCTATCGATTATTAAAAATGTCTGATTCCATTTAATTCTGAATTCCGCTATTTTAATTTAGAAGATTAATAAAATAATAATAATATTAATAAATAAAAACTTGTAACAATAATAATAATAATAATAAAAAATATTATTAGTTAAAACATTACTTATAAAAATAAGTAATAGAATAAAAAAAAAATTTTTAAATTTAAAAATATTAATAATTAAAACACTGCTTAAATGCGCTGCCCGATATCGGAGGTATGTGGAATGGGCTTTGAATAAAGCTCTTCGACAATATTACTATAGTAGAATTATTTCTTTATAATAAAAGTTTTTGTTGTACATGTATTGGTTTTTTATTCTATATTAATAATAATAATAATAATAATAATAATTATATTAATAATTATAATAATAATAATAATTATAATAATAATAATAATAATAATAAAATAAGTGATAGTTAAAACATTACTTATAAAAATAAGTAATAGAATAAAAATTAAAAAATATTAATAATTAAAACGCTACTTATTTTTATAAGTAGTAATTTTAAAAATAAAAATTGTTAAAAATGTTATGACCTTGAAAAATTTTGAATGACCTTGAAAAATTTTGAATGACATTGAGAAATTCTGAATGACCTTGTCAAAATTTGAATGAGTCATGGTCTTTGTTTGAATGACCTTGAAAAAACATGATGAGTCATCCAATGACCTTGAGAAATTTTTGATGAGTCATGGTCTTTGTTTGAATGACCTTGAAAAAACATGATGAGTCATCCAATGACCGTGAGAAAATTTAAATGACCTTGGATGAGTCATGGTCTTCGATTCAATGACCTTGAAAGCGTTTGATGAGTCATCCAATGACCTTGAATAAGTCATGGTCTTTGTTTCAATGACCTTGAATGAGTCATTGTCTTTGTCTTAAAATTTTTTTGTACTTTTAGACTTAGAAAAAAACGATTTACCCCCCAGGGGGTTGATCCAGCGGTGAAACGATCTAGCGGTGACACATCCCACTACTGTTCACAATAGAAAGAAGTTTGCTTTCTTTTGCAAACTCCTTTTCCATTTTTTTTACATGATGAGGCATTATAATGCAAACTTGACAGTTGGCTTGATATTTTTTACCATCATACTTGGCAGGAAAATGCCTATTTAACAATATTCGAGTTTTCGTTGGATCCTTTATTCGTCTTCTACTTCTGGTAGTTGGTTTTTTTAGATATTCAGCTAATAAACATTCAATTACATTTTCACGAAATATTTTTGAGTAATTTTTCGAAGATTTTTGTATATTTTAGCATATATATCCATTTACTAATACCACTTCTATCACAAAATGCCATAATGTTTGCTACCATTTTTTGTGCCGCCTATCAAATGTATATGTTGCACAAAGTTGATCAAATCTATCAACACCTCCAATGTTCGCATTATAAATTCTTTGAATGTTAGGTTTTATGACTAATCTACGGTCAACATGTTTGGAGCGTAAAGGCACTTTCGCAATACTTGCATTTCCAACAGTAGAAAGCATGTTTACCTTTCCTGTATCTTGCCAGACACATAAGACCATCTTTTCATGTTTATTTTCCCATAAAACTGGAAGGCTCCCCTTTTTCATTTTTTATTTTTTTCATTTCGGCAGGTAATTGCTTTCTATTAGCTCGAACAGTTCCACAACCAGTAATTTTATCATCATTCAATTTTTTGTAAAGTTCTACACTTGTGTAAAAATTGTCTGTATAAACTATATGAGCTTTATTTTTATAACCATCCAGTAATTTATTTACAACTCTAAATCCTAATCCTTCATTTAGAGGATCGGATTCCTTTCCTTTATATACATCAAGCTTCAGAAGAAAGTCTGTTTTAGAATCACACAGTGACCAAACTTTGATTCCTCACTTCAAACTGGGCTTAGATGGCAGATTTTGTTTTATATATAATCGTCCTTTGAACTTTACCATCGACTCATTGACACATAACTCTTTGTTGCTTTTATAAGCATCTGTATAAGTGTTTTCTACCATATTTATAATGGGTCGGATTTTGAACAGGCAATCTTCTTTTTTGTTTTCCTCATTATTTGCAAAATGCAAAAATGGCCTAATCAATTGATAATGGTCTCTCTTCATAATTTCTAAAAATCCAGGAGTTTCCGTGAGCCAAAAGAATCTTGATAATATTCTGGACCTGAATTTTATGTACTAACCCCATTCCAATCTCAGTAGTCATAAACCCATTCATATCAATTGCATTAATTTCTTTCCATTTTTGGAAACGAGATTTGGCGGAATTGTCTCAATAGCTGCCAATTTACTCCTCGCATATCGATTTGTTTCTACAGTAACATACTCAAATATTGATTCTGGAAAAAATTTGTAGAAACAATCGACAGGTTTCAAATTTTCAAACCCAATAATCTTATGTTCTCCGCTAAATTCCGGTATTCCGTTCAAATCACAAATTGTTGGGTCTTGAACATCCTTCACGACACGCCATTCAGAATCAGATCCAATTGTGCTAGATCTAGGGCTTTTGCAAGATATTTGCACAACTATTTCCCCGTCGTTATCGCCATCCCCATCGATTTCACAAACCTCAATACTAATTTCTTTATCTTCTTCGTTATTAACATTATTAGCATCTTCCTCGCTCTATTCGCTAGTTTCTCGGTCCTCGTTGTCATCGCTAATTTCATTTTTACTATTTTCATTTTCTGTATCCTTTTCATATTCACTGTTACTTTCATGAAGACTTTTTTAAATTTTTCTATCAGTATTTTTACGTGATGGATGCATATCTTTGGGGATTTAAAATAATATTTGCTTAGTATAAGTATGATTTAACACAAATGGATAATTTATTTAAAGTAAACACCAATATTTTAAGAAAATTTATTGTAAACCAAAAAATAAGGATGCATCAACACTCTCCTACTTTAGATTTCAAATAAATTCATACTCTCCCTTCAAAGCTTTTTGTCGTATACATAAAAAATAACGAGTATTCCATTTTTAGTTTATCAATTACTCAAATAGATTTTATTAGTTTTAGAGAATCGTTATATTCTCTGAATAAATTAAATTGTGCCCAAAATACCATTAAAAACATATTGTAGTATGCATTCCGCTATATCTGCAACTCGCACTTAAAGAGACACGTTTTTATGGTGCGTGAGATATATTCGCACCTCGCATCTAAAGGGTTAAACGTTATTACACATTTTGTTTTTTTCTTTTATTTGAAGAAAATTTATCAAAAATTAAAATAAAATGTCATTAAAAAATTTTGCAGTTTTTATCAAGATTTTTTTGAAAAAATATATTTAATGATTTCAATTTAGCTAGTAATTTTATTTCATATATTTGTATCAAAAGTTTAATAAAATTTTCAAAAACGAAACTTAAATTATTGAAATTTTGTTTCACATTTTTAATTCTCTTGAGATATCACAAAAATCCAAGCTTGTTAATTTTAAAACATGAAACTTTTGAAATTTGTTTATTTTAAAAATATTTTATTTTATTCTTTTTCTGAACAGTAAAACAAAATTTCAAATAAAAATTCAACGAAGAGATATATCAACAATTTCGTGATTTGATTTTTGCAAATTAATTTAATTATTGAACAGTAGTGAGTAATTAATTTATTTTAAGAATTTAATTTATTAATTTTATTAACTATAAGGCATTCGGTTAATTTAATATTTAAATTTTAGAAAATATATTTATTAACATTTTGCATTTATAAATATTATACTTTATATTATTGAATATTACTCTGTTTTCCTGGAGTGGTACAAAAAATAATGAAGCTTAAAGTAAAGCCAAAAAGTAAATAAAGGTCGATTTAATGTCATTTTAATGTCAAATAAATAGGAGTCGTTTTAACATCAAATAAGTAGGCCAAGGTCATTTAAGGTCAAATAAGTAGGCCATTGTTGTTTTAAAGTCAAATAAATAGTGTATATATATATATATATATATATATATATATATATATATATATATATATATATATATAGAGTTTATTTAATTTATAAAATATATACATTATTTGATTATTTCTTTTAATAACCATGAAAACAATAATAATAATAATAATAATAATAATAATAATAATAATAATAATAATAATAAAAATGATAATATTTATAATAATAAATATTTTTTAAAACTACATAGTTTATTTATTTTTGAAAATCTATTTAGTTTATTTTTTTAAAATCTTTTTATATATATTTTAAAGTAGGTCATATATATTAAAACTATTTAGATTATTTATTTTAATAATAATAATAATAATATCATTGATAATGATTTATTTATTTTGAAAAACTATATAGTTTATTAATTAAATCATCTCTAAATATATTATATTATTAAATCAATATATATTATTATAATAATAATAATAGTAATATTTATTTAGTTTATAAATTATCAATTAATATTACATAAAGAATTTTTTATTTATTGACTATGAATCAGAATATTTATTGATATTCATTGTCAATCAATAAAAAAATTCTTTATGTCATTGCTAAATGTAAAGCAATCAGAGGTGAAAACTAGAAAAAGTTCTTTTAATACTATTATTTAATAAGATATATAGATTCTATATAGTTTATAGAATGTTATATATGATAAAAATTGTACCAGTTGAAGGGATAAAATAAAATCATGAATTTTTTAAAAATGTGATGTTTATTTTTATCACTCATACCTCAAAAGTTTATTTTAAAGCAAAAGGCATATCAAAAACAAGAATGAAATCTATAAAACTTCTATTAGTGCATGAGGATGAATAATTGGTTGTTGCTGAAGGATGTGCAGGATTGGAAACGTGAATAGAATAATGGAAATAAATTGAATTTAAGTAATGCATTAATTTCTGAAAAAAAGAAGAATAAATTCCCATATATTCTCTCAGGGGTATCAACTCCTAGTAAATTTTGTACACAATGAAAATACAAAACCTTTAAGAAAATATTATAAACAAATGCCAATCAACATTGACTGTTTCTCAAGGATTCTTTTTTTTGAGATATAGAAGATGACAGTATATTCATGAGACAAGAAATTTAGTTATACTAACTAAAAATTGCATTAAAAATTCTTGGTCAACATTTGACTGCATTGACCTCGAAAACCCACCATAATTGACATATAAAAGCCATAGATTTTACTTATTAGTGATTTTTAAATTTTTTCCTCGATTATTTAGACTTAAACAATCTAACTTTAAAATTCTTTCACTTACCATCTTTTTATTAAAAATTTCAATATATATGAACTTGACGAAAAAGCTAAATTTTTAACTAAGATTTAAACAAACAATAAAGTGCTCTTATCAATCTTTAGTTGCCGAGAAGTTAATTAAGGGTCACATAATCAAGCATTAGCTTATAATATGAGAAGGACCATTGATAACAACAAGGAATATATTTTGGAATATATTTGAAATGTTTAAGCATTATAAACACAATGACTATTTAAGGTTATATGTATATATATAGTGGACAGAATTTTCTAAGATTATCTATTCGTGGCTTAATATAAATCATTTAATCACTTAAGAAATGGAAAACAAAATTTATTTCTAGTAAATTGATTAAAAAAATTTCTTTGTATTACTAATGATTTGATACAACATTTGTTGCTGATAAAAAGACAAGCGTTAACTAATATGAAGTAAAAGAAACAGAAAATTTGTGAAATGTTAGAAGATTTAATAAGATTAAATTGCAAAAATATTAAATGCGTTATGTTTAATGTGAAACACTTTCCGGGGCAGTTTTCAGTGAAGGATAAACAACTCAAATCTCAGACAGTCTCACATAATCCCGGATGTCTGACCATTTTAATATATACAAAACTGAGAAATAACTTTAAAAATTTAAAGTGAAATGTTTTTGAGGCAATACAAAAGTTTTGTTTTATTAGTTTAGGAGTTCTTCAAACGTTAAAGTGGAGTAAACAAACAGCTAGAAACAAGTTCCTGATTCAGTCAATTTTAGAAATTTCTCAGAAATTGAATTTTGGTATTTTCTAAATGAGTTATCAAATTTTTTAGTTTTATAGAAAATGATTCCATGATGATTTAATCTCTAAAACATAGAACTATTGTCAAGTTGAAAACTGCTTAATTTTATATTAATTTTGAGACAACTCGAAAATTCCAAATTATTTTCAAATTTAATATTTTTATAATCATCTAAAAATATTTAGCATTAAAATTTTAAAATATCATTTCCATAATCCAGAACGATACTAATCGTACGCCCAGACGCATAAAAGGAAAGAACTGCTTGAATTGCATGTTTAACTATATCGAAGAGCATTTCTTCACCATCAGCTAAAAAGTGTCATTACCATCAGCAATAGATTTGAATTGAACAAAGACATCTTAATCGCTGTGTTCATTGTCAACACTAATGAATCTGTATACATTCTTCGAGCTTAACATTAAACGTGTCCAATAATTTGAGATTGAGCCATAGTTAATATTTTCATAAAACAAAACCAAAATATACCAAATCAAAAAATGTATTTAGATAAATTCCAAAACCAGCACAAATCGTAAATTCCAGATCATCGCTCAAATCCACAACGCAGACGAAGAAAAATCACTAAAATCCTAAAAGTTCGAATAAAACCAATAATCCCAAGTTTCGAAAAAATTTTAAAAAATCTAAAAACTCGAAAATCACAAAATGAATTCCAAATCCATCAAACAAGAATTCAAAATCAATAACTGGCCAAAAAACTAACTGACTTGCGTCTGTTTGCGCACAAAAAAACTATCGCGCACACAGACACGTTAACCGAAATGCAAATAAACATTTTTGAACCGCTGGGCATGACTTAATCAAAATCAAACACAAAGGTTTAATTCATTTGCTTCATTTGACAGAATAATCAACAAAAAAATACTGTTGCTTTTCACCAAGAGTATTAACAAAACAAATTATTTTTATAACCCTGTACAATTTTATACTTACATGTATTATACTCATAAAAGTTTAAATAAATTAATTCATTTATTAAAAAATAATTTTCTTAAACGTCTAATTGTAATTTTTATGTTATTCGTTCTATATTCATAAACATTATTAATTTTATCAATACTTAAAAGAAGCCAGAATGATTTATAACGAAACCCTAATATTTTTTTATGATATTATCGAAATGATTCTATAAATCTTATTAATGATTAAAATAAAGTTGAGACGAAAATATTTCAAAACTTAATTTTATGATATTATATAAATAATAATAATAAGGCTAATTTTATGTGATTCTTTTAATCAATAGTAATAATAATAATAATAACAATAATAATATAAATATAAATACTAATACTACTACTACTACTACTACTACTACTACTACTACTAATAATAATAATAATAATAATAATAATAATAATTACAAAGATATGTAAATGATAAAATTATAATAAAGCTCTATTCAAACACACAGTTACGATATATTTTGAATGTTTTTCTGTCATAATTAGGTAAATAAGACTAAACTTGATATTGTGGAATTAACCAAATTACACAAATTTTATTAATTTTAAAAGAAATATTTTTCATTTATATAAATAATCAATTATTTTCAATTAATATATTCAAACAATTTTTAAATATTTTATTATTTCATAATTATAGAATTTTACATTTAAAATAATTATTAAAAAATATTATTAAAATTTTAAAATTAGGCAATTATTATTTTAGAATTATATTTAGTTAGCATTTATCAGAAAAAAGTAAACACTTTTAATATATATCAAAAATAACTTATTTAATCATTTATTAAAGGTTTACCGTATCCTATTCTATATATTCAAAATATACGTAACTCTTTATCTACATCAATATTTATAAAATTACTATCTATAATATTTGGCAAACTCGTTTCTTTATATTGATTGGCCTAGAAGTTTGTATTACAATAATTCACAATGATAGACGATGTCTCTGAAATTATGTTGGTTGACATTCTTTCATAAAATATTATAAATTCATGTAGTATGTAGTGAATTAATTTTACTTAGTGCATGATTAATTATTCTTATGAATTATTAATTAATTAATTTATTAATTTTATCATTATTATTATTAATATTAATAATATTATTGTGCTTCAGAAGATATAATTTTACGTCAATGAAATAGAGACACAATGGGTAATAACAATTATATGTCAACCATAAGATCTTGGTTCGGAAAATGGAATGACATATTGATTTATCATTAAATTCAGTGCCGATCTTCTATTAATTTAATCTAATCATTTGAAAATAAATTAATGATAATATTTTTTAGTAAAATATTTTCCAAAAGAAATTCCAACAGTTAAGTAAAAAGATTGCTAATTATTAATTATTAATATTTGAATTATAATTACTTCCATTGACAATACATTTAATATTAATAATTATAATTCATTTCATGTTTTTATTGTTATATAAAAATGAAATTTAAAATATTTTTAAAAAATCAGACAATCTTTAAATTATATGTTAGAAAATTAGATTTATTATCCAACCAATCAAATGGGCAAAGTATTTATATCTAAAACCATTTTCTTTATTTATTTTATAATTATTTCAAATTATGATATTTTTCTGTTCATTTTGTTTGATTTATTTATTTTTATCAAGTACGTTATTTATGATTGTTGTTGATTATAAGTATTTATCATTAATTATTTTTTAAAAATCTTCAATTATTCATCCAAACATCTGTGCTTTAATTAAAATATTTAATTAAGTTCTTTAGTAAATATGAATAAAAATATTTTCTTTTTCATTAAATTATAAATTTAAATCAAAAAATTTAAATTTAAGGATGAATTTTTGTAATTGTTTATATTTATGTAAGATTTATTTTTGTAAAATTAATCATAAGCCATTAGAAATATTTACGAATAAGTTTATTATTTTTCTAACTGTTTTAAATGCATTTATTATTTGATTCTCTATAAGTAAATAAAATTCAGAAAAATAAGAAATAGATTTATATAAATTTAAAAATAAATTAGTTTTAGCTAAAAATGACCAAGAACAATCTTTAGAATAAAAATGAAGATTGATTTAATGCATAAAAATTAAAAAATTGACTTTTAAAATGATAAATGAATATTTTTTAAATTGTGAATAGAATAATTCATTTTTAATACCCACATGAAATAGTCTTGATAAAAGATGATTAACTTTTGTATTATTTTTCCTGTCACTGTTTCAAATGATTCTATTTTTGGCGTCTACTTTTTTTCTATTTAAAGAAAAGTAATACTAATACAAAGCAGTGACTTATAAATTTCAGTTTTTAACCTACCGCATGTTTATATTTCTGCCTGAGTGATACTGGCAAACAACAACAACATACACGTTTTTAATGACATTTATTACAGTTGGCATACATTAAACTGACTAATATTGGATAATGCTGGAGAACCGAATTTGGGTTTCGCTTCAAATTTTTTTATGTTACTTATATGACCTTTTTTCAGAAAAATAGGTCATTTAGGCCGGTATTTCGATGCGACTTATAACCAGAAAAATATGGTAGCAAAATAACAAAAAAAGTCAGAGAATTAATTAAAATATTATGACCATTTTAACAAAAATAATTAATTAAAAAAACTTAATTATCTTTTGGATTTATCATTTAAACTTTTAATATTTTACTCAAGATTTTCTATCAATTTATTTGGCGAATAACAAAGATTTTTGCTATGAATGGACTTCATATTATGTTTAAAAAATATTAAATTTAAATTTATTTATTTTGACCAATTAAAAGTTTTTTAAAACTTTAAATATCAACATATAAGACTATGAGATTCAGAGTCAAATTTTTAAAGAGAAACTTACGTAATGAAATTAGGCAAATATGAAAAATGATGCTTTAAAGCCATATTATTTTAATTATGGTAGCAAAATTTTTACTTAAAAAATTTTTTTTAAAAGAATATTTATTGCTTGATATACGGGTTTAGCATATTATTTATCATGAATCAATCTAGCCGCTGAGTAGAGAAAATAAATAATTTATTAGAAATACAAACACGCAGACAACATACAAATGCAATAATTTGATATTCAGATCACATTCATATTAGACATTTAACTATAATATAACATATTACACGTTAACACATTTCAGCCCAATTGACATAAAAATGTATTTTGTTCACACTCTCCTTAGAAGGCTGACAACATATAACTATGCTTTTATAAGTTGTCCGTGAAATTCCAACAACTGATAAATGTATAATATAAGTGCCTGTGGAAAAATAACTTTGAAATGATTTGATCTTTTCAATGATTCTTATTTTAGCATTTCACCTATTGAAGCAAATCCTTTTTATAATCTTATAGCATTCTCATAAAATAGAGGTCATTTTTGTTAGCATTCGTCCTTTATGTTGACGGTCCGCAGTCATTAATACAACCTTATCGCGGTCCGCCGAGTGGTTAACTTCAAGAACAGCTGATTTAAGTGATTCTAATCATATCCCTTACATAAAACATCTAACTTGAATATAGTTTTCGTTTTATTTGTAATTAAAAAGATATAATTCGGTTCGTTGTCAATATTATATTTAGATTCAACATTGCCACTATTTTTTTCATACTAATTATTAGAATTATTTCAATTTTATCAGTAATACGCACATTAACTTTCTGCAAGTTAGTTTTATTTACTTGTAGTACCGTTGCTTACATTCCTACTTATTGAATATAAATTCAGAAGAGGAAATAGCTGATAACTTTACTGATATCTCAGGAAATGCATTAAAGCCAGAAATGGGAAACCTTTTCATGCTTAGGACCTCGTGCAAATTAAATTCGTAAGAAGATGATATAGTGATAATTTTCTAGGAATGTATAAAAATTCTAGACACAAAATATGTCTAAAATAAACAAATCACTAACAAAATAACAAAATTTAAAATAAATATAATTACATAATTATTGCAGTCCTAGTATACTAGTTACATACTGTTTTCATTGTTAATGAGAGTTTTGTAACTGCAAACAGTTTTTAACTATATTTCCATAATTCGGACTCAGAGTACTTGCGGAAATCCGTAGTACAGAACTCAAATTTGAATCAGTGAGCTGAGACCTATTTGGTCACAGATGTATGTTGATGGAAATAAAACAGACATTTTTTAGTGATGCATAAAACTGTGTCAATTCCATGTCTTTGAAAAGTCATTTTGAAAGTCTAATAATTAGATTTGAAGATAAATTAACAAGTACCGTTGTCTTTTAACAAATTTTCATGGCCTCTTTCACATAATATGAATAGAAGAACTTGTCGGCTTCATTGGCATAAAATTAAAAGGCAAATTCAAAATTCAAAAAACTTTGTTTCTGATTGATCAACAGGAAAGTTCAGAACTTTTAAAACCTCATATGCACTATTGTTTGAAATAAGAGTGCTTTTAAATCACAAATATCTCCCATTAGAATTTTAAAACATAGAACTAATGAATTGCATGTTTTATTTGTGAAAAATGTGGATCTTGGAAAGTCGAATCCATTCCAGTAGATATATATATATATATATATATATATATTTATATATATATATATATATATATATATATAAGCAATTTTCTTTTATAATTTTTTTCTTTGACAAGAAATTCCCACAATTCAATCGGAAAATTTAATTTTTAAGCAGGAGCCTATGTCAATGTTTGCAAAACCTGAAAATGAACGGACTAAACGCTTAAGTTTCACGAAAAACATCCCCAACTGAAATGTGTTAATATCATATACCTCATTATAATCTCACAATTATTACATAAATATTTAATGAGACTTTGAAAATTGTAAATAACTCAAAATCACAATCTATTTAAATAATCAGTTTGTTGCGGCTGTCTTCATCCGGCCGTGTACTTTAAACAAAAGTCACTTTTCTAGAACTTCGAATACAAGGTTTTGATAGTTGTGAGGTCTTCATCTGTAGATTAATTTCACCTTCCATTTATAACACTGCATTCTAAGAAAGTTAAATTGGAAACTTGTTCCATTATCTTTCTTGAAATTCTTCCTTCCAATTTCTCACAATAATTTGAACGTCCGCGATATCTATTTTCATTTAGATAGAAAATCTACTTGGCTCACAGTCCATCATACTCAGAAACATGAATCCATCGTGAGACGTCAACTACTAATGTTTCTCAGTTCTCCTAGACATCCAATGTCTCATGTTTCTATGTAATTGTTACTTCAATAGAATTGCAACAATACCGAAAATTTAACCACTCCATTGTAGGGATTTATGAATTTTCGCAATTGTTTTATGCCGAAATAGCTTGTGAAAAATCAAAACGAATTATCAAATTTTATTTTTTTGAACAAAAATGACAGATGTTTTTTTCTGAATTTCTACTATGTCTCAAAAACAATAAATATAAACAGAAACTATAATTAAATAAAATAATTGAATATAAAAATAACTGTAATTATTTTCATTTAAATAAAAAAAATATTTTATAACAAATCTTCTATTTCTTTATTATTTCAGACGAAATCAAAAGACATTTCATTGCTATGTTGATTTTGAAATTTTATTACTGTCTCACTGTTAAACAACTCACAAAATTTACGATAAAAATTTTATGTAATCTAATAACGTAATATAAAAAATAATTATTTTTCCTAATATAGTTATGAAATAAAATCAAAAATCAGATGAATTTTTTTTAAATAATAACAAATGTTCTCTGTTTGTATAATTTTATTTTGTAATGAAATTTTATAAATTAAATATTGTTAGATTTTTAAAATCATTTTTAAAATCACAGTACTGTGAAATGTCATTTTTACTATATATTTCTAACTCTACACCTTTATTTTCAATGAATCTTTCAATGATGATCTGAAATTAATCCGTTTCCTTCACAATAATATGAATTGTAATATTGATATTTATATTGCTATATAGGTTATAAAATTTATAATTTAATAAAAGTTATAATAAATTAAATAAAAATATTACTGTAATACTAATAATATTATTCTATTTATGCATTTATTTGTTTATTTATTATGGATTTTTTGTATTTCTTTAATTATTATTTTATTATAATTATAAAATAAAATAAATCAATAAAATTCATAATTATACTTTTACAATTCACTTACTCTCCAGTAATTTCTATAATCTCTGATAATCTAAATAAACAAAGGCATTATATCAACAATAAATTATCACGCTTTTAAAACTGCATAATAATAACAAATATTCATTTATCAGTTTTTGCCTGACAAAATTAAAACAAATATTTCTCCATTTAAAATTCCCGGATTCAGTAAAAGAAAGTATAGATATTCAAAAATATTGAGTATTAATATTTTGTTGCCCTTGATTTTTTCAAAGAAATATTTCAAAGAAAAAAAAATCGAATGAATTATATTTATTATTTAAAGAAAGTTTAAAAATCTGTTAACAAGTTTCAATAAGTATTTCAAGTTGTTTTATTTGAAATTTTCACTTCACTAAAATGTCCAAATTTTGGACATAAGTTCAACAAAACCGTTAGACAGTATATTCCAAATTAGCTCCTTTTCAAATTCAATTCACATTGAAGCAGAGCTTCATAAAGCAATGGAAAAGCTTTCTCTCTCTCTTTCACCATAACTATATATTTTTCTGATGTTCATTTCAGTAAATAAAAAATAGAGGTTTAAACTCAAAAAAGAACTAATTACGTCAAAATACTTTGCCAGAAATTTGTGGTGTTCATTGTAAAATTTATCTATTGCTACCTAGGAATCAGTATCGGTCTGGCAGATTTGACCGGTCCTGGCAGACGATTTTAATACAACCTTTTAAGGATAGTAAAAATACTTAACAGCACATTTAATAGCAAAAGTTTGCTATTATTAAATGTTACAAAGTAGAGCAAACATATATTACATAATTGAAAATAATTAGTTAAAAAACATTATTTTAATTTTTTTTATAATTCTTATATATATTATATTCACCCTCATTTCTCTGACTTTTTATACCGGCCCAGTCCACACCTGCTAGTAATGACAAGCAACACTCGTCTCTTTATTAACAATACCCTTGGTAGGCAGGTGTCACCAAAATACATATTATGTCTCGTGATCTTTGACTTTTAGAAAAGTATAAAATAGAATTAAATTAAGTTATTCAGTAGACTTCTGCTAAATTACGACAACCGAAAGATTATCCGGAACATAGGTTGAAGATTTTTTAGTTGTATGAGATTTAGTTCAAGTCAAAATTTTGTAGTTTTAAAGAAAAATATTTAAAGAAAGTACAAAATTATTATGAATACAGAAGTTAATAATATCAAATTTGTCACTTGAATTCTGTTTTCGTTTCTGTTTTTAAAACAACATGGATTTTGAAAAGAAAGGACAGTATTCCAATAGCACAAATGGGAAGTTTAAACGATGTAATTTTTGATGGTTTTACACGTTACAAAATGTTCTGATAAACTTTATTTGTTGACTACAGCTGAGTGAAAGAAAATATCAATCAGAGAAGAAGAGGAGTAAGAGACTTAAATATTCATAACTCTAATCTCTATTATGCATGCAAGTATGACAATTTCAATATGCATTTTCGCACTTAAAAGAATTTATCAAAAATATATAATTAATTATAGAAATTCATTTTGATTATCAATTTTATAATGTTTAAAATTATTTCACGAAAATATGTAAAAACTAAATGCTAGATCAAAAATAGACTGTGTAGAGAATCGTTTTTGTCCTTGCCTAAGGCACAAAACTGTCTAACTGATTTGATTTCACCTCTTAAATTTTAACAGTATGTAATAAATGGATGCCGTGAGAGTACAGTAATTAAAAGGCCCCTGAACAGTTATATAAAAATTATTAAAACAATTAAATCTAAAAATGGTGAATTTATCTTTTCACAATATCCTATAAATAATGAAATTTTAATATTAATGGATAAATCAAGATTGAAGGAAATATTTGAAGTGAGCAAAAATATTTGACAGCTAGATTTTATTTTATTATAGTTTTATTAAGTATTAAAATTAAACTAGTCACTTTATTGAAATGGAAAAAAAACATTAATTATAATAATAAGGAAGGTCAATGATTGACATAAACTCGTCAGATAATTTAAGAAATTGGAGCAAGTACGTGTATAAACGTTGTATAACATTTTTATAATATGACATGAAGGATTTACACGTCAATTTTTATATTACAAATATTTGTCATAAATAATAAATTTCTTTTAGTTTACTAATATAAGACATTCTGGAAAATCTTTTTAAAAGTGCGTCCGCGAAAAAAATTTTTTTAATTAAAGATCTTTTTTTGTCTAAATTTCTGTTTATTAAATTTTAGCATTCATGTCTCCTTTTCATCGTCAGTTATTATTCTAAAATAAAGCATTTAAAAGTTCTTTAAATAACAAAGTCGAAAGTATTACAAAAAAATTTAAATTAATTAAAATTTTATTTTAAACAGTTAGTAATTAAATATCAATTTAATCATGCTTAGATAAAGGAGATTTAACTAGAACTCATTGTAACTTTATTTATATTTGCTTATTTGTGTCGACAAAAGTAATCGTTTTCGTTCGAATGATGTGCTATACACATCGACGTCACCCGGTACTCAATGTTGATACACCAAGCCACGTTGAGACAAATCACCTATAATATAAAACAAAAATCAATAAATTTATAAATAGTCACTGAGACAAACCCTATACTATATAAAATCAAAAAGATAGATAGAAATAAAATAATACACATAAACACAACCCATAATAAAACATGCATGTAAACTTTTAACATGTAGCCATCCGAAGTTGAAAAAAGCCCTATAATAAATTAATTTATAGATATTTTTGAGATATTTTTAGAAAGAAAAATGGCGGAAAACATTTTTAATTTAAATTTTGAGGTTTCTGCTAGAAAATTTCGAATAAATGAGAATGTATCTTCATAAGATTTAGCCTTAAAACTAAAATTAATTTAATATTTCAGATATTTCCTGTCGAAAATAAACAAAACCTGAAATTCGAAAAAAAGCATAAATTGTAAATTATATTAGTAAGTTTTAAAAAATAATCATAAACCCAATTATTTTGTGTACATATTCGAAGATTTATTTCAAAAGATGTATTAAAAATATAATTATTTAATGCAATTAATAATTTTTATAACTTTAAAAATAATTTAACTCACTGTTTTTGAATAATTTCCGAAAAATAAATTATCATAAAATAAATCATTTCTTGAATATTCATAATCATTATTAATAATAATATGCATGAGCTGGTAGATCAAAAGTTATAATTATAAGTTTGAATATTGATTTAATTTCCTTGTAAAATCATAATTCAACTCTTAAAACTTTAAGCTTATAACTTTAAAAAATAACTTACTTTGCAGCCATTTTAGAAATGGCTGAAATCCATTAAACTTTCAACAAAAAATAATTCCAAAAAGTTTATTTATGTTTCAACTTGCATTATAGCGGAATTTATCTGAACTTCACTTGGTGTATGGCTTATATAGCACGTCGTGCTATAACTTTCACGAAGAGTTTTTGTCTTTAAATGATTGTTGAATCAGAATTTTATTGAATTATTACTCTGAATAAAGTTTCAATATTGTTTGGGTTTAGTAATTAAATAGTTAACTTATTGAATATGTCGAGATATTTTACTAACAAAACCAAACTAAAAAATGGATATAATAGATTTTATTTATCTGATAAAATCATAAAAATCTTTTAAAAAGAATTTTGCTTAAAATTGAACTCTTTAATACGAATTCGAGATAAAAAATTAACATAATGAAATGAATAAAATGTCGGAGTTAGACAAATGAAAATAATTATAGATTATTCACAAAAGAATTATAATTTTACTATCAATGAAATTTTATTAAATTATCCTATTTTTTTGCAATTAGGTGGAAATTCATTTAAACAATAATTATAAAAACATAAATACATTTATTCAAATTATGTTAATTCATGAAAATCTTAGATTTCTAATGGATCTGTTAGGCTAATTATTTTTTTTCACGTGTGCCGACAGGAAATCTTTCACTTGCCAATAAAACATTTCTTAAAAAATTTTTAAAAAATTTTTAAATGGTTTTAAAGAATATACAATTCTGATTTTTTATAAATTTTTCACTTCTTTAACAACATTTCAAGCCTTTTTGAAAAAATTAGATAATATAAAAGAATTTCTTTGAATATTCGTGACTTATTTGCAAAAAAACATAAAAATATAATTTATTCAACATATTGCATTGAAATCACATGTTTTAATTAGTATGACTTCTGTTGTAATTTAAAATGTTAAAAACATTAAAAATGTCCGAAATTTAAAAGTGTAAAATAAATAAATTGCAAATTTTATTTATTAACAAAAATAAAAATAGAAAATTTTAGAAATGAATAAAAATATATATAAAAAAATATTTTATTGAATTTTTGTATGAAAAATTTTGTATGAAATTTTACTTACATATCTGTTTGGTGATATTGAAATTAGAGCCTCTCAAATTGGTTTGAATATTGAAAATTGAAAAACACAAATTGAAACAAATATTATAATTATTATTGAAGTCAGTAAGGAGTCTGACTCCTTTTGTTTTTGTGTCAACTAATTAAATAAAACCCAACACAAAATATTTTATTGAAATTAAAACAGATTTTTACAAAAACGTAAACTTCACTTTTGATTGCGAAATTGACTTTATATGTAACTTATTAGTATTATAAATTTGAACTCAAAAGAGCTCTTTTTCTGATTGTCAATTTCGTTCTGTTTCGGTTTGTGTTATTTTTTTTATAACTGACAATTGACTTACCAGTAACTTTGCTTTTCATAATAAATCTTTTCCTGCAAAGTTTGGTAAAAAATAATCAAATTGAACTTACCACAGAATGATAAGTTTATTGAAAATTTGTTTTTAATTAAGTAAGTGACCTCTAGCCTCTCTTTGAAAATTTAATTGGTTTATTAAAATTTTGAGGAAAGTTATTCTCATTATTTTCTCATTTATCGCTTAGGCTTTCCACGCAGCTCAAATTTTGAACAAAATTTAATAAATTATTTATTTTTAATTAATTTTCTTATGACCCATCCACCACTTGATATTATATTTTCTTTTAAATGAATACGTTAATTTTTAGTTTTTCAATAAATTCTGAATATTTATAAATTTTCCAATTTACAAATTTGCACTGAATTTCATGCACACCAAAATTTCTTTTGCACCACTTTAGACATTATAACAATAAATTTTATTGAAATAAATCTGATCAATCTATAAAACTTGAAATAAATAAAATAATTTATCTGAAAAATATTTATATTTTACATTTGCCTTAAGTCTACTCTTGACAATTAATCAAATTTTAATTACTAATTTTGATTTAAGACTCAATTTAAGTTAATAAGTATATTTAAAAATATCTGTAAATAAAATATTAAATTACATTAACTACATAAATGGTAAACAAAATAAATAATTTTACATCTAATTCTTTATCTTAAAGACTTCAATTTCATTTAAATTTGACAGAATCAGGATTATAAATAATTTGATCTTTACTTCATCAGCGAGATCAATTATTAGAAAGTTATTTATTATTTATATTATTGAATTATAATACAATACTTTCAATTACTTATGAAATATTTGAAAAATAACAACTAATTAATTTGAACAACATCGCGCTATATATATCGACCATTAATCAGTCTTCTTCGGCCTAGTAATGACCTTAACAATAAAAAAAAGAGAAAAAAATAGTTTGTAAGAGCCCAGTCAAGTCTCCTGACAAAAGCTTTAGGGTCGGTATGGTGGGTGATTATGTTCGAATTACTACGAAATTCACAAAAAACCTTAAAAATAATATATGAAATAATAACAATATAACAAACGATTAATATTTTACTAACGTTTATTTAGAACACTAAAAATAAATAAACAAACAATCCTTTGATCACTGAAAAGTTTTCAATATAATCCATGAATACATGTTAAATTTCCCGATCTCTGAGCCGGCCCTGGCTATATGGAATGGCCCTGAGACCTTGGTGCTCCATAATGTACTGTAGAGTTAACACTAGAAGTAAAGATATTACATTAAAGGTCAAAGACTAAATGTTAATCAGTTTAGTGTATATTGCATAACATAATACAATATGTCAGTGATTGCTCAATATACGCTACTATTTAAATGATTTATCATTTTATGTTCGTTGAATAAATCTTTAAATGGAATCGAGTGTTCTAACTCTGGATATTTTACATTTTAGTACTGATCGTGAGAATTATTCTAACTTTTATAAACTTTTTTAATGTTTTGAATTTGAAATTTTACATTTTTTTCAATGAAAACTTCTTACTATTTCTACCAGTTTAAAACGGTTTTTAGCAATTTTTATTTTTCAAAATTTTTTTTAATACTTAAATGTAAAAAAGTTGATGTTTTTGAGTTTTCAAGAATAATATGCAGAATAATTCTCATTTTTCAAATTTTATATAATTTGTTAATTGTTTTTAATTAAAATGTGTTAAAGCTATTTTTGTTATTTTGATAATTATCTTACAGCTAAGGACGTCAATTATTCTTTTTGGTGATAATCAAATTATTTTAGATGCTTCGAAAGAAATGTTTTTAAGAATTATAGAACTTCTAAGTCAATCATTTTTTTGCATTGTTATAGTGCTTCCAGAATCTGTAGCAAGGGCCCAAAATCCTGTGTTAGGGCGCCGGTTATAACCATTATGTTTTCTAGATTTTCATTCGAATACTTAATTATTTATAGATTTAAAGGTAGAAAAAATCAAAAAATAATCACAAGTAAATGCAACAATATTTTGGAGTCTTCAGCAAAACTTTATAAATTCATTATGTAGAGTTCACCGTAAATATCCATTCAAGAATTATTTGAAAACAAAAATTTAGTTTTCTTAAACAATTTTAGGTTTTTTCTCTAAAATTTGATGTTTTATAAAAGAGTAATTAGAAACGAAGTTGAATCAGCGCATAAATAATGTAGCTATAAAATATCGCAGTCAAACAAATACTAAAACATCAAAGACTGTTAAGAAATGAAAATCATTTTGAAAATTAGAAATTGAATTTCAATTATTTTTATGAGAATTTCATTTTTAAAGTTTTATTCAATTTTGTCAGTTTCTAAAAGATGAATTAAGAGATAAGAAATTTCAATTTGCAAATGAAATATGTAAATTTCTTTTCTTTGGACTTTTAACTTTTTGAAAAGGATTTTTTTGTAATTCAGGATTATAAATGACCAAATTGGTTTCAATTAATCTCATAAATTTAATTTGATAAAATTTTAATAAATTGAAAATTTAAAAATGTTTTAAATTAAAGTAATTGATTTTTTGTTTAAAAATCAATTTTTAAAATTGAAAATATTTTATAAATTTCTTAGAAACTTCACTAACATAATCATTTAATAATAATAATAATAATAATAATAATAATAATAATAATAATAATAATAAAAAGTTGATTTATTGAAATTTTATGATATTTTCCAATTAGTTTTTAGATCGATTATAAATGTCACTCTAGAGATTTTCTAACTAATATAAAATCTTAAAATTCAGATACAAATAGACTTGAAATTAAATTAATATACAATATTTTTGATTTAGAATTAGTTCTTTAATTTAAAATTAATTTTTTGAATAATTTTTTGAGAACATAATTGAACAACTAAAAATTTAAGTAGGCTAACTTTTAAAAACACAATTTGAAAGCAAATTTTAATTAAATTTAATCATAATGTGAGTACATAGACTCTATGTGATGAAATTATGATTAATTAACTCAGTGTTTCTCAACCCGGGTGCCGTAGGGATATGAAAAGTATGCCGCAAGCTCTGCTAATTTTATTACTGAAAAATTAATAATTTCATATAAGGGTTGATTTTAAAAAAGATTTTGAATTACTTAAAATAGCGTTACATATACCAATTATTTTTGGTAAATATTAAGAACAAGAAAAGGCAAAAACTGAACTCAATAGAGAATGAGTTAAGAGTATGTTTGTCAAATTCGCGACTTAATAATAAGGAGATATGCAAAAAGGATCAAGTTGAAATTTCAAATTAATATATGTTTTAAAAGATTTCGTTTATTAAATATAGAACTTACAAAACTTGTTGTTATTTTTATATCTGAAATATTATTATAAAAAGGGTAGGTTACCGTCAATTTTTCAAAATTTCCGGTAGGGTGCCGCTATATGAAAAAGGTTGAGAACCACTGAATTAATTAGAGCGACTAGTTTTTAATTAAAGTTTCTTAGGCTGAAAATACTTTCTCAGAGAGGAGGGTTTAAATATCACCAATTTTATTTCAATTAATTTGTAAAATAGATAATAATTTGTTTATTTTGTCATTCACAAATATGAATTAACTTAAAAAATTTGTATGTCTATAACTAATTTGAGTAAAATTAACCAAATGTAGTCATTTACGCACGAAATATCACTTTGAAAATACTAAAAATCATACTTAATACAGATTTGACTTTAAATTATTTGCCGATGATTAAAAGTATCCAGAATTAAATGTATGATTTCGTAGTTAATTAAATCTTTACCGTGCATTCTGCAATAGTTTTATTATTAATATATATTAGAATTTTCAAATTTTCTAAACGTTTTTAATTAAAAATTATTTAATTTGTATGAAATTAAAAATATTTTAAATCACTCGTTAATGCTTATCGTGTTTCTCTCTAGTATTCCTACTGAAAATGGAGTTTTTTCGAGAAGATATTTGAAAAATCATTTATTACAACTGTAAGAAATAACTTCCAAATGATAAAATTCATAAAGAAATAAACTGCATCATGGTGAAGAAACGGTTTGCTCAAAACATGCTCTGAATGGGTAGCCGAATCCAAGTGAAATTTTTGTCGCTTAAGACGAGTCACGCAGTGGACGGCCGTCATTCGATTTGGAGAAGGAAATACAAACTGGTTTAAATGAAGATCTGGAGACCACAATACAAATTAGTGAGAGAATTGGTGGTGATAAAGAGACCATGAAAGACGATTGATTTAAATAGGAAAGTGTTACATGTGCCACGTATGAATTCCATATTCGCTTATCGATGCAGCCAAGACAAAAAGAGTTCGAAAGTGTGAACAGTAACTTCAACAGTACCACCCAAAAATTTGATACATCGTATTATTACTCTTGATAAAAGCTGGGTTTATTGGCAGAACAGTAGCTGAAGTCGCAATTCTTGGCAATAAGCTGGAGATCAACTCGTGATGGAATTAAAAACCATTTTTACAAGCAAGAAATTCATCCTGAGTCTGTTCTAAGACTCTAAATTGATTATTTTGATGGATTTCTGCTACTTGGTGAGACTATTACTGCAAAGATTACTGTGAAATTTTGGAAAATCGTAATGCAGCTGTTTTTGAAAAACGGCGAAGACGAATAGCTGATGGCAAGCTCTTTATCCAGCATGACAATACGAGACCACATAAGGTTATAATCACACAGGAGAAAATTAAGCAGCTTCGTCTGAACATTCTCGAACATCAGCCATACTATCCAGACTTGGGCTTCTCTAATTTTAACCTCTTCCGACCAATGAAATCTGCATTACTCGGAAAAGATTACGCCAGTTTTGCAGATATAGTAGGTTTTGAAGCTACCATATAGATGGGAACGATGTATTAATCACAATATTCATATTTTGGTGAAGACAACTTATTGATATTCATTTGTTGATATTCTTTTGAGCCTAACTTGTATATTTTCTTTATTCACGGAATTATAATTTGAAGTTTTAGTAAATTGAATAACTTTCCCCATTAAAACGCATCTTGATTTAATGAGATTAGTTATAAGTCTTTTCCTCACTTTTAAGTTTCTATTTTCGTTAACTTGAATATTGCTTCTAACATAATATATTTTAATGTAAAAAATCCAAATTTTGTTTTAAATTAAATATTTTAAATAATTAAATTTTCATTGTTTTAATGAATTATAGAAAAGAGAGGAATCAAAATTAATAATTCAATATATCAAAGAAATTCAGTGGAAAAAAACAGGAAGTTGACTGATAAAATGTGATGAATAAAATTTTTCAAAATTTATATTTATAAATGAAATTTTCTGAGAAATCTGTATAATTCTGTTATAATATAAAGAAAAATAAAATAAATATAAAATAAAACAGTAATAATCAGTTTTCAAAGTTTTAAGTTCTTTTTAAATTTAAATATTTATAATTTTACAAATTATTATTTGCAAACATTTTATTGTTTATGAATAATAAATAAATTAAATAGAGATTTTAATCTAGCAAACTATTTAATAATTTATCGTTTGAAAATAGAAAATTTTCATTGAAAATAATAAAAACATGTTATACATTTTTGATTTTAGAAATAATCAGATAACGAATGTTTTCCAATGAATTTCCTTTCTCCCCTGAGTTAGATATGAAATATTTCATTATAATTTAAATTTATGGGCTGAAAATATGCCTAAAATTGCCAGTTAGAGGAATATGATTAATTAAATAAAATTTATTTCCTTGATTTTACTTTGTGCTTCGTTTTGAAATAGTCTTTTAAATTATTTTAACAGCAATGGCTGACTTTACGCAGAAACTTAAAGAAACAATTGCCTTGGTTGTTAATTTAGCCATGACTCTTTAACCACTTCTGAATAAATTGAACAATAAAGTCGCCCCACCCTCCGATTAACGCGGAAGAGTTGTTCTTTAAAATCACCGCGTAAACGGAAACGCATCAAAAGCCAAGAAACTCATACAAATTCAAATTATTTATTCTATTTTATAAAAACATTCTAAATTGAGACGTTGATTTTATACTAAATTTGAAGGTGAGTTCCAAAAAATCTGCGAAAAAAAATCTAAAGTGTTTTATATTAAATTGAAGGAGACAAATGTGATACGCCATGAGTATTTTTAACATATTTTTTTATTAAACAGCAAATTATTATTATAAGTTAATAAATTAAATTTTTTTCAATTTCAATTTTTGTTGCTGTCATCTAACACTAACCATTTTTTTCATAACTGTTTCGAAATCATTTTCATCATCAATAAAACAATTGGTCATTCCAATTACACAATTAAAGGAAATTCGGATTATCTTGAGTAGATTTTAAAAATAAATCCGTGATCTTAGATTTATTTTTATTTTTTATAAATTCATTATATATTCATATTATTTAATAATTCAAGTAATGATATTACATTAAAGGTCAAAGACCAAATGTTAATCAATTTAGTTTATATGGTGTAACAATACCAATGTGTTAGTGATTGTGCAATATGCACTAATATTTAAATGTTTTATGTTTGTTAATAAATCTTTAGATGGAATCGAGTGTTTTAACTGGCGAGCACTCAGAAAATGTTCACACAATGACGACCCGAGAAGAAGAAAAGAAATCTGCAAGAGATTCTCTACCAAAACGAGCTCAAAAACTTTTGGATATGGAAATTAGAAGATACGATGGCATATGCACCAAAGTAGCTGAAAAATGAATACAAACAATTGGTGATTGAATCGGTCTAAATGACTTGAAGAGAACAGAAGCATTCGATTTTCTCCTTTGCGATAAAGCAGCTACACTGAAAAATTTCAAAACAGAAAGAACAACATATATGATAGCTAAAGAATGGTTTACTGGAACATTTACTATCAAATTAACTATTATAGACAAGATTAAAGAACTTGCTTCAATTAGACAAGATGAAAATTAAAGATACATGACATTTGAAATCAGGGTATTAAAACTAGTAGATAAAGTTATCAATTCAGGAAGGAAGGTAGATGAAATTGCCAATTAAATTATAACTGGATGAGTCAGAGACAGAAGATTAAAAGATGCGCTAACAACGAAACCAACTATGATCACAGAAGAACGTAATCAATTGGCAAAAATTTACGAAAAAGTGGAATCAAATGAAAAGATTGAAGATAGTATGATAATAAAGTAGAGCAGTTACGCAGAAGCAACAAGAAGAAGGAATCCAGAAACGTTTACGAGAGAAACAAATAAAACTAATGCCAATGTATTCAGAAACCAAGGAAATTACAGATGAGAGATTTTACCGGATAATTCGTATAACATAAATAATGAAATGAATCATGCAGTCGAACGGAATATACAGAGAAGGACACCAACAGTATCACTTAAGCACATCGCAAAAAGATTATACAATCGATCTAGAGACGCTTTTGAACCAAGAAATGGTGAATTACAGTCAGATCAATGCTTTTGCTGTGAAGAATATGGACATAGAAGATTCGAATGCCCACTAAAAGATAAATGTTTAGTAAATTAGTAAGTCTAACAGCCACACCAAACCAAGATGAAAAAACTATTTAGAAAACGCTAATGAACAATTGGATTTAAAAATACGGTAAACATCAAAGTATATTGACGGACAGAGGAAGAAATTTTGAAATTTTAAAAAACCGTTTGAACCTTTTACATTTAAAATAGTGTTTATTTTAAAATTTAGGATGTAATCTTAATTTTTGGCATTTTATACTATAGAATCTATAGTAATCAAATTAAAAAAAATTTTATGTAATTTTAATAATAAAGTATTTACTTAAATCTGAATAATAATAATAATAATAATAATAATAATAATAATAATAATAATAATAATAATAATAATAATAATAATAATAATAATAATAATAATAATAATAATAATAATAATAATAATAATAATAATAATAATAATAATAATAATAATAATAATAATAATAATAATAATAATAATAATAATAATAATAATAATAATAATAATAATAATAATAATAATAATAATAATAATAATAATAATAATAATAATAATAATAATAATAATAATAATAATAATAATAATAATAATAGTAATTAATTCAGCAAGATGCGAAGAGAATTTTGTGGATATTCAAGCCTCGCTGCACAGGTATCTAGATGCCAAATCAATCAACCCCCTAATTGTACCACAGAAATATGAGCATATATCCTTACCAATAAATTTCCAATTTTTCGTCAATCAAATCATAGAAGCAGTAAGATATAAAAGTAATAATAATAATTATTATTTATTGGTTTTGGTGATAACGAAGGATGCAGCCAAAAGCGTTTTCTCTCTAGACGGCTTAATGATTGTGGTTAGAATAGTATTTTTATAGTTTATCACCAAATTATATTTTAACTTATCCAGTCATATCCAGATTTCCAGCAAGCCTGGAATATTTCTCAATTTCCTCACGTACATGAAATCGAACGTGATCCCAAAACATGCTGGTATCCAACTGTAATCTTACTAGGTGGGTTGACTGTTACCAAATTTGGACCGACAGGAAATCTGAAAATTCGACACAGACCCCCAAAACAGTTATATACAGTTTTCTACGATATTAACCATCCGTTTGTGATTAGTTGTCAATTTCAAGTTTTCAAGTTTCCATTCGATGAACATGTTTGCCACTTTAGGTTCCAGTTGAATTCAATTTCAACTCTCACTGCATATTTTGATATATCAAATGGTTAATAATTAATTATTATTATTATTATTATTATTATAATTATTTTTATTATTATTATTATTATTATTATTACTACTATTATTTTTATTATAATTACTACTATTATTACTATTGACATAACGGATTTTTTATTGTTTGACTACGAATCAGATGTTTTATTGATATTCACAAATTTTTTGCAGTTTTTTTCAAGTGATAATATTAAAAATAATAATAATATTAATTATATTTAAATTTTCATCAATGTCTGATTCTAATTACAGAGTAAATAATATGAAACATAACGTGATGTACAGTGCAATTATGAATAGTATACTAGTATCGAGCCAATGGTTCACATGAGTACTATGCGTGAGGCGCTCAGATTTCTTTTAGCTCGAAACTAGTCTATTTTTGGGAATTGCACTGGACATCACGTTAAATTTCCTCTAATTTATTCGTGAATAATTTAAATTTAAGTTTTCTAGTTCGTCTGTGTTTCATTTGTAGTGCGCAGAATTAAGGATTGTATCTACCATGGTTCCAAGTATAAGGAGGTTTCAAGATAAAGATTCGTCTTTTTTCTTGCCTCAAAGCCAAACATTGAAAACTTATTTGGTGTGCAGTGCATCAGGATGAGTGTATTACAGAGTTAATTTGAAACTGTTAGTAGGTAGTTAGGTGCATACTGCACCCTAAAATAATTGCATAATAAAACAGGGGGGCGGGTATTTCGCGACGGATTAAATTACACAATGATGTAATTATTCTCTATTACGCAAATATGTAACTAACCTCAATTACGTAATTATGTAATTAAGATAACTGATTTTTTGTGTATTTTTTTAAAATTTATTTTGGAATGTTTTTGGCGCATTTTTTTAAAATTCAAATTTTTGGAGTATTTTTTTAAATTTATTTTTATAGATTATAAATTTTTTCAAAATATAAATTTGATATTAATTTTTTAAATGTAATTTTAGTTTTCGATTTTTTATTGTAATTTTTAATATCATTTTAAGTTTTAAAATTAATTTTAGTTTTCAATTTTTTAATATCATTTTAAGATTGAAATTTATTTTAAGATTGAAATTTTTTATACAAGTCATTAAACTTTAAAGTAAATATTTATAATAATAGTAGTAGTAATAATAATAATAATAAAAATAATAATAATAATAATAATAATAATAATAATAATAATAATAATAATAATAATAATAATAATAGTAATAATAGTAATAGTAATAATAGTTATAATAATAGTAATTCTACAACAATCAAATAAAAAGTTGTATGATATCAACATTAATACAACCTAGTAAATATTTAATAAAAATTGATACTCAACAAATAAAAATAAACTCGTAAAAAGATCAAATATTTCAAAATTTATTTAATTAAAATCTTCATAAATCTGCTTATAATAAGCTCTTCTTAGTTCAGCCAACAGAATATGCACAGCTTCTTTCTTCTTGTAATCCCCGCAGCATCTGCATCTAAACTGGAAAATCAACATTGAAGGATCTGTACAAACAATACAATTATCTAGACATTTCAAACCAAACCCTTGAACCGATTCGTAATGCATCCATACAGTTTCTTCAATGTTGATTCCTGTCATTTGATAGATGTGTATTGCTAAAAATTCAGGAGCACAATACGACAGCATATTCTTCATATTCGGAAAGAGCTCTTCCATCTTCAACAAAGGGTACAAATATATTTTAACAAGTATTGATGTTTTCAGTAGATATGCCTGTGCTATTCCAACAAAAACTAAATCTACTAATGAAATGGCCATTGCAATTAAAAAGTTGTTGAAAGATGGACAACCTCATAATTTACAAACTGATTTGGGTAAGACATTTAATTAATTTAAATAAATTTAATTTCTTTTAGGTAAAGAATTTTATAATAGCAAAGTAAAAGAAGTTATCAAAGCTAATCATTATTCTATATTCTCTCAATTCAAAGCTTGTTATGTGGAAAGATTTAATCGAACTTTGAGAGAAAGATTGAAAAAATATTTTGTGCATCAAGGTTATAAAACTTGGGTAAATGTTTTGCTGAAAATTATTTTTAGTTACAACCATTCACTAAATAAAGGTTTAAAAGGACTCAGACCAGTTGAAATTACTGACAAAGACCAAGTACCAAAGAAAGAAAAAATCAATAAGCCAAAATACAAGGTTGGCGATCATGTAAGAATTAGTAAAACCTGTACTTCTCCTTTCATCAAGAATTTTGACAATAATTGGAGCGATGAAGTACAGTGGAACCTCGCATAACGAGCATAATTCGTTGCAGAACGTTCCTCGTAAAGCGAAACACTCGTTAAGCGAAACAACGCTTCCCATATAAATTAAGGTAAAATACGATAATTCGTTCCGTGCCGAAAAAAATACACAAAATATTTTATGACATATACTTTTATTAAATGAAAATTATATACATGATCATGTTGTTAAGGATTGTAGACCATCTTGGTCTTTCTTTTTGTAACGAAATAAACCAACCTGTAATGCGAATTCATTTTACAAAAATTAAAAAGTATTCGAATAATAAATTTGTTGTAATGATACATAACTAATTTTTTTTTATTAAAAAGCTGTCTAGTGACGGTTGTTTTTGGCGACGCTTCAAAATTTGGTAAAAAAGGGAATACGGCATTATCATTAAATAAATTTGTAGCGCGCATAGCTACTGCTTTATCGGGGTGATATTTCTCAATGTACGACGCAGCAGTTTCCCATGATTTCAACCTTTCTCTTATTGCCAGAAGATTGCTGCTTTATTGTTCCCTCCTCATTCTCTGACATAATCTCCTCCACAACTTCTTCTTGAGAAACGTAATGTAATTCCATTAGCTCTTCAGTGTTCAGCTCTTGCCTAGGCTCTTTCACAAGCTCGTGGATATCATTTACATTTACCTCTAGTCCCATGGTCGTAGCCAAAGACACGATCTCGTTAACTACAGACTCTACGAGTAATGTTTCAACCCCCTCAAAGTTACATTCGCCATCATCATCTTGCCAAAGTTTCTTCCACGCAGAAATGAGAGTTCTCTTGGTAACAGCCTCCCATGCCGTTTCGATAATCCTGAGGCAGGCAACGATGTGGAAGTGATCTTTCCATAACTCTCTGAGAGTGAGATTGGTCTTTTCAGTCATTTCAAAACAGTGCTCGAAGAGTGCCTTGGTGTAGAGCTTCTTAAAGTTCGAAATAACCTGCTGGTTCATAGGTTGGAGTAAGGCAGTGGTATTGGGAGGCATGAATTGGATCTTGATGAATTTGAATTCTTCAACGAAATCATCTTGTAGGCCTGGAGAATGAGCAGGTGCGTTATCCATAACAAGCAAGACATGTAACGGCAGATTCTCATGAAGGAAATAATTTTTCACAGACGGACCAAACACATTATTGAGCCAATCAGTAAAAAGGTCACATGTCACCCACGCCTTTTTGTTTGACCTCCACATCACATTTAGCCTGTTTTTTTGGACTTTACACTTCTTGAATGCTCGTGAGGTTTCAGAATGATAAACAAGCAGCGGTTTAACTTTCAAATCGCCGCTTGCATTAGCACAAAAAAATAGCGTGAGGCGGTCTTTCATTGGCTTGTGCCCGGGCATTGTATCCTCCTCTGCAGTAATATAAGTTCGCCTAGGCATCTTTTTCCAGAAAAGACCCGTCTCGTCACAATAGCCATTAGAGTCTATGAGTTTCTTGAAGTTGCCGATAAAGTTCTCTGCTGCCCTCTTGTCGCAGCTGGCTGCTTCACCATGCCTCACGACGCTGTGGATGCCGGTTCTTTTCTTAAATTTTTCGAACCACCCATGACTTCCTTTAAACACTTCTTCTTCGGCCGTTGATGTTCTTGGCTTCTTCTTTACTAGGTCGTCGAAAATCATTTTTGCTTTCTCACAAATGATGTACTCGTTAATAGTGTCGCCCTGTAATTGCTTCTCGTTTATCCATATAAGAAGCAGCCTTTCAACATCGTCGAGAACACGTAACCGTTGCGTAGATATTCTTGTAACTCCTTTTGGCGCATCTATCTCCAAATTCTTGTCCTTGTTTTTAAGGATAGTACAGATCGTAGAAGTAGACCGGTCGTATGTGCGCTATAGATCCGCTACACTCACGCCCCGTTCTCGATTTTCAATGAATTTACGCTTTGTTGCTATGGTTAATTTAATTCTCTTATGGCTGTCTTCTTGCGACTTTTTTTCGGTGACATTTTGCAAGGTTTATTGATTTTACAAATAAAATCAAAAATAATTATTAAACTTTGTACTAAAAAAATAACAAAAAACATTGTTTAAACAAGGGTTTGTAAAAGTTTATATCCAAGTAAAATATGCTAGCGGAACAATTGTAAACACATACTGATGTATCCATAAATAATGTTTTCGTGAATACTGCAAATATTTTTGTTTTAAATTTTTTTTTACAATCCAGGACTTTCACTCGTTATGCGAAAAATCGTTCGTTAAGCGAGCAGTTTTTTTCCAATTTTTTACTCGTTATGCGAATTTCTCGTTATGCGAGGTGCTCGTTAAGCGAGGTTTCACTGTATTTGAAATTAACAAAATAGATACAAAATAGAATCCTGTAATGTATTTAATTACTGATCATGAGAATAAAGAAATCAGTAGAAAATTCTACAAACAAGAACTCCAAGACATTCCGATCCCCACAATATTTAGAATTCAAAAGATTTTAAAAAACAAAAATGTTGGTAAATATAAACATAATTACGTTAAGTGGCATGGATACGAAACTCCAACATGGATATCCTCATCTCAATCGATTAAATAAATATTATGAAAGAAAACCAGTTTTATATGATTTTGCCTAGTAATAGTTGTCCTATTATTTATCCTAATAATGAGGCTAGTAATTTAAATGTACAAGTAAATTCTGTGTACTTGGATGCTGAATGGGAAGTAGCTTTGATTGATTTCACTTTTGTGTATAATCCTTTTCCGTATTATAGTAATTCTTGTCTACGTTATGAAGTGGTACTGAAATAAAATATTTGAAAATAAATAATCAAATCATACTTATGAATTAATAAATCCAAAATATACTCCTGATGTTGACATGTTTATGGAAAAATATGAGAATTTGGTTATTGTCTGTCCGCATGTTCCATTTAAAGTAACATTCCCCGATATTGAACATACATATAGTTTCAGATTAAAATCTACATTTATCATTAGTGAAAAGGATCATTGTCGAATAAAATTACCAAAATTTGCAGACGATGGTGGTATGTAACAGTTTGGGATAATTATGAATTATGAAGAAAAATCAAAATTTGAAAAATATTTTGAAGATAATTTATTCATAAACACCTTATCTGAATTAGAAGGACATTTGTTGGCATTTAATCCTTCTCCTTTTAAAGAATTGATAATTCAAAATAATGAATTGGTCAAAATAACACTTGCAGATGACATTTCAAAAATATCTTTTGACATAAATTTAGAAAAAGTTTTGGGATTAAAATTATCGAGCTTTACAGATAAAAATATAGTAGGCACTAAAATTCAAAAAATTATTAAATTCCCAGTTGAGTCTTTAATTCCACAAGTTATTGGTTTTGTATTATTAATTTTCGAAAAGACAAAAATTTCTATGGACCATTTATGTGTTGAACCTTTTTCCAATTTATTTTTTCATTTGAATATTCTAACTCGATCAGCAATATTAAATTTTTGTTTTTCTTGTAAATTTTGATTAGCATTATTATTTTCATGGCTAATTTCTCTTATTAAATCAGGATTCTCGCTTGCTTCTGTTGATGAAATTCCTATTTTTCTATGAATTTTATTATTATATTTATTAATTAATTCTGGTAATACATTTATCCAAATTCTATTTCCTTGTCCTGTAAATTTTTTATACATCCAATTTTTCAATGTTCTATTAAATCTTTCAATTATAGGATTATGTGAACCATAATTTGATCTATCATCAGGCGAATTAAAGGTTGAATAAAATTCAATATCATTTTCTTGTCTAAATTCTTCAAATATTTTATGATAAAACTCTTTACTCATTATCAACATATAATTTTTTTGGAATTTTATTTGGGATTTCTTCAAATAAAAACTGGAATCCTTCTTTAATTGAATTTGCTGTTTTGGTTTTTAACGGTAAAAACCAAGCATATCGAGTATACAAATCAATAATTGTTAGAATATATCTATAATTTTTATTATTTTTAAGATTTACGATTTCAATTAAATCTGCTGACCAAATATCATCTTTATTGAAAACTTTTATTTTTAAATATTTTTTAGGTTTTCTATATTCTTTATGCTATTCTGTTGCTAATATTTCTAGATTGGTTGATTTAATATCTCCACCTATTGCTATTGGGTTTTCCCCTCCACCCATTGCTATCTTTGCTTTCATTGCTGTTTTTACAATTGTTCTTTCAATTCTTTCTCTAAAATTTGGATCTTTTATTTCATTCAAATCTTGAATTAAATCAATATCCGCTTTTTGTCGAGTTTGAATATCTTCATGTTTATAAGCAATATCATGTTTCAATGCTGCTTGATCAACTCGATTAATTGGTTCTTCTCCAGGTTTAGGAACATCATTTTCATCAAGTCGTATGTCTAATCTTGTTCCTGGACCAGTAAATAAATGTCCAAATAAATGTCTTTCATCATGATATTTTTCATTTGTAAATGGTTTTAATATTGAAGAAACAACTTTTGAATTTTGGAGGTCTCCGCCAGTAAGAGTTTTAATTTTATCAATTGGATTTTTACTTTTTTCATGTTTTACTTTGTTTGTTTTACTAATTTCCTTGTTGCAAAATTCACAAGTATATCTTGGTCGAATTATTTTTGCAATGTTTTAAATATTTTTTAAAATTTAAAATTTTTAATACTTGTCAATTACCAATTTTTTTTTCAATTTAAATTATTCGCATTTTTAATACTTGTCAATAATCCATATGATCACTTTCTAACCAACCAATTTCTAGCCACCAGAGAAATCATTTTAAAATATTAAATATTAAAAATTGAAAAAATTAAAATATTAAATATTGAAAAAATTAACCACTAAAAAGTAGTGTAAATATAGGGAGAACCGGGCGAAAAAACATTTTAATATTCCTCGGGTTGGAAAATTTCGAAACGAGAACTATAAAATGTAATTTCACCAATGGTATGAGTTTAAAAAGTTTTAAAAGGATGCCATTGGTCAAATGAAACGATTTCTCAGTCAGGGTGGTCCTTTTAGGCGGTTTTGTTAAAGGTCTTGAACCCGGTTCTCCCTATATTTACAATACTACTAAACGAAGAATCATATAGTAAAAAGGTCATTGTTGGATTCAGTTTACCAAATCTAATGCAAAGAAATATACAAATGATGATTTATACAAATACTTTTGAAATGGTTCTTGTGGGTGAAATATCTGTTCCTCTTCTAAAGTGTGTTTGGATAGAAAAACATAAAAAAGACGATCTTGTTCAAATCATTGAAAAAAATCCAATGTATTTTCTAGTATCATCCTCGTATATGAACAATATAGAAATCAACATTCGTGACGACAGTGGAAAATATATATTTGGTAAACAAGATAAAACTTACTTGACATTACATTTTCGTAAAATAAATGAGTAATCCAGACATTGCAAACTTTTATAGCACCCATCAAAATGCTGGGGATTTACCTTATTTTGTAGGTAAACAGTACGGATCTGGTTGGTTAAAAACCATTGAACGATTTGCACTACCTATTCTTAAACGTATTGGAAATTTTGGTATGAAAACTGATAATAAAGTAATAAATAATAATGCTCAAATCTTGGCTGTTTTAAAATCTAATGCAATATCTGGAATTAAAGATTCTATACCTGCTGTAATGCAACAATTTCCTTCTGTTATTAATAAAGTATCTGATGTATTTAATAAAGAACAAAAAGGAGGAACAATTAAACGTCGAAAAATTAACAAGAAACATATAAACAAAAGAATGAAAAGATACGGAAATATATTTCCGTCATGATTAGCGCCAAATCTGAATTATGCATCTTTGATAGATAATTTTCTCAAGCCGTAATTTAAAATAATTCTTTTGAAGATATTTATCTGGTGAATTCAATTACAGATCCAGGAAACACTTCAATTCAATTTTACTTCAATAGCTCTCAAACAGAATACTTGGATTTGAACGATACATTACTCTACATTCAAATGAAAGTTTTAAATAGTAATGGGGAAAATTTATCTAATGAATCAGATGTTACAGCAAACAATTTCTTTTTTCAAACTCTTTTTAAGGATGTTGAAGTAATTTTTAATTCTACTAAAATTGAAGGAAATAGCATTACTATTTTTAATTTATGGGATAAAATCGATGCATTCAAAAAAAATAGAATTATGGTGCAAGCGTATTGAAGAAAAAAACTACAGAGTGTTCCACTTTCTCGAAGAATTATTAAATACAGTGAACGTGAATACCGAGTCTTTATCAAATATTATTTCAGAACATCTAGCAGCGATTTCTTACGCGTTCGAAGACTACTTTTCACAGAAAGATGATGCGCGAAAGGGAAATATGTGAATTATAAACCAATTTGTCCAACATTGAAATAATGACTTGACTGATTCGGAAGAGGAAAAATTAGAAGAGTTAAGTTGCGACTCTTTATTAAAATTACAATTTAACTCGAAAGATAAAATTCAATTTTGGATTCAAGTTAAAAATGAGTATGCGGATTTACGTACAAAGCAATAAAGGTGGTGCTACCATTTTCAACAACATATTTATGTGAATCTGCATTCTCCGCAATAACGCTTATTAAAACCAAGCAAAGAAATAATTTGTAAATTTGCCCAGCTTTACCCCTAGCTATAACAAATACAGCTCACAGAATCGAAAGTTTATGCAATGTAAAAAATCAGCAGCCATGATTTTTTTATTTGTGAAATTTATTCATTTAAATGTGATTTTTCTTTATTATTTTTATTCTCTATAATTTTTTTAAATGAAAATTATTTATATATAGTCTAATTTTTGTGATATATTAGAAATCCAGCAGTTTTGTATAATTTTAAGATTACTTTTACGTTGTACTTCTTTATTATAATATTATTATATGTTTGTTGCAATATTTATTGTTATTCTTTTATGCACATTTTTTTGTGTAAATATATTGTTTATTTTTTGTAAACTGTGTGAATTTTCACGTATATAAACAAGAGGAAGTTTAACGAATCCGGAGAAGATAAAGAGTATAAAGAAATGGGAAATACCTAATTGTATAAAAAATTACTTAAATTTATAGGATTTTGCAATTTATAAAGAAATTTTACTCATAATTATGCAACAACATCAAAGAAATTGAGTTCCATGTTGCAAATAAACCACAATTTCGTTTGGAAAAATGAAAGAAGACTCTTATTTCATTAATGGAAGAATAAATTATCAAACAAAATAGTCTTTATTTTATCTGTTTATAAAAGCAAATACATTATCGAGACATATGTTATCCATAGCAGCATTAGTGCTGTATTATTTTAAGTACAAAATGGAATAGAAAACATTATTTCGATCCAGTCGAAAACAATGACCAAAAGTCAGAGGCAGTATTGTATAGCACAGAAGGAATTATTAGCTATATATAAATTCGTATTGAAATTTAAACATTATTTATTAGTTACCAAATTTTTATTTAGAACTGATCAGTAGGCTCTAAAGTGGCAGCTTAAATTGGATAATCCAAAAACATCCCAGTATTTTATTTGGAGAGCAGAATTAAAGGTTTTGATATGCTAGTTAAATATGAAAAAAATGAAGAACACATAAATGCAGATTGAACATCACGATTGCTACCATGCGAGCAATGTTTATTGGAATTTTTACTAAATTTAGCATTTAAAAGGGAATACAGAAAACCACTACCTCCTTATATTATTCACAAAGTGACAGTTTAGTTCTTTAGTTTCAATTCTTTTGAAACACCTGGAGTTCTTTCGTATAAGACACATTTAAGAGACCTTGCAATCTCGGTTTTAACTGAATCAATCAAAATAATTAATTGTGATTAAAATATTTTTGAAATCACTTTTAAATGGTACTGGAAACTCTGCGATGAATTTCTCTTACTTATTTTCAAGATTTAATTTATAATAATTAATTAGAAAAAATCTTGCTTCTGGTCTAATCGTAGGTTACAGAAAACCCTTTATCAAACCACGAATCTGGTTTTGGTCCTCAAAAGATTAGAAAATAACAGATTAGACACATTGCTTTGAAAATAGTTAAATTTAGTAAATCTTGAATTGTTTGCAGATAATAATTTAAAAATACCTGACATACAGTTTACCTTTTTTACCTTCAGTAATGTAATAAATGCACGGAAAACCAAAAATGACAAAAAACATCAAAAATATTAAAATTTATAAAATTTTAAAAGTTAATATAGATCTGGTGAAAAGGGTATGGTTGAATGCTGAATCATGGGACGAATTCAAATATAATAATATAAATTTAAAGGGGGTCCTTAGGAAAGTTATAAGCATAATTAATTAATCGCTAATGGAAAACCCGAGCCCATGGGAAACTCGTAACAAGAGGAAACCCGAGAGACGAGAGAAACACGGTGAGCGATAAATCAAAAACTTAGACTGTCAGGTAGTGTTTAACAAATTTAGGATAAACCTCCATTAGAAACTTCGAAATAATATTTTCCAAATATTAGATAATTTTATCCTCTTAGCAAAGTATATAAAGGGAGATCAGAATCAAACGAGTAGCCAGTCGGTCGAAGAAAAATATTGTGAAAAGAGCAGGGGACCAATATCAAGAAACGAGTATCGAATTTAGTTAAATTAGATAAAATAATAAAATTTATCGTGCCAGAAAGGTGTTTACCTCTTGGGCACCATACTTCACGATAATCAATAGTTATCTTGAAATGAAAGATGCAAATTAGTGGAAAAGTTGCAATTGTGATAAATTTTGAAAAAAGTCTTTCTGTGTTGGGTTTCTTATTAATTTCTAAAGAACACGAGGAGTCAAAGAATAACTAACTTTAATAATTATAATTCAACAGTAGGGACTTATCAGCTTATATTTCAGTAGAGTTTGAGAGAATAAAATTCATTTGTTATATCTGACAATTATTTCCTACCAATCATGCCTTACTCTATTTCATCATTAATTAAAATATCTTTCCTTATATTTTTATAATACGTTTTTTGCTAATGAATTTGAGTTTTTATTCTGCCATTCATTTAAAATGTAATTTTATGACGTGATCTTACTTTAAAATACCAACGGGATGATGGATCTCAATTTTAGCTGTAACTTGGAAACTAGATGAGTGAAATTATTTTTCCAACAATTTTTACTGTAATCAATATTGCTAATATAATATCCGGTTAGTATAACAACTCGATTTGAAAAAAATAGTTGGAGACTCAAAGAATTAATATATAGCAGTATTTAAAATATTTCAAAGAATATTTTAAACTTAATAAATAACAATGGAAAATAATATTGAAAAGATTTAAATTAATCAACAATAAATATAAATGTCTAAATTTCTCAGCAGCCGAAATTTATTCAGCCACAAAGGCCATAAAGCAGTAAATAATTTTATTTATTATTTATAAATTCAAACTTGCAGTAAAAGATTTTGAGTAAAATAATTACAAGATTTTATTAAAAATCAAATTTATTTTTATTTTTACTGACATGAGTCAACAAACAACATTTAATTCTAAATTTTAAAATAATTGATTTTATTAAGTGATTCTAACTATATGTGAGGGATATTTTGGTTATCTTGCTTTTTTCATTCTATGAATGGTTACCAAGGGAATCACTAATCTCTGAAGTCACCGTGAAGAATCATTGATTTCAAGAAGTGCAAGTCATACTACAAGATGATGTGTAATCCTTTTGTCTTAAAGTGACCATGTACAAGTTGATTATGAATCATCACATAAAAAATAGTTTTTTCGAAAAGTTTTCTAAGTTCATATAGTAAAGAAACTGAGTGAAAAGTGCTACTGCTGCTATTAGAGGAGCCTGAGTTTCTGTTGTACGACCATTTCACAGAGTAAGATAAGGGTTTAAAGATATATGAGAAATTTAAAACTTGGTCATGAAACAGGGAACCGGTGGATGTTTTACGCGCTGATCTAAAGCAGTTGATCACACTGGTTTACGTAGAAGAAAATAAGTTGCTCAAGAGTGAATTTGTTACAAATTTGCCATTGCATGTTTGCCAAAAGATGAGAGCTTCAGCAAATATCCATGACATGAGCCTTTCAGAAATTGTTTGTCAAGCCCGCGCTCTGTCATTAGAATACCTGATTTGACCATATTGGTTTCTTTGAAGATATCGCATTACAATGGAAGATTGAAAGATAGACTCTTACGGCTGTAGAAGACCCGGGCACTACAGAAACAATGCCTCCTGCAGGAATGTTGAACGTTTGATAATAAAGAGCATTCATCAATATTCAAAAAGATTACTAGGAAACAATAGGAGAAAACCTGTAGCGCGAGCTATTTCTCAATGATGTCGAGGATAGCCCAGATGATAATCAAGGTCCAGGTAAAGGAAAGTGTTGAGGGGGATAAGTCGACTCCGGATTCTCTTAAACGATAATGTAAGCAAGCTTGTAAGTCGTAAGGGCGTTGTCATATTGTTGGATGGTACTAGGAAAAGGCTACTGAAGATTATTCGTGTTGAGATAAATTGATGTTGTGGCAAGAATGGATATTGTTCTGGAACTCTATACAATATGACTTCCTGGAGACGATCTTATTTTAAAGAGATAATAGAGTTTGGTAGATATTCTTCCTCATCGGGGCAGACTTTGAAGCATGATTAAATGAGGATTGCGTATTTTTACTATAAGAAATGTCTTAATATTCATAGTCTCACTCTACTTTATTAAATTTTAAAACTATTTACTAAATCTAATAAATAATATTAAAAAATTTATTTTTTTCTTGACAATTTTTCAAAATATTCCAAAATTTGTTTTCAAATCTCAAATATTTATTGCAGATTCGAATAACGGCTTATCTGATCATTTCCGAAACCATGTTGAATGGGAAATTAATAAAATCAAAAGCATAGTTGAAAACCACACGGAAAAGGAGACCGGTGTCGTTATGTCAGCCTATCAAACGACTATCTACATTAGCCGACGAAGCGCTAGCTATTTGATATCCATTTTACTTCCAGCAATTGGACTGATGATTGTCTCAATTGTTATTTTTCTCTTACCTCCAGAATCCGGTGAGAAAATTGGCTTAAGTATTACTGTCCTGTTGTCCTATACAGTCTTCAATTTAACTCTCTACACAGCACTGCCAAAATCGAAAACAATTTGTCTAGTCGGTAGGACTCAATAATTATTTATTCATAAACATTTATGTTTGCCTACAATCCTAGTCAAGACCTATCAATATGTCATCTTACTGTCCGTAACTTGATAAATTTATGTTAATAGTTGTTTTAAAAAATAAAAAAAATCGAATATATAAGCCATTAAAAATATATTTACTCCTTTAAATAGGTATCAGTAAAATCTTAAATTTTTTACAGCTGATACATTTTCAATTTTTTTTATTTTCATATCTTTTCAGTTTTAAAAAGACTGCCGAAAATATCTATTAAATATAAAACAAAATATTGATCTATAGACTGAAATAAAATGATGATTTAGGAAAATTGATTATTTGAAATGTTGACATAAATAATTCATTTATAAAAAATTTTATTGTATTAAAAAGAAATAAATGAATATTGTAACATAAACGTTAGAAATGAATAAATATGTTGAATTTGAAAAAGAAAGACAGAACATTGATTTAGGTTGCTATTGAGATTGATATTTATTCACAATAACTTGTGTTTGATCTGATCGAAGGTTATATTAAGGTGGTACTAAATATATACACACAAACATTCTCGCACCATTCATCATACATAATGACGTGATAATGTAAATGGCTTACTTGGATTATTGTTATCCCAGAAAAAGCAATTCAAGCATTTACTTATGAGTTTGTCAACCAATAAAATTTCATGAGCTGTAGAAAATGTTTTTTACCATTATTTGAGAGAAAATAAATACAGTTTTCTTCATCATTTAACGCCGGAATATTTCATGCAAAATAAACAATAAGTTACGTTTAAACAGACGTCATAAACGAAATATTTGTAAATTTCGTTTTTGAAATTTTATCTGAAATTAACACAAAACAAAATAGACATTAACATTTTAAAATTTATTATAAGTATGTACAAAAAAGTTGCTATAAACAATAAAGTCCTGATAAAATTTTGCCTGATGAATTGCAAACGAAAACTAAAGCAATATAATCATTTTTAAAACGACTAAATCCCATTTCTTTTTGCTTGTATAACTCAAATATTCAGCACTACTCTTTTCAAAGGGTTTATATAACACTCGTACAACAATTGAAAATGTCAATAGTTTAATGCTGTTTTCACGTCAGATAGAGCCCACTTAATGGCCACATAAAGAATACAAAGAATTATGTAAAAATTGGGCTTTAACCAAGACGTGCCGTTATAGTTGCTACCTATTAACTATGAAATGGCTCACTTATGGTACGCGTATATATAAAATATGTGATAAGTCCAGATAATTTAATTGCTCTTGGCTATTTCTATTTCGAAAAAAAACCTTTTAACTTTCTTGATGTTGAAAAAGATTTTAATTTAAAGAAGTTATGACAAGAATTGTAATAATAATTTCAATAAATTTTCGCAAATTTGGAATAATTGTCCCATTAAACTATGTCTATTGTATTGTATGGTAGTGGATCCCAAACTTTTTCCACTGAGGGCCAAATATAATGTTGAAAAGAGGAAATGCATTTTGTGACTTTCAGTGTTCAGACTACAAGAATACTTGCTAAAATTGTAGTAACTATAGTATAGTTGTTAAAAAGTAAAGTTTGAAATTAACAAATTAAATGAAACTTTTAAATATAATATAATTAGATTATTTTAATAATTTGTTGAGGGTCCAAGGACGGGACATGTACAATGTCTTGGTGAGCCACTTTTGGCCCGTGGTCTACATGTTGAAAACCAATGTTCTAAGGTATTTCTAGTTTACTTCTATATCATTATTATTTCTTTAATCCTTCATCAATGCCATAAACGAGTAGAAAGTTGCATGGTATTGACAATTCTTTTATATGGAATTCATGTTTGCAAGGAAATGTTAGAAGATTTTTTGGGAACAGGCTGTGGTAATTATAAATTTCGTGTAATTTAAAAACATAATAAAAACGAATTTGATCTAAAATCGCAATAAAAATAAATAAAGTGATTTTAGTCAAATTAAACAATTAAATGGCTAAAATTGTAAATTTGTTTGCTTTAGGTGTCTTTGGAATTATGAGAGAAATATTTAAAATTTTCATATTGGAAATTTATGTTAGACTGAGTTTAATTGAAATTCTTATTAGTTTTTAAAAGTAATAAATTATAATTTATTAGAAAAATTTTAATCTAAATTTATCGATTATTTCAAAAATATAAAAATTTAAACAAATTAAAATAATTTTCATTCGAAGAAAAAAAATGATTCTTCAATTTTTCAATATATTAAATATAGATAAATTTAAATATTTTTAAATTTTTAATTTTACTAAATTCTTGGTTAATTGACATTAAGTCTGGTTTTTACTGTAATTGTAGAAAAATTTGAAAGTAAAATAAGTTTACAGAAATTTTTATAAAAGTAAAATAAAACTAAAAATGTGCGTCGTGTCCGCAATAATTATTAATTGCAAATATTTTGACCTAAAATAGGTAGTGCTCACCAGAATATACAATTGAACTAAGCTTTCGCTTTTTCTTCCTCTTTAATTGAATCTTTCTTTTCCACTTTTTTGCTGTTCATTCAAATGACTCCAAAATTATTACAATTTAAGAAAATATTGGAATTTTGTTGATTTCGACAATACGATAATTATTACGTTATTTTTCTTGAAATTCTTTTTAAAAAAATGTAAAAGAAATTTATGAGAAGTTATTTAAATTTCAAATTTTTAAATAAATTTAGTGATTCAAAAAATTGAGACAATTTCGAAATTTTTCAATGATATATATTTTAAACAAATAAATTTGATTATTCAAAGATTTTCAGTTTATTTGTCATTTCTGTTGGATTATGTTTTGATTAGAATTTTAGTTGACTATGTGCAAAATTTATTTAGGTAGATAATGAGATTTATCAGCACCCGGTTGTCACAATAAAATCATATATATAAATTTTATTCAAATAATAATTGAGTAGAAAAGGCGAAATCATCAAAAGAAAATACAAAATTTTTTGATAATTTCTGATGTTAAATATATGAAAGGTAAATAATTAATTTCCAATGAAAACGATAAAAAATGATGATGAGGATGAAGATAATAATAATAATAACTATATTAATAATAATAATAATAATAATAATAATAATAATAATAATAATAATAATAATAATAATAATAATAATAATTGTTAATTAATTAGTTGAAAGGTTAAAATATTTATTTTTTATATGTGACAAATAATAATAAATGATAGTTGTTACATGATTTCCATGCTATTATATATAAAAATTAATAAATCCTAAACCACTTGTTTCAATAAATGAGAAAACAGCTAATAACAGTAAGTGAGAAAATTTCTTAAGCACAGCTTATAAGCTGTCAAGCATTGTCATATTTACACTACTTTGTTAGGGCTACAATTATTCAATATAAAATAAAATTTAATTTCACAATATTTAAACCATAACATTGATGCTTATATATTACTGTATTTTATAACCAATTTAATAATTCTTTATCTTCTATTTTTTCATTATTTTCGAATTCTACTAATGTATTGTACTAGGGTTTTTCATAACTGTTTAACGGTAACAGTAAACAGCTGTTTTTATTTTAACTGTTTTAACTGTTACTGTTTTAGAAATTTATAATTCATTCCTCAATAAATTAATATGATGATTACGATGAAAAACAGAGCAAAGTGATTTCAAACATCAAAGTGAAACTGGAAAACAAAACAAAATTCAGTTTGTATGTTGATGAGTACACTACAGGCCGACGATTTTTTTGTGAACCTTCATAGTAGTGATGATAAAGCTACAATGAAAACAGGACTTGTTCGTATTCATGGTTCATGTTCAGCTATCGATATGGTTAAGGCAATCGAAGTTCATTTAGCTGATTTTGGTAAAACTATGGCCAAAGATATTGTTGGTAAAACGTAAGGTGGGGCTGCAGCGAAAAAAATTACATTCGACAAATATATATAATTGGACAATTCTGCTTAAATCATGATCTGAATTTTGGAATGTGCTATACGTTATATAAAAAAAGCGTTAAAGAAAAATCTGATGATCATATCATGAATACCAGTGAAATTGATGAAATTGACTATTTTGAAGATGGAATTGATAAGGACGTGGAAAGTGAAGATTTAATAGAACAAAAAGGGTTTTATTACTGCATATTGGAGAACTCAAGACAGAAAATATATAGTTCGCAATAATGTTTTTTTAACCAAAATAAAACAAAACCTTGATCACGAGAGAGAGCAGCATCTTGATGTAAAGACGCAACGGAATTCTATTACAACAATGCTTGAGCCATTAGTTATGACAGAAAATACAATTCATGAAACATTAATTGTATTTAATGCGTTTAATTGTATTTAATGCGTTTAATTGTATTTAACCCGTTTATTGAAAATTTATTTTGTAAATCACCCTCCCCCCAAAAAAAAATTTCAGCGTACGCCCATGATAAAAAGCAAGTAACAAAGTGCGAAATCACTCTTTCCGAACTCAAATGTTGCTATTTTAATATTTAAGTTCTTTTCTTTTTATAACCTTTAGATCGTTTGTTATTTGACTGGTAATCGTTTACTTTTATTTGGCACAATTATAATTAGCTTCTACACAGCACACTTTTTAAAACATCTCGAAAAATAAAATATTTCAATTAGTTTAAACCAATGATCACAAAGTTCTGATGTAATTACTTCCAAAATAAACCAATTGTTCAGCATCATACTTGACACTAATCGAAAATTTAAATAAATCATTTTAATATTTTCCTGGGCTTCCAATACAACTAGATTGTTCCTTATTGTAGAATAAATTAATTTTAATTAGGTAGTTTTGCGATTTTAACTTTGTTTAGGGCCCGCCAAATTTTTATTATTATATCTGTGATAGTTTCAAGATTTATTGTTCAATCAAACATGCTTTCCCTGAAAATAATGATTTTTTAATTTGAGTTTAATTAGATTTTCTATTATTTTTGATGTTTCACATTGATTTTATTAGTTTTCATTGCTTTTCTTTTAATGTATCATTTCGATTTATATCAAACCCTAATACTTGTATATGTATTTTATTTTAAATATACGTTGAATTTAGTTAGACTATTCAAATTTTAAAATGCATTGCTTTAATTAATTAAAATTTCACATTTGACCAACGTGTGATTAGTTATGTTAGTAATAGTTGAAACAAGATATTTCATAAACTTTTATACTATTCAACATTTTTCTTTCCGTCCTGTGTAGAAGCGTTGCATATTTGAATCGTCACAATTTATAACTGCTTTAATAGGCTATTAATTGACCGAATTATAACTTTAAAATAACGACCATTCATCTGGATTAAGCTTTATCAAAATCCGGTTTCTATAAAATGAATGTGCTATAATATTATAATAATTATATATATATATATATATATATATTTAATCCTTAAAATTATAGTATTACAATATTAAATCGTTTTCTTTGTTTATAAACTCAATTTAATTTTGAAGTGGCTTTTTAAAATAATGATCATAATAATTTGAAAGTAGATTTCATTTAATTATTTCTGGTTTTAAAAGATATAGAAAATCAAAAATAATTATTATATTATTCGAAAATAATCAAAATATTTTCATTTTTACTATTGACTGAAAATAAAAATATTTAATTTATATTGACAATAAATCATTGAAATTCCTAATAACACATTTAAAAATTAGACAAAATGCAATTTATGTATGTAATTTTATTTAGAATTTTAATTAATTACTTCAGGTTGGCTTATGGCATATCTTGAATTGCTTTCGGTAGTCGCTATTCTCTTGAGTGGTCTCGTTTTACGATGCTATTATCGTTCAAGGGACGAACAGCTTGAAAACTGGGCTCATCGTGTAATTGCTTCTAGAGATTTCCTGATGAGACTTTGTTCAAGACGAATGATGAATTGCCGAAAGTATGAAAAAAATGACGGCCGCATTAAGACTTGGCAAGAATTTGCAGTATTTTTAGACACACTCTTCATTTATTTATACTTAATTATTTATACGATAATGATTATAATTTCGACGTATTTTTTCATGTATTAATTCAGACTCTGTTGATTCAATTTTAGATTGGTTCTTTGTATCATTATGATCTCAGTTCATTTAGGACAAATGTGTTCTTTTTTAATAAAATTTTAATTTATAACTATTATTTTGGTTTTATTTTGTGAAATTATTAATATTTATACTAAGACTGAACGATTTAAACAATTTATTTTTATGAATATTATAAAGAAATGAGACTATTGTGTTAATGATGTAAAGAAAAAGTGATTTTTTTCTAGTGAAAACTCAAATATTAATTGTGAATTATCAAATGTAAATATGTAAATATTGATGCAAATTAAAAAAGCGATTAATTAAATGATCAGTATTTTAAATAAATAATCAGTTCATTATTTTAATTATTCTGTATTTATGTAGATCCTTTCTCCCTCTTTAGTATGTGGTTGAGATCTCATTTTTTTGTGTTTTTTATGAGAATAATAATAGCAGTAATAATTGTAAATATAAAAATAATGTCATGATAATAGCTGAAATGATTTGAAATAAATTTTAATTTATACTATTTAGTAAGTTGCCAATTTACTATAGAGATATTGAAAGATACAAGAATAGAAATAAATTAAACTGTTTGGAAAATAAAATATTGAAGCTAAATAAATTATTAAATCTATAGAACGATAAAAGTACTGTAGATCATTTTTTTGAGTAAAGAATTCCGAAGATTTGAAAAGAAGAAAATAACCAAATAAATATTATTTTTATTATTGTGTTTGTAATAAATTGCTTTATTAATTAACAGTTAGTTTTGATTATTCTTTAGTTTTGTAATCGTAACTTCAGAACATAACATTCACTCCAAACCGTACCGACTCACTTTTACAGGAGGCTCGGTTAGGCTCAACAATTTTTATTTGACACATTTATTAATCGACGTATTAACACAAAAAAATCATAAGTAAACTCACAACAACCAGTTTTGTTTTAATAAAATTATTAGTAAATTATATATTTTTTATTAGTAATTTAATAGAAATCATCAGTTCTTTAATTGGATATATCATAAGGAAAAATCTAATTTCGTTGAAAAATGAAAATAAAATATAATATATTAATAAAAAAATCAGAGTTTCACTAGCTTTCTTTGGTCTGTCGCTTTTTCGTTTCTTCTATTTGTACTTATTTGCTTCAGATGGTGATTTAACAAACTTAAGGTGAATTGATGAACCAATAGCATGCTACCATACAGCGCATTTGTATTTTGCTTCTTTACAATTAAAAACTTTTATTTGAAACAATTCAAAATCCGATTTTATGATAACAGCTTTCCAACTCCCATAAGTCGTAAGCAGTTAAATTTTTTTTATACTGTTGGAAAACCTTCATCGTGGTTTCGCATTTTTGAATCCCGCACAAACTCCAACCCTAAAGCAAGACAATATTTTTTGTTAGATGCTATACCCGACGAGTTAATGTCAGAATTATGTGATCAAATAGCTGATACTCTTAACACAGGAAACCCAATTTCACGAGTCAATCAACTCCGTAATTCAAAAAAATATATTCCCCCACACGCATCTCAGCAATCGAGAAATTAATGAAACCCACTCTATATACTGCTCAAGCGCCATAATTATTTTTATCCCAAATCGTTCGGGAACTCGAGAATGCTCACACTGGTCTATCAAAAAACACTGCTCTTCTTTGTAACAATTTTTAACCAGCGCTCCCACATCACGTCCAAACTTCACTTCTCGTTGTTGTTTCAGATGATCCTTTTCACCTTGCAAAAATCGCCGATAAACTTGTCACAAGGCCACCTATTCGAAACGTACTGACTTCCATCTCATCGGTCTCCGAAAGAGCCACAAAATCAAATTCTCTTCCTCTGACTTGTTATTTTCACAAAAAATTCTCATCTGGGGCTAGAACATGTCACATAAGATGTTCATGACCAAACTTCCTCCTACTTTAACAATTATACCAATTTGTATTTATCACAACCTCTTCGGTATACAGGCATAAAAATGTCTTCCAGGCTGCAATTATGTAATTCGGAACATTACGAAAACTACCCAAATATTCCTAAAAAAAACTAAATTCGAATTCTGTCAACACTGGATTTTCAGGCGACGCCTTTGCGATCAACAACATCCTTACTGTTGAAGCAACCTTTGACTACAGTTCATCGATTCACTTTCTCGTTGACTCCGGCTCATCATTTTCAATCCTTCTAACTACTTTCACTCCAGAAATCAAATCTCCTTTCACTGTCTTGGCCGCCAATGACACACCCATGCAATCTTTGGGAACAAAAACACTTCCATTCACAATGATTTATAAAAAAACAAAAGCGGAAAATAGCGATCAATCAGACCAGTAAAACGGCAGAATTGACAAAATTGGTCATAATTATATTAATAAAATAAAATAAAAAATAAATAAGAAAAGATCAGAAGATATAATTTAAACAATTAATAAAGAAAATAAATTAATAAAAATTAAAGGAAAATATATTATTAAGCCAATTAAAATCACACATTTGCAAAAAAATTAATATAAAAATTACAGTTCAGTTCATTATTTTGGACTTTACAAATTTTATTAACTCGAAATTTTATCATCAATCAACTGTTTGTTTTTAATATAGCTTGTTTTCGTACATGCATTTTATTTGGATGTTAGAGGCTTTCAACAGGTCTTTTGCTGATTTAATATGTTTGCTTTTGAATACATAGTATTGTATGTAGCACCAAAAGGTTCACTTGCTCAGACTTTTAGTAGTTCTGAAGTTTAGTTCTGATTAAAAATACCGTTTTTGGTGGATGTTGGACTAGACGCGGTTGACATTGAAAATTGTTAGCGATGGATGTAAAAGTCTAAAGGAAACTGCACAAATTTAAAATCAATCTGATGAAGCTCGGCAAAGGAGAGGAGAAAGCTTTAGAGCACCTTTGGCCGTGAAATGCCTGTTGAAAATAGAATGAGAAAAGAAAGAGGTAATTTACCATAAAACCAAAAATTACTATGGGGGTAGGTGGGGTTTTATCATTTCATTCGAATTTGTGTTAGAATAGTAACTATCAAGGACACGCTTACATATAACGACCTGCTGAATACATATACATAAAGTGAGGCATTACAATTTATCTAACGATACATGACCAAATCTAGATTGAGAATTAATGAAGTTGTAAAGAGGTCAAGTACATTAAAATTACTAATTATCAACCAAAACATCGAATATTCGATTGTTGTCGTGAAAATTCATCATTTCCTTTAGTATGGGGTTTATGTAAAATATCAGAAATTCATTAAACTAAAGTCATAATGGGAAGAAAGTCATCGTCTATCACTAATAAAGCCAAATAATTTTCAACAAATCGTTTTCAAACTTGTTGAAAGCTAAATAAAGCTGGAAAAGAACATGGCTCAACGGTGGTTGATCTTGGACTAAAGCAAAGCTTTTATGTGGGTTTACACTAAGACTAAACTTCGGAAACGCATTCTAAAGCACGACCTAGCGAAAACTGCGCATCTAATTTCGCACTTACCTGTCATTTTTAGAGCCACTGGTAACCACTTCTGTGTAACCCAGCCAGAGCAAAGTGAAGCTGGCCTAAAATAAGAAAAGCAATTTAAGAGATAAACCAAGAATGCACTACTAAATGTGCCTGATTTGGTTCTCAAATATTCAAACCCATCAACTTTATCCCTGAGACACCAAATCAGCCGAAAAATGTGCCTCCTGTCAATAAGTGATAATTTCGATTTGAAGTTGTCTATGGACCCAGAAACAAGATCAATTACACTGCATCCACCTCCGAAACAACATGGAGCAACAAATAGGAAATGTGAAATATCAATTTGAAATGGAAATCAAATTGACTTAAATTTTTGCTTTGAACGAGTATTAATTTTCGTTAAATTTTAAGTAATCGCGTCTAATTAAATTTTACAATAAATGATTGTATTTTCAATAATCTAAATGTAAGTGAGATAAAGTTCTAGGGAAATAAAACGAAATAAACTCTTTCTCCCGTTTATGATGAGATTATAAAAGTGAATGCAAACACCGAGTGAGAGAGTTTAAGGAAAAGTTTAGGCGTAAGTCAATCTATCAGCAGCTAGTTAGAAAGAGAAAGGAGATCATGGAGTACACTAGTAGTGGGATGTGTCACATCCGGCACATGTCACATCCAGCACAGTACCCCCCCTCCCCGCTGAGAGAAAAATTTTCTAAGTCCAAAAGTACAAAAAATTTTTAAGACAAAGACAATGACTCATTCAAGGTCATTTAAACAAAGACCATGGCTCATTCAAGGTCATTGGATGACTCATCATATTTTTTCAAGGTCATTTAAACAAAGACCATGGCTCATTCAAGGTCATTGGATGACTCATCGTATTTTTTCAAGGTCATTTAAACAAAGACCGTGACTCATTCAAGGTCATTGGATGACTCATCATATTTTTTCAAGGTAATTGAAACAAAGACCATGACTCATTCAAGGTCATTGGATGACTCATCATATTTTTCAAGGTCATTTAAACAAAGACCATGACTCATTCAAGGTCATTGGATGACTCATCATATTTTTTCAAGGTCATTCAAAATTTCTCAAGGTTATATTATTTTTAAACATTTTTAAATTTAAATTTACTACTTATAAAAATAAGTAGTATATATTTTGTAAATTTATTTTATTATTATTAAATTAAATTGTTTGTTTTAATCAAGTCAATTATTTTATTATTATTATTATTATTAATATTATTAATATTATTATTTTATTTTTATTATTATTTTTATTATTATTATTATTATTAACATTATTACTATATAATGAAAACCACGACATATACAACAAATTTATTATAAAGAGATAATTCTACTATAGTAGTATTGTCGAAGAGCTTTATTCAAAGCCCATTCCACATACTTCCGATATCTGGCAGCGCAGCAATGACATCCATCACCACAAGGGTATTCGGGTTCCATATCTTTGGACAATTTGTTTTGTTCGATATCCCATAGGAATTCATCGATTACAGTAAATATCCATATTGATGTATGATTGAATATCAAGTCTGGAATTATTGATGCTGGCTTATCCATGATTCCATGTATTTCTGGATAATAGAATTCCAGACGTTCTTTAATAACTTTAAAATAATCATCTAAAAAACAAGTAATAATAATAATAGTAATAATAAATTACCATAATGTTTTATTTCATTCATAGCTTGAACTGCGCTCGGTACAATCATTTTAATGATAAAAATTGAAATAACAATTACTTTTATACTAATTTACACACACACACACACATCTTTAGCTATAAACAATAAATATTAATTTATATAGATTTAAAAATGATTAAAGAAATTTTAATAATATTATTAGTTTTTAATATGGCCAACTCAATTGTTGTAACCGTTCAAGGTAAAAATTCAACAAGATGTGTATGTCCAGATACCGCTGTATTGATGGATATTTTGTATATGATAGATAGGCCTAGATATTTGAAAACTCCAGTCAAAAGATTATCTGAAAGAATGAGTAATTTAGAATTCCGATTTGAACATACATATGAGACTTTAAAAAGAGCTAAAAACGAATTATATGATGATATTATATATTAAATAAGACCATTGGTACTATCAAAAATGAATTAAGAAAATCAATATTAGAATTGAAAGAAAATCATAAACTTAATGAAAAAATGATGAATCAAGTTCAATTTAGTATAAAATTTTATTCTAATAAAACAACTGATCAGTTCAATCGTATAATGAAATTACAAAAACACCCAGTTAACAGTGGCGGCAACATCTTGAAAGAAGTTAACAGTGCCAACAAATCATCATTGCCATTTCCATTATATATTTTACATATTTTCTTAGTATTACATGATTCTGATTGGTCGAATATAGTATAAATAAGCTTACACTTTCATATATTTTTATAAAATGCCAGAAACTAAAATTTTTATAACTTTGTTGAATGAGCTGGTCTCTAATAATAGAGAAGAAGATGAAATCATTAAAAACATGAAATTTATGGTAAACCGTACCGAGAAAATCGTTGAAGACATCCCATTCGATTATGAAAAAATTCTCAATTTGCCACCATTGGAGAGAAAGAAGGCATTCCAATCAATATTTAGTTACATGTTCGATGAAAATAATAAATGGATGCGAATAATAGTAGGATTAATGTACATGAAACACATGATATTAAAATCTGGATCCGAATATGAAAATTATTTCCAATGGTCTATAGAGGTATATTACTTTATATTGTTAATAATTTATTATTATTTAGGTGATAGAAACAAAAATTGATCCGTGGGTAGAATCAAACGGTGGATGGACAGCTATTATTCAAGTTGCCGCAGAAGCCAAACGCTCTGATATTTATATCGAGAATTGCAAATTTTTATTAAAACTATTCACTGGAGTATCTGTTTTATATTTATGTAACAAGGTTTATCATAGATTTTAATAAATATTTCTTTGTTATTTTTATTAATAAAAACTATATTTTAAAGATTTATTGATTATTACATGTACATTCTTCATCACCACAAGATTCTTTCATAATATTTTCTATAACATGATCAATACAATTCTTAAATTCGGTAGGCTCATCTTTTTCGGTAGCTTCTTCAACATTAATAATTTCTTCAGAATCATTAATAATTTCAGTATCTCCATCATTAACAATTTCATCACTCTGACATTCAGATTCGCAATCCGATTCTTTACTCAATGCTTCAACTAGAGTGAACATATCTCTAATTTTTACACCGGTTATTTCTTCAAGTTTATCAAACAAAAAGTTTATTAAATATTCTAAACGAAATTAATTAATTATTTTATATTTTATATTTTACCTTTTTCAGACATCATTTTACCACTATTTTAAAACTACTTATAATTTTGTTTATAGAATAACAAAGAAACATTAATACATTTATTAAACACTATACATTAAAATAACTGTGAAAGTCTAGCAGTAACAATTTTCCAGATTGGAGAAAGCACATCGTTTTGATCTGCTTTATATCCTTGGATTGTTATTGTTATATACCAGTTTTCCTGTTCTTTGAATCCAATTTCTGTAAATGCATCATAATATCTGGTATATTGACTCGTGAAGAAAGCATTTTCATTGCATTTTAAATTGGAATTGATCTTTTGAATGTTTTATCAATATCCTTGATATTAACATTGAGAGAGTACCAGCAAGAGATTGAAATTGCGTTTTATTGAGTTTGACTGGATTTGCCAATTGCATATTGATAGGCTCCTTTAAAAAATACATTTATAATTGTGGAACATCTGAACTGGTTGGACACTTATTTTCTTGGTCATGTTTGATTTATGATCTTTATAATGTGGTGACGCACTTTTATACCCTTGACAGATACTGATTAACCAATCAGAATCATGCATGATCACAAAGACAATGCATGATAAGTGCATGATAAGTGCAAGACAAGTGCGTGACTGGAAAACTGTATGTGAATTAACTCGTGGATTTTGTATATGATTTTACGCATTCATCTATATAAAATGTATTATTAACATCACGTGTTTTATTATTATTATTATTATTATTATTATTATTAATATTATTATTAATATTATTTTTATTATTATTATTATAAATATTATTATTATGTGTTTAATTAAAGATAATGCATCATCACAAAGACAGTGCATGTTAAGTGCGTGATCATAAAGACAGTGCAAGATAAGTGCGTGACTGGAAAAGTGTATGTAAATTAACCCGTTGAGTTTACATATATAATTTTACACATTCATCTATATAAAATGTATTATTAATATCACGTGTTTTATTATCATTATTATTATTATTGTTATTATTTTAATTATCATGGTTTTTATTATTATTATTATTATTACTATACTAATAAAATTACTATTTTTATTATTATTACCAACATCAAAATAAAACTATTACTTTCAAAAACATTTATTATTATTACCAAAATAAAACTAATAAAACAACAAAAATAAAATACAATAACATTTATTACCAACAATAAAACTACCAAAACAATCAAAATAAAATACATTTATTTTCTTAACAGTTTCATTTTTGAAAATTTCGTATTGAATTTGTCAGATTCCATTCGACATAGCGCTGATATCGGAAATCACAGCAGCTACACCCCAGAATGCAGGGGTATTCAGTTTCCATCTCCTTGACCATTCGGTTTATTTCATTGTCCCAAAGAGCTTGCTTAATGAGATTGGAAATATCTATTCTTGTTTCATTGTATATTAACTGTTGATGCATTGACGGTTCTTGATTCTTCAAAATCTCCTTTATTTGAGGATAGTAATAAATAATGCGATCTATTATCATTGGACATATTGTCTAAATAAAATATAAAAAAATGAAATAAAAAAAAAGATAAATTTACCGTAATCAGCGATATTTTCTTTGGCATAGCATACATAATATTTTCCATTTTAAAAATGAAATCAAATGAATAAGCAAGTTGTTTTAAACAATCATTGGCCAATCAGATATCGACCAATCCGGTGATTTCATTTGTATGTCACAAACAATATTTTTGTACTCTAGATTTCGCACCCCTAATATGACTATTTTGCCACTAGCAAACACGTTAACACACATTGGGTTGTATTTTAAAAGCCTCAGTGCAGGAAATAATTCTGGTTCGAACATACAAAGACATTTTGTTGACATGTTGTATAGATTGATAGATTGTCCTATATCCATGGTAACTGTAATTGACTGTATTTTAAGATCCTTTATTCTATATTGTAATTTATTGACATCTAAAGGTTTCTTACATCCCATGATTCTGCATTTGCCTGATTGAAAAATATTATAGGGTATTTTCCACTCCTATCTACAATTTGCTGGGGTTTACCATTTGGAAACGTCATTTTGATACATCGAATGTTCCTTTATAATTTATATTTGATAACATAATTAAACAATAAAGAAATATTAAGCTATATATATTATTTTTAGGAAGAGTTCATTAAATCATATAATATAAACAAAAACCTATAATTATACAAATTAATAATGGAATTAAGAAATGATGCGGTATATCAAATCGTTGGCCCAAGTGGTAGTGGTAAAACTATGTTTGTGTGTAAATTACTGAAATCTAATTTATTTCAAACCAAATTCAACAAGATTTATTGGCATAAGGGTGCAGATGAAGAACATGGATTAACTCAAGATAATTTCTGTAAATTGAAAAACATGAAAATAGTAAAGGGTTTCGATAAAAACTGGTCAAGTCGATTAAGGAAAGGTGATGTCATCATTATTGATGATTTGTATCAGGAAGCTAATAAAGAAAAGGATTTTAATAATTTATTCACAAAAATCAGTAGACACGTTGGTGTTACTGTGATCTTTATTACTCAAAATCTATTTCATCAGGGTGGCGCCCATCGAACAAGGAATTTAAATGTTCAATATTTAGTTATTTTCAAGAATCCTAGAGATGCAACAGTTATTGATTTTCTTGCTCGACAGGCATACCCTAATAATCGTAATTTTCTCATCAGTGCATTTCAAGATGCTACAAAATCACCACATGGATATATATTCTTGATTTCACACAACAATGCAATGACGATTTACGGGTAAAAACTGATATTTCAATAAAGAAGGTGCCATGGTATATAAACAAAGTTGAAAACTTTAACATGTAAAAATGTTTATGAAATCCAGGCTTAAAAATATCCGAAAACTTAGACAGAGTATTAAAAAGACTATAAATAAAGTTCCACCAAAAACCAGTTATACACCATCTAAAAAGCTAATAACTGAGAATTACCCTGCAATGAATCTAATTTCGAAAAACATTATTAAAAAGAGTAAGAAAACAGATAAAATTGTAAAAAATCATAGGAGTTTCCCATATTTTAATGCATTGTTAAAGGCTTCGAGTATGAAAAGAATGTCTATTTTACAATCATTTCCAACTTTGTTGTCGATGATTTACTCAAAATTCTATTAAAAGTAGTCAGAGGTAAAATCAAAATCAGTAATTCTAAAAAACTAGTACTGAATAAACATCGTAAGCCTTTGTTATCACTAGTAAATAATATAAATCGTAAGCAAATGAGAAAAATCATATATAAACAACAAGGTGGTTTTATTGGAGCAATGTTACCATTAGCATTATCATTATTATCACAATAAACGATGGGCAATCATTACCTAATGTTAAATTAAAATTTAAATCATCTTGTTGTAATGGAGAAGATTTGGACGAACCCAGAAGACGAGGCAGGTTTCGGTGGAGTGGCAAAGTTAAAGAAAAGAGTCCCAAAGTCGAAAAAGGAAACGCAAAAGTGGTTGTCAGATCAGCTTGCGTACAGTTTAAACAAACCGACGCGGAAAAGATTTCCAACGAGAGCTTATAAGACATTCGGTATTAATGATTTATGGCAAATGGATTTGATGGAGATGATACCGTATTCGAAAATTAACAAGGGTTATAAATATATTTTAACGTGTATCGATGTTTTCAGTCGTTTTGCCCGCGGTCTACCAACAAAGACAAAATCTGCCGAGGAAATATCTAAAGCAATTAACTCAATGTTTAAAAATGGGCATCCAGATAATTTGCAAACCGATTTAGGTATTATTATTATTATTATTATTATTATTATTATTATTATTATTATTATTATTATTATAGGCAAGGAGTTTTATAATAGTAAAGTTAAGCAAATCCTGGATCGTCTCAAAATAAATCATTATTCTGTATATTCTCAATACAAAGCCGCTCATGTTGAAAGATTTAACCGGACATTGAGGGATAGATTGAAGAAATATTTCGTGCATCAAGGTAATAAAATATGGATAAATGTATTACCGAAAATACTTGTTAGTTATAATAATTCATCACATCGAGGTCTGAATGGCTTGAGACCCGTAGATATCAGCTCGAAAACATTAGCTAAATCAGTACGATCTAAAACAGTTGCTATTACAAAACCAAAATATAAAGTTGGTGATCACGTTAGAATTAGTAAAATATCTGCTTCACCTTTCATCAAAAATTTCTATAGTAATTGGAGTGATGAGGTATTTCAAATTACTAAAATTAATACTAAACAGAGTCCTGTAATGTATGTTATTAAAGATAGTGATAACAATTTAATACAAGGGAAATTCTATGAACAGGAATTACAAGTTATTTCCAAACCTACGGTGTTCAGAATTCAGAAAATATTGAAAACTAAAATGGTGGGTAAGGATAAACAATACTATGTTAAATGGCATGGATATCAAAAACCCTCATGGATATCATCAAAAGACCTAGTAAAATGAGTTTCTATACAATTTTACCGAGTAATAGTTGCCTGCTAATCCATCCGGAAAATCAAGCAAGTAAATTTATGGTTGATCTTCAAAATCCCATTTATTTACATGGAAATTGGGAAGTTGCTTTGCAAGACTTTACATTTGTGTACAATACATTCCCATTTTATAGTCATTGTAAAATCGGATTCAAGAAACGTGTACCCAAAACCTGTAGTGGTATTTTCTCAATCAATAATTTTGAACGATATTGTCATATTCCGAATCAGATTTTAGATGAAAATTGTGGCATGTTTTTCAAAGATGGATTGAATGTTAGTTGTGATTATAGTCCATTTACAATAAAGTTTGAAAGTATTGAGGATGCCAAGCGAATGGGTTGTGATAAGCTTAACATTGTTGTTCCTGGTACTGAATACCTAATACGTTTCAAAACATTTGATGAAAAAAGTGTAACAATCGAAAACATCAAAATATCACTATCATATATTAATGAAGTTGAAGAGACATTTACATTTACTAATGATTATATATTGAAACACTTGAAGAATTACATAAATATATTTCATTCAATTGTTTACATATATTTAAAACTATTGAATTTGTTAAAGATGGATTATGTAAATTCAGTCTGAATAATAACATTTGTGAAATTACATTTGATAAAAATTTGGCTAATACATTGGGATTAGATAAGCAAACATATAGGACAAGTGCTTTTGGTGTACGCAAACCAAAAATAATAAAACTTCATAGACAAATGTTCATATATACTAACATCATCGATCCTATAATTGTTGGTGATTCTTTGGTTCCTCTTTTGAAATCTGTTTGGGTTGATAAACATGACCAGGATGAAGTTGTCAATATAAATATCGATAATCCCATGTACTTACCGGTATCAACATCATGTATAAACAATATAGAAATAAATATTCGTGATGATAGCGGTAAATTTATTGAATTTAGTAAAGATACAAAAACTCATTTGACATTAAATTTTCGTAAATTAGATGGCCAATAACGATATTATTAGTATGTATAGTGGTAGCCAAAGTGGTGGCGAATTACCATATTTTATTGGTAAACAGTATGGATCAGGTTGGTTGAGAACAATTAGTAGATTTGCACTTCCTATTCTTAAACGCCTTGGTAGTTTTGGTATGAAAACTGCTAAAGATGTGATAATGAATGAGCAGAAAATATTGCCATCTCTGAAATCAAATGCATTATCCGAGTTAGGGAAAGTTCTACCTAGTGTTGCAGGTATGTTTCAAAAACAAGAACCTGCACCAACACCGATTCCAAAACGTAAAAGACATCATAAACATATATTTCAAAAATGATTTGTGGTAAATCTGAATTGTGTTTATTTGATAGACCATCTCCCCAAGCAGTAATTGAAATGGGGGCCTTTGAAGAGGTATTCCCGATGAATTCTATTAATGATAGTAGAACCGATATTGAATTTTATATTAATGGTTCCCAAACTGAATATTTAGATTTGAATGATACATTGTTAACTGTTCAGATCAAAGTTGTAGATAAAGATAGAAAACCGTTGGGTGAACCTAGTGATGTAATACCAAACAATTTCTTGTTTCATACACTTTTTAAAGATGCAGTTCTCGGATTTAATAATATCAAGATTGAGGGTGGAAACAGTACATATATTCACAAAGCTCTAATAGAAACTATTATAAATTACAATAGTGATACTAAAAAATACATGTTTAACTCCTATGGGTTATGGTAGTGATGATGATAGGAAAAAGTGGATTAAAGGATCGAAATTATTTACCATGTGCTCATCATTACAACTCGATTTTATGGATCAACCGAAATATTTACTCCCAGGTGTTAATGTACACATTAGATTGAAAAGATCTGATTCGGCATTATCACTAACAAGTGCTACCACAGCACCAATTCTTCAATTAGTTGATGCAAAATTATTGGTAAGAAGAGTTCGTGTTGAGCCTTCTGTATTAGCAGGTCATCAATTGGGGCTTAATTCTAAGCATGCAATATATCCATTGAAAACAAAGGAAATTGTTCAATTTGCAATTGCTAAGGGTTCAGCTTCTTTCTATAAGGAACAAATATTTGGAGATAGAAGAATGCCCAACTTTATATTGGTAACATTTCAAAGTGAATCTCAATATAATGGATCATACTTAACATCGAGCTCAATTTTCAAAAACTTTGGTGTAACATCGCTAACTTTATCGAAAAATAGTGATTATAGAGAAACATATACTCAAGATTTCGAAAATGATAATTATTGTGCTACATATATGCAGAGTATAGTTAGAAATATGGGTTATTTGGATAAAAACCTTAATTTTGGTATAACTCTTGATGATTTTAAAACCAAATATCCATTCTTTACATTTGTTTGGCACCCGATTTTGATTTAAATCAGAGTCAATTACCTCAAAATGGAAATTTGCGATTAGATATAAAGTTTGCTAAAGCTACAATTGAACCGGTAAATGTTCTAATATATGGAGTATTTGAAAAAAGAGGTTCAAATAACTGCAAACACAACAGTGTTGGTATAAATGTATAGATAATTTATGATAATTTGTCATGGAGTAAGTTTTTAAATGTATTATTAATATTATTGATATAGTTCTGTTCAGGTCTATCGAATTGGAAAACAAATACTAGGACATGAATTTTTAGGGGTATTTCCTCTTGATAAAATTCCATATTTACGTAATAATCAAGCCATAATCGTCAATACTCAATCATCTCATCTCGGTGGAGAACATTGGTTAGCAATATATATGAAGCCTAGCAAGATATTTGTATTTGATCCTATGGGTTTCTATTATCCGGCTTTAATGGTTTCGAAACTGCAAACAATGGGTAAACCTATTGTGTATAATAAAACTATGTATCAAAAACCATGGACCTTAACATGTGGTCAACATTGTTTAGCTTGGTTATTATCCAAGAGATTTGATGATTAATAAATGTATTAATGTTTATTGTTTTGTTTTAATTATTAATATTTTTTATTTATTATTATTTATTATTATTATTTTTATTATTATTATTATTTTTATTATTATTATTATTAAAATTATTATTATGTGTTTAATTAAAGATAAGCTAATGCATCATCACAAAGACAGTGCATGTTAAGTGCGTGATCATCACATAATAAGTGCATGCATACACAAAATTGAATAAAGAAAACACATGCAAACTCCATGTATGTATGTATGTGATTTACAAAGAAAACACATACAAACAAAAGTATGTATGTGATTTACAAAGAAAACACATACAAACAAAAGTATGTATGTGATTTTACAAAGAACGCATGCAGTCACAGTGTAGACTGCATGTGTTTTACAAAGAAAACATGTCTAAAAATCTCTCACCTATATGTGTGTATTGCTTAAATGTGATTGGCTAAATCCTGAAAATATTATTCTCTTTATAAACATTGACAAATGTAGAATTTGTCACAATTATTTCAAAATTTTACTCGCGGGATTTCAAAAATTTTAAAATGGAGAACTCAAGAATTTTACGCCAATTGTTGGTCGATGAAAATGGTAAGGATTTTTAATTTATTTTTAATTTTATTATTATATTTTTCTAGATTGGTATACTTTAACAGAAATACAAGATCAGTTAGATCGTGAAAATGATGTTATAATTATCGAAGATGATGGTAAATTTTAATTTTATATATGTTTTATTTATAAATTATTTTAGAAGTTATTTTAATCGAAGATACAATTGTTATCAGCGATAGCGAAGACGATATTATCGAAGATGGTAAATTTTAATTTAATTTATTATATATTTAAAAAACATTTTAGTTGATTTGGATGCAGATGATCATCATAATGCCACCGTTTTTGGAGATGCCCCCATTTCTGGGGATGACAATAATTATGCCACCGTTTTTGGAGATGCCCCCATTTCTGGGGATGACAATAATTATGCCACCGTTTTTGGAGATGCCCCCATTTCTGGGGATGACAATAATTATGCCACCGTTTTTGGAGATGCCCTCGTTACTGGGGAAGATATGGAGGACCTCTCTTCTATAGAGGATGATGATTCGTCGGAATCAGGAGATAAATGTTAGTTTTTTATTTATTTTTATTTATTGAAATTAAGTTAATGATATTTGAAGTATTATTAAAATATTACATCAAATATCAATAATTTATAATAATTTATAATAAATTTATAATAAGGATCTATTTATTTCAAAAGTTTTATGATAAATATATTTTTAAATTGATGAAATTTAAAGTATTATTTTAATAATACTTCAAATATCATTAATTTATAATATATTTAAAAAAAGTATTATTACTGAAACATATATTAACATAATAAATTATAAACAAATATAGTTGAACAAATAGTTTTTGAATTATATAGGCATTTTTATTATAGATCTTACGTAATTGAATTATATATGAATTATATAGGAATTATTTTAATAGATATTTTATATCATATTTAATAGTTTGCATTGAGCATGCAAATATTATTGTATTTAAGGTTTTATTTATTAGAATTATTTAATAGTTTGCAGTGAGCATGCAAATATTATTGTATTTAAGGTTTTATTTATTAGAATTATTTAATAGTTTGCAGTGAGCATGCAAATATTATTGTATTTAAGGTTTTATTTATTAGAATTATTAAATAGTTTGCAGTGAGCAGGCAAATATTATTGTATATAGGTTTATTTGTTAGAATTATTAGATATTTTATATCATAGTTACTTTATATAGGTTTTAATTTAATATTTTTATTAGGCACTTTTTATCCGAGATATTGCATCTCATCGTTGCAACATAATGAAAGTTGCCATGAAGAAATGAAAAAATATTACCGCCATAGATTTAATGGCATCAAATTTTTTATCTGCGCCATATGCAAAACATCCCAGAACATTAAATATAAAGAATTTATAGGGAACATGGGGTTCATTTAAATTCTTTCAAGTCTAGTAAAATAAATATGTTTAAGAAAATTAATAAAAATAACGTCGATATTTTGAATATACTACAAAATAAAAAAACATCAAATAAAAAGAATAAAAGACCTGCTGCACCTATTAAAATTAATATCCCAAATAAAATAATTAAAAAAGAAGTCATCGAAATCAGTGATGATGATGACTCTAATAATGTAAATAATATAAATAATGAAAATACTATAAATAATGAAAATATTATAAATAATATACCTATTATAAATAATGAAAATACTATAAATAATGAAAATATTATAAATAATATACCTATTATAATTAATGAAAATACTATACCTACTATAAATAATGAAAATATTATACAATTCGGAGGTTCTGTATTAGAGAATGAGCCGAACATTTCAGTAAATTTAAATGGCGCTATCAAAACTTTACGTTTTGATATATCTAACGCGCAACTAATTACAGTAACTTTAACTGAGCGAATCAGTAATAAATTAATTTTGAGATAAATAAAATGGGGAGCGTTAAAATTCAATTCGCGATATTAATTAAATTTGAAAAAGATGGCGAGATCCGTGACAATTATTTTTCGAATAATGCGGAAACATTTTCAAATAACTTTTTAAGCGAAAGGGTTAATAAGCTTAATGAAAAAATAGAACAATTCACCCATTTAGGCAGTGGATGGCGTGTTATTAATATTATGGAAATTCACTTTATTTTAACAAAATATGCTCCTATTAATCGTTTGTCTGGACATAAATATATTAAAACCCCTTCTGCATTGAAAAATAAAGGAGCTATAGTAAATATAAAAAACAATGACGACAAGTGCTTCCTTTACTCTATTCTTTATTTATTAAAGAAAGATATATTTGGTGAAAACCCCCAAAGAGTCTCTAAATATACAGAGTTTTTAGACGAATTAGAGTACGATGAGATCACGGATTGTCCCATGAAATTAATTAACATACCAAAGTTAGAAAAGAAAAATTCGACTTTAAAATTAGCAATAAATGTGTTTTCGTACACACCAACTGTTATAATTGATGAGGTTCCAGATAATTATGTCTTTCACCATCCTCATTTAAGTTTGATCCATAGAAGCAAAGTCACTGACGGAAACCCTATTTATTTATTATTACTTGAAAATAATGATAGATATCATTATACCGCTGTGAACAATATCAACTGGTTAATGAATTGCCATCAAAACCCTGACTGTAACATTCAAATTAGATGTCGTTGGTGTCCACATTGCCTTAATGGGTTTAGATTAGATAATGCATTCAATACACATGTTGCATTATGCGCCAAAAATCAGACTGGCACAACCCTATACACGCTCCCCGAAAATAAAAATTTAGAATTCCTAAATTATTCTAAACATATCACCCCACCTTTTGTGATTTATGCCGATTTTGAATCGGTTTTACCTCCTGATGATAGACATCATCAAATTCATATGCCTATTGCAGCAGGTCTTTTATTAATTAATAATTATACTAACACAAAATCATATTATTACTTTTACGGACTTGATTGCATTCCTGATTTTCTTAAGAAAATTGAGGAAATTGCAACTGAAATTGTTATTCCGTACTATGATTCGGAAGGTGATAAATTGATAGGGCCTATGTCTTTCAGTGAGGTTCGACAGTTTAAATCTTGTCGAACCTGTTATTTATGTAAAAAACCGATTGTAAATCCGGTTAGAGATCATTGCCATTTTACTGGTAATTATCTAGGGGCAGCTTGCCGAAAATGTAATATAGCTCGTAGGATTTATCGGTTACTACCTATAGTCTTTCATAATTTAAGAGGGTATGACCTTCACCATATTTTAAAATATGGTCTCGATCGCTTTCCTTCATGGAATTTAGATATCATACCGACCTCAACAGAAAAGTTTATTTCATTAATTGTTCACATTAACAAATTGGCTGTTCGCTTTATCGACAGTATGCAATTTGTTAATTGTTCATTAGCTAAGGCTGTGAAAACGCTAACTTCTCTTCCATTGACTTCTTCTGTCTTTCAAGGTTCTATAGTCGACTGTAAAAGTATTTTTCCGTATAATTTTGCTGTTTCGGAGGAAGTTCTTGAGACTACTTATGAGTTGCCTCCAATTTGGGATGGCGTAAGTGAAGATGAGTACGATAGGGCACAACTAATCTGGACGCAGCAAAACTGTAGGACTTTGCGTGATTATATGTTAATTTACCTTAAACTTGATGTATTCCTCCTTGCGGACTATTTTCAACAATTCCGTGCCAAGGCTATTGTTTACAATGGTCTTGAACCTCTAAACTTTTATGGCATTCCGGGTATGTCATGGGCTTCAGCGCTTATGACATTAACGGAACCCATTGAACTTTTACAGGACATGGAAATGTTCAATTTTTACGAAGGTGGAATACGGGGTGGGTTAACATTTGTTAACAAACATTACATTGCTGCTTCGGAGGATACAGAATTATTGTACATAGATATAAATAATCTGTATGGTTGGCTCTCAGCCAAAGTCTTCCTTACGCTGATTTTACTTGGGTGTATGATGGTTTGGATGAGGTTTTGAATGAATGTGCGAATGTTGTGGATATTGAAATCCTTCCATATGGATATACTATGGAAGTTGATATCGAGATTCCAGATAATTTACATGATTTTCTAAATGACTTTCCGATTGGACCGGAAAAGATGTGCCCACCAAATTCAAAAGTTGAGAAGTTAATGCTAACGCATTATCCTAAGAAGAACTATGTTCTTCATTGGAGGCTTCTCAGGCTTTATCTTTCTCTCGGGCTAAGGTTACACATATACATAGAGCTATTAAATACAAGCAAGCTCCTATTTTTAAACATTATATCGATAAAAACACTAACTTGCGTGCAAATGCAGTTAGTGAATTATATAGAGATTTATTTAAATTGTATAACAACAGTCTGTATGGTAAATCTGTTGAGAACCTTAAAAAAGAGGATGAATTTGCGATTATGTAATTCAGCTGAAAAGTTAATTACATATTCGTCAAAACCGGCATTTAGAAAAACAATAGAGATTACTGATGATCTTTTGCCGCTCATCTTAATAAGGACTCAATATGTTTGGATAGACCTAGTTATATCGGTCAATCAGTTCTAGATTTATCCAAACTACGGATGTACCAGTTACAGTATGTTGAGTTACAAAAATATCGTGATATTTATAATTGTGATATCAATCTAGTAGCGGGTGATACAGATAGCTTCTTTTTGGAGATAAAAAATTTAAAATTAGAAATTTTATTAAAAGCTATGATTTCGGATGATCTGTTAGATACATCAAATTATGATCCTTCTCATCCTTTATATTCTAGACGACTTGACTCGGTTATTGGAAAGTTCAAGGATGAGAGTAAAGGGTTAGGATATAGCGAGTGGGTTTTCTTGCGCCCTAAATGTTATAGCTTGCTAGGAAATAAATCAACAATGCGAGCTAAGGGTGTAAAATTACCGGGTACCGACATTAAACACCAATCATATTTGAATTGTTATAATAACAATACTATTATGTCGGTACCTCAAACTAGGATAGGGACCCGAAATCATCAGCTGTTCACTTTTAAAAATTCTAAAGTAGCATTAAATAATCATGACGACAAGAGAGCTTGGGTAGGGAAAAACTCGAGTTTTGCATATGGTCATTATAGAGGGGTTGATGTCCTTGATGTTGGTGGTAATATAATCATGTCTGAAACCGATCCAACAGTTCGCAATCAGCAATTTGATGAGATATTTGAGAATGTTATTGATATTTATTAACAAATTTGTATATAAAAATAAAAATTGTGAAAATTTCTCTTTGGTATTTTCATTTGTTATAATTATTTTATTATTATTATTATTTTTATTATCAATATTTTCATAATCAAATGCCAAGCGTGAAGAAACGTGAAATAAAACTTGATATTTGTTTAATTGTATTATTAATAATTGATTTACTTTTTATGAAGTTGTTGTTTTTTATATATAGTTGTTTTTATATAGATGTTTTTTATATAGTTGTTTTATGTATTTGTTTTATTATATATATATATATATATATATATATATATGTATTATTAATAAAAAGTAATAAAAATAATGATAATAATATTTATAATAATAAATAAAAATAATAATAAAAAGAATAATAAATAAAACTTGTAATAAAAATTAAAATATGTAATAATAATAATAAAAATTATAATCTTAATAAATAAAACTTGTAATAATAATAAAATAATAATAATAATAATAATAATAATAATAATAAAAATAATAATAAAAATAATAATAAAAATAAAATAATAATATTAATAATATTAATAATAATAATAATAATAAAATAATTGACTTGATTAAAACAAACAATTTAATTTAATAATAATAAAATAAATTTACAAAATATATACTACTTATTTTTATAAGTAGTAAATTTAAATTTAAAAATGTTTAAAAATAATATAACCTTGAGAAATTTTGAATGACCTTGAAAAAATATGATGAGTCATCCAATGACCTTGAATGAGTCATGGTCTTTGTTTAAATGACCTTGAAAAATATGATGAGTCATCCAATGACCTTGAATGAGTCACGGTCTTTGTTTAAATGACCTTGAAAAAATACGATGAGTCATCCAATGACCTTGAATGAGCCATGGTCTTTGTTTAAATGACCTTGAAAAAATATGATGAGTCATCCAATGACCTTGAATGAGTCATGGTCTTTGTTTAAATGACCTTGAATGAGTCATTGTCTTTGTCTTAAAAATTTTTTGTACTTTTGGACTTAGAAAATTTTTCTCTCAGCGGGGAGGGGGGGTACTGTGCTGGATGTGACATGTGCTGGATGTGACACATCCCACTACTTACACTTGTTTCAGTTCATTAAAAACTTCTATAATAGAAGTTTTAATGAACATCCAACTACAATTACGATTAAGTTTATGAATTAGCCATTTTTAAAATGGCTGACAGGTAAATTTTTTAACAAAGTATATTTTAAGGCTTTGATTGTGATCTCGTATATTTATGAGATCATTTATTCAAGCTCTTAAATAATACTTTTCATCAACGTCTATTTTAAATTGTCTTTAATTAATTTTCTTTGGATTTTTTTTTAGGAATTTATGCCAATTTATGTAAATTAATGGAATTATTTTCGAATAAATGTAAGTCCGATTAATTGAAAATTAAAATTTATTAAAATAAAATTTATTATTAAAAAGTTTCTATATTCGAATAAATTATTTCTCTGTTCCTTGGAAATTTGTTTTGGCTGCCATCTTTTTTACCTTTTGGCAAATCCAAATTTTTGATATTTATTGATTTTATGAGGCTTTGGAAATTTCCGTTAATTTCCCAAATTTATAAAAATCTTCCCCATTTTCAATGGTATTAATGATTTGGATTTTTTATACTCTATAAAAAATATTACTTTTAAACTTTAGTTATCGGAATTATGTTTTCCGTTTTTTTAAACTCCTCATTTGAAGGTTCTGGTTCCACTGCACTTGGTAAATTGCAAATGAAATAAAAAATGAATTTAATTTAAGTACAAGTTAAATTAAACATTGTTATTTCTTAATCTCCTCAAAAACCTAGAGTTTCGATGGATATTTTTGAAATATCTGAAATTTTGTAAAAATATTAAATTGATTGAATTTCATGATTTATCTATGTATTTTTAAAATCATATTTTTATAACTAAATCGGCTATCTACTAGTAATGTAGAAGTAATTATTATAAACAGTGTTAGAAGTTGCTAAAACATTTTCTAAGTTATCTGAAAAACATTTTCATTAAAAGAACTTATATTCCAAAAATTTATTTATGATTCAAGCATTAACGCAAAACATTTCAAAACAATATTTTATTAAATAATAAAAATACTTATTTCAAATATACTATAATTTATTTAATAAATTGCTTGAATTAAAAAGAATTCCATATTTAAAATATTAATCAATGTTAATAATGCACATCTATTTTAAAAATTCATTACAAAATTCAAAAAATTAATAATTTTAAACATTGTAATAAAAATAAACTGATTTTTCAAAATTATTTAAATTAATTTTAATCATTCTGACAAATCATCCGAAATATTCAATTCTATGTTGAAAACACCTCAGAAATCTAATGATAGTAAAAGTAAATTTATTTTAAAACCAGATGTTAATGTATTCTTATTTAAATAGGCAAGTGTTTTATTATTAAAACAAAACTAATCGCGATCCTTAAACCTTCTGACCATAGCACCGAATTACCATCTAGCAAGCGACCAATTTGAATTAATGTGAATAAAAGGAATATAGCCCCAATTCTTAATTCATTAAATTCTATTTGTGAATTATAAACTGAGAGAGCCCAAAATGTAATAATCGCAATAACGAAGTTAATCAAGCAATAAAAAAAAATAAATGGAGAAATGTCTTTATGCCAGAAATAAGTTGGCTTTTCTGGATCCGGTATATCGTCGGGTGATCCTAATCTGTGAGAGCCAGGAACCCATCCTGGGCCAAAGAAAACTGATTTGAATTTTTCAGACAATTTTGTATAAGAAATAATTTGTTGGAAAATATACTCCAAGTGGAGAGTTTGAATTTTTATAGGATTCCAAGTTTTCATTAAATGAACGTGCCCATAAACCACTTCATCCTCTTCTGCTTGAAAGGTACCGAATATTCTGTCAAATATAATAAGGGTTCCTCCGTAATTTTTATCTATGCAATATTTGTTCCGTCCATGGTGAACTCGATGATGACTGGGCGTGTTTAAAATAAGTTCTAGTATACCCAATTTACCTATGACCTCAGTGTGAATCCAAAATTGGTAAAGAAGGCTAAATTGCAAATGAACAATAAAAACGGTTGAAGGCAAAATCAGTGCCAATGGCAAGTAAAACATCCAAGAAAAATATCGTTGAAAGAATCCTTGTCTCAAAGCAGTACTCAGATTGTATCTTTGTGAACTGTGATGAACTTGGTGACCAGACCAGAACAGAGTCACTTCATGACTTGCTCTATGCACCCAATAATATCCAAAATCAACTCCAAAAAGGCCAATGCACCATACAAAGGGTGAGTGCGGGTTCAGTGACAATATACGGTAATTATTATGCACCCAGATATATGTCATTATTTCGATGGATTTTGAAAATAATGGCGGAATCTGATAAATAATGCCGGCACTTATGGAACTTATGGAATCACTCCAATCTATTCCGGTGTACTTTTTTCTTTTACCTGAAATTATTGTGAATTCAATAGCAATCATCAACAGAAAAAAGGGAATCGCTTCTGTGACAAAATTAGGAATTGATTCGACAAATTCATAAGAGCTTTCTGACGGCAAGGCAAAGTAAAACATTCTTCTGAATGCCAAAAAATTGTTCCTTGTTAAAGAACCGTTCATTCCGGTTGAATAGATTTAAACAAATACAATGCAAGTAGTCGGAATTAAACAATAACAAAATCAGTGGGAATAAACAAAATATCAAATTTACTTTATCACGAGTTGTTTATCATGAGAGCAATTGAACTTTAAGCTGTAATTTAAATTAAATTCTTATTATTGGTTTCAAAATTTATTTCAAGTTACATTAATTAAAATTTCAATACAATTGAATTTAATTTACATGTTAACCAACATGAGGTTTCAAATTTAGATACTGTTACGATAACTGTAGGTAGGTAGGTAGGTCTGAGCGTTAAATGCCACCATCGGTGATCACACAAGCCTATGGTGACCTTGAAGTATTTGATTTTTAAATTCCAATATGGATTCCAATATGGATTCTAATGTTATTTTTAGTTTCATTTTGTTCTAAAGAACAGGAAAAAATTATTTTTGCACCAACCTATTTGTATGGACGGTTTTAGTGTACTATTGATTTAAAAATGTAGTAAAAATGTAGTATTGTTGAGACCTTTGATGTCATGTCATGAAGCTCCATTTCTAATATTGAAAGTTATGTATGTTATTGATTTTGCAGTGAAATAATTGTGTAACTAAGTGTAATAGATGTGTTAGATGACGAAGGAAAACCTTTAAACACCTTCGTACTTTCAAAATATTATAGAACTGGGCCCAGCAAGTACCGAGTCAATATCCATGTGAAGAGATAACCAACAATCAAATCCCAAACAAATCCCAAACCAAATTCAAAGCTTAATCCTTGTGATGAATAGCGTGCGATCTACCATTGACTTATTTATTGACACCATCTGTGCATAAACAATATTTTCTTATCTGTTTTGTGTAATTCATTTTATTTATTGACATCAAACAATACTTTTTTATTATTTATCGGTTATCTGTTTTATTTATTGACATCAAACAATATTTTCTTATTATTTATCGGTTATCTGTTTTGTGTAATTCATTATGTAGAAGAATTTATTTTCATAAACTTTTATAAATATACAAGGGTAAAATCATTATTACTAAAATTATTATTATTATTATTGTTATTATTACTATTATTGTTATTATTACTATTATTATTATTATTATTATTACTATTACTATTTTTATTACTATTATTATTATTATTATTATTATTATTATTATTATTATTATTATTATTGTTATTATTATTATTGTTGTTACTGTTATTATTCATTATTAGTATTAATTCTAATACAGGGAACGAAAATTACCTTGAGTATTATTGATAGTATTTCACAAAGCAATAGCAATTAAATAGAAAAATAGAAAATATCTGGTGTAATGATTATAGCAATAAAATAAAATAGATTAATTTTTAAAAGCCTAATACAAGAAATAGAAAACATCTGGTGTAATTAATAAAATAAAATAGATTAATTTTTAAAAGCCCATAATAAAATCAGTATATATACTGACCCAAAACTCAGCATATTCGCCCAAAAATTAGTGACTTGCTTATTCTTCTAGAGGCAATCTCCAGGAAAAATTAAATAGGAGCAGAGCTCAACATAATTTTGCAATGATAACATAATACGCATATATAACATATAACAAAACATAATTCGCACGCATCTATTCGAAATTGTAAACTGTATTTTATCATAAATTCGAATTTGGAATCACTTAGAACTTATTAATTTTGAATTTAATAAATTTTATTATATTGAAGTTGTCTTTTATATATTGAAATATATATATATATATATATATATATATATATATATATATTCTAATACCAGTGCGCGTTGAGATCTCGATTAGCAATAGTGAGACCTCAGCAGATGCTTACATGCTGTATTGCTGAGATTTAAGTTTATTTAGACTTTTATCTTTGTTACTTTCAACCCTTGTGAAACCTTTAAAGCTATGGTTTATCTTGTTCTCAAATCTTTAAAATCGTTTGAAAAAGCCAAAAAAATTTGAACTTTTGAAGGTTTTAACCTACCATAGTTCAAAATTTACAAGTTTAAGTACAACCATAATTTAGAACACAAACGACTCTGCATAGCAAAAATTGTGACGCTTTTGAAACCTTTTGATTTTGAGGAAATTCAAAATTTTGAAAAATTTCGAAGGTTTTGACACAAATAATTGAACAAAATACATATAAATTATAAAAAAGTAGAACCACATTTTAATTAAACTATGTAGAGTATGTACCCTACACAAAATAGTTCGAGATCTACATAAAAATTCCGTGAGCTACATATATAATTAAGTGACTTGGTATTACAATGTTTTGAAAATGTGCATGTTTGTAACCTACCTATTTATTTACTAAGACTGTATTGTGAAAGTGATTCGCAAATAAAACATTTTTGCCTTTCCAATATTCTCACTCCGCCAGTATCTCTTATTATTTTTAATGCCTATAGAATAATTTAGATACGCAATAAAAAATTTAAATTCTCTATAAATTATAATAGATATATAGTAGTAAATTTCATTGGTAATTGGAAATTATATTTACAAAATTATATATAATATATTTTAATAATAAATTGTAATCAAGTTTAAGAATAATATTTCTATGTATAGCATCTATTATAAAAATATTAATTGTATTGCAAATATCTTGAAGTCGAGCTGAATTTAGCGCAATCTTTAATTACTTTTTCTATTGCTTTCAAAAAATCCGCTTCAGTAGCCATCTTTCGTCTTGCTCGAATTGCAAACATGCCAGCTTCAGTGCAAACACTTTTAATTTCTGCTCCTGTACTCTTTGGACACAATCTCGCCAATAAATCATATCGGATTTTGTTTTCAACTGACATTGATCTGGTTTGAATTTTGAATATTTTTGTTATACCTTCAAGATCTGGCAATCCGAATTCGACTTTCCTATCCAGTCGCCCTGGACGTAATAGAGCTGGATCTAATGTATCGGGTCTGTTTGTTGCCATAATTACTTTGATCGCTCCACGAGAATCAAATCCGTCGAGCTGATTGATCAATTCAAGCATCGTTCGTTGAACTTCATTATCTCCCCCAGCTTCGTTGTCTGATCGAGCACCTCCAATAGCATCAACTTCATCAAAGAAAATAATGCAAGCTTTTTTTGATTTGGCTAATTCAAATATTTCACGAACAAGCCTCGCACCTTCACCAATATATTTTTGTACCAATTGCGACGCAATTACTCTGATAAAGCAAGCATCAGTTCTGTTAGCTACTGCTCTTGCACAGAGAGTTTTTCCTGTCCCGGTAATCCATACAATAAAATACCTTTAGGTGGGTCAATTCCTAGATTGATGAAAATCTCTGGTTTGAGAATTGGTAATTCAACGACTTCTCTTAATCTTTGAATTTGTTCAGAATATCCTCCAATATCTGCGTATGTTACATCTGGTTTGTCTTCAACCTCCATCAATGATACTGTCGGATCAATTTTAGGGGGTAAAGGCAAACTAATTTTATAGTCTTTTTTACTGATTCCTACTCTCATTCCTTCCTCAATATCAGTGGGAGAAAGATTTTCGTTTAAATTGACTATATATTTACCTAGACCTTCAACATTGATCATATATTTTGAATCAGTGCTATCAGCATTGATAATTTTCGTGCACCTTCCAATAATCAAGGATTCATTGTTATGCTTGTCAGCGGGCAAATCCCAAAATTCAGGAGAAGCGAGACCACAGTCAGACTCTGGAATTCCAACTTTTTCTTTGAGTTTTTCCAGTAATAATTTCATTCGTTCTTCACTTTCTTTGACACTGTCCCGGTATTGTGAATTGGAATAGTTATTGAAAATGAAAATATCCGATTCATCTAAGGCTTTATTTGATGACTTATTGTTGTTGTTTGAACTGTTTGACATTGAAAGAATTTGATGAGTTAATTATTAATTATTAGGATAATTGATGAGAAATAGACAATACTAATTAATTTTAATTAATTTTATTAGTTATATTTATTTGAAATTATTTATAACTTTATTTAAGTTTTAAAGGATAACATTAAAGATTTTTTAAATATTTACAATTGATTTTTAAAGATTAATTTACTATTTAATTTAATTTTTAATATTCACAAATATTATAATTAGGTTCTTACTAAGTGAAAATAATCGATAAAAATTCTATTTTACAGTTCCATGTTTAATTTCTCTTTAAATTTAAAAAAGGTTATTTAATTTCTTTAATTAAATTACTTTTTAGTAATTTTGTCTTTTAAATATTCGAAAATTTATTTTTTAATATTAATTTAATATTAATGATTTTATAATTTTATTTTATATAATTTTTATAATTTTCTAAAATTTTATTTTTGTTGAATTTAAGATATATGTTGTTTTTAACCTTTTAAATATTTTTATTTTTTATTATTTATTAATTTTACAGTTTTAATTATAATGATTTTATAAAAGATACAATAAAAAACCATTTCAAAATTAAACTATTATTTTTAAAAGAATAAAAAATATTAACCATATATATTATTTATTATTATTATTATTATTATTATTATTATTATTATTATTATTATTATTATTATTATCATTATTATTATCATTATTATTATTATTATTATTATTATTATTATTATTATTATTATTATTATTATTATTATTATTATTATTATTATTATTATTATTATTATTATTATTATTATTATTATTATTATTATTATTATTATTATTATTATTATTATTATTATTATTATTATTATTATTATTATTATTATTATTATTATTATTATTATTATTATTATTATTATTATTATTATTATTATTATTATTATTATTATTATTATTATTATTATTATTATTATTATTCGATAAGTGAATAACAAAATAAACCCTTGATACGAAGTTAAAATTATATTTTTGATAAAACTTTCGATTATTTAATAATTGAAATTTATTAAACAATATAATAAGTTCCAAATGAAACTAAATAGGATTTTATTTTACAATTCCATGTTTAATTTATTTATATTTTTAAAAATATATATAAATTCTTTGTTTAAATACTTTTTTAGAAATTTTGTCTTTAAAATATTCTAAAATTTATTATTTAATATTAATTTAATATTAATGGTATTTTAGTTTAATATACATATTTTGTTGGATTTAAAATATTAATTGTTTTTACCTTATAATAAACTTTAATTTTGCATTATTTATTATTTTACAGTTTTAATTATAAAGATTTTATAAATGATACAATGAGAAACTATTTCAAAATAAAACGATAATTTATCAAAGACTATATACCAATTTTTAAATAATTTATTATAATTATTATTTAATTATTTTGATTTTTTATTGTATCTTTATGTTTTATCGTTTCCATTTTTGAAATATGATATGTCTATATTGGGAGTTTCAGTGGATCTTAGTTTGTTCATGCTAAATACTCGAAGTATAAATATTGACTATTCAAAACATGTAATAAATACATCGATACGATGATATATCTAATAAAGTGAGTGAAATTCCGACGGACACTGAAGGTCTAGTGGCTGTTAAAGAATTTTGTCGTGAAGCTTCAACTACAGATATATTGCAAAAGAAAAAAGAAATAGAAGAATATGTAAAACAACAAGAAACGGTCGTTTTGAAATAACTCCATTTGAAAGGTAATGATGGCTAATAGTTTTGCTTTTATAATAGAAATTTTATTTTCTGCTAAAGGTTTTCACAACATTTCACAAAACGATTCATGTGTTGAAACAAAGATGCAATTTAGAAACTAAACCAATGTGCAAAACATTTGATTGAGTAAATATTTTGAAAACTTTCATTTAAATTCTAGCTCCTAGTGCTGATACAAAAGTGTAAATGAATCGCCTTTTACTATCCATTTCCTTGTATCATGCATAAATATAAAGAGCATTAAAATTTTTTAGCCCTATATTGGGTTTTTATTAATTGAAATTAATTTACTTGGAAAATAATAACTAGCGAAAAGTAACGAACAATAATATGTCATTTATAAATATTCGTTTGCAATCATTCTAATTTCACATAAGCGTTTGATTTTTAAACAAGTCTTATTCTTAGGAATACGATCAAGAGTTTAAAAGACTATTGAATTTAATAAACTATAATCAATTGATTCAATTTGTATAAAAGGTTAAAAGAAATTGTTTTAAAATCAAAACATGTTTGTTGTAGTCATAAATCTTTCACAATGCTACCCTGAGAAGGTAGCTTATAATATTCAATTACAACAATAATTGATGTTGTATTAAGATTGCAATATTATCGAATGATTATGAGTGAAAGCTTTAAATTTCTCTATATGTAAGATAGAATGCGAGTTGAGTTTTTATTCATTTGACGAAATGGTTTGACGGATCAAGTGTAAAATTAAATTTCTTGACAAGTGCATTAATAATAATGGTAGTTGGTTATTGAATGGATTAATTTTATTTTTGATGAGATCTTATAAAGATCTCCACTAGCAAAAATTATGCGCCCGAGCCACCCCAATTTGAGACAGTCGAGAAGGTCAGCTGGCTCGTTGTGCAATGAGAACAGCCTCACTTCTAAGTTAGCGATTCGTGATCCACTAATACTTCACGCCAGGTAAGTATGTTTTATGCACTAACTATTGAAAGCCTATTCTCAACTCGAAATTACAATAAAAGTAACAAGAAATCTTGACCACAATTCCATTGATAGCAAAACAACAAGCAACGGTCGTTTTGAAATAACTCCATTTGAAGAAAGCCAAATCGTTGTGATGTACTCAACGAAATTTTAAATTTAATACAAATATCTTCAAGGATCAACTGAGCCTACCCATCAAATTTTCTCGTGAAATTCAATTTTATATAACATAAAAGATTAGAAATTCATTTAAATTTAAAAGGTAGTATAAATTACTACCACTAACAAAAATTACGTGCTCGACTTTCCCAATTTGGGAAAGCGCAAAAGTCAACTTATTCTTAGTGCAATGAATAAGCATCGTTCTGAATATTGCCCTTTCTTGATCGAGCGCCTTTAGCACCAAGTAAGTTTAAATATGTTGTCACTAATAGTAAAAGATCTCAAACTTTTTCACAGGTTCATTTTGATAATAAATACATAAAAGTTCGATTCTTGATCAAATTATCACAAGAAAAACTTTCAAATTTTCCATTACAAATTCATTGACTTTAACACTTTAATAAAAGGTAATGATGGCTAATAGTTTTGCTTTTATAATAGAAATTTTATTTTCTGCTAAAGGTTTTCACAACATTTCACAAAACGATTCATGTGTTGAAACAAAGATGCAATTTAGAAACTAAACCAATGTGCAAAACATTTGATTGAGTAAATATTTTGAAAACTTTCATTTAAATTCTAGCTCCTAGTGCTGATACAAAAGTGTAAATGAATCGCCTTTTACTATCCATTTCCTTGTATCATGCATAAATATAAAGAGCATTAAAATTTTTTAGCCCTATATTGGGTTTTTATTAATTGAAATTAATTTACTTGGAAAATAATAACTAGCGAAAAGTAACGAACAATAATATGTCATTTATAAATATTCGTTTGCAATCATTCTAATTTCACATAAGCGTTTGATTTTTAAACAAGTCTTATTCTTAGGAATACGATCAAGAGTTTAAAAGACTATTGAATTTAATAAACTATAATCAATTGATTCAATTTGTATAAAAGGTTAAAAGAAATTGTTTTAAAATCAAAACATGTTTGTTGTAGTCATAAATCTTTCACAATGCTACCCTGAGAAGGTAGCTTATAATATTCAATTACAACAATAATTGATGTTGTATTAAGATTGCAATATTATCGAATGATTATGAGTGAAAGCTTTAAATTTTCTCTATATGTAAGATAGAATGCGAGTTGAGTTTTTATTCATTTGACGAAATGGTTTGACGGATCAAGTGTAAAATTAAATTTCTTGACAAGTGCATTAATAATAATGGTAGTTGGTTATTGAATGGATTAATTTTATTTTTGATGAGATCTTATAAAGATCTCCACTAGCAAAAATTATGCGCCCGAGCCACCCCAATTTGAGACAGTCGAGAAGGTCAGCTGGCTCGTTGTGCAATGAGAACAGCCTCACTTCTAAGTTAGCGATTCGTGATCCACTAATACTTCACGCCAGGTAAGTATGTTTTATGCACTAACTATTGAAAGCCTATTCTCAACTCGAAATTACAATAAAAAAAAATCTTGACCACAATTCCATTGATAGCAAAACAACAAGCAACGGTCGTTTTGAAATAACTCCATTTGAAGAAAGCCAAATCGTTGTGATGTACTCAACGAAATTTTAAATTTAATACAAATATCTTCAAGGATCAACTGAGCCTACCCATCAAATTTTCTTCGTGAAATTCAATTTTATATAACATAAAAGATTAGAAATTCATTTAAATTTAAAAGGTAGTATAAATTACTACCCACTAACAAAAATTACGTGCTCGACTTTCCCAATTTGGGAAAGCGCAAAAGTCAACTTATTCTTAGTGCAATGAATAAGCATCGTTCTGAATATTGCCCTTTCTTGATCGAGCGCCTTTAGCACCAAGTAAGTTTAAATATGTTGTCACTAATAGTAAAAGATCTCAAACTTTTTCACAGGTTCATTTTGATAATAAATACATAAAAGTTCGATTCTTGATCAAATTATCACAAGAAAAACTTTCAAATTTTCCATTACAAATTCATTGACTTTAACACTTTAATAAAAGGTAATGATGGCTAATAGTTTTGCTTTTATAATAGAAATTTTATTTTCTGCTAAAGGTTTTCACAACATTTCACAAACGATTCATGTGTTGAAACAAAGATGCAATTTAGAAACTAAACCAATGTGCAAAACATTTGATTGAGTAAATATTTTGAAAACTTTCATTTAAATTCTAGCTCCTAGTGCTGATACAAAAGTGTAAATGAATCGCCTTTTACTATCCATTTCCTTGTATCATGCATAAATATAAAGAGCATTAAAATTTTTTAGCCCTATATTGGGTTTTTATTAATTGAAATTAATTTACTTGGAAAATAATAACTAGCGAAAAGTAACGAACAATAATATGTCATTTATAAATATTCGTTTGCAATCATTCTAATTTCACATAAGCGTTTGATTTTTAAACAAGTCTTATTCTTAGGAATACGATCAAGAGTTTAAAAGACTATTGAATTTAATAAACTATAATCAATTGATTCAATTTGTATAAAAGGTTAAAAGAAATTGTTTTAAAATCAAAACATGTTTGTTGTAGTCATAAATCTTTCACAATGCTACCCTGAGAAGGTAGCTTATAATATTCAATTACAACAATAATTGATGTTGTATTAAGATTGCAATATTATCGAATGATTATGAGTGAAAGCTTTATATTTTCTCTATATGTAAGATAGAATGCGAGTTGAGTTTTTATTCATTTGACGAAATGGTTTGACGGATCAAGTGTAAAATTAAATTTCTTGACAAGTGCATTAATAATAATGGTAGTTGGTTATTGAATGGATTAATTTTATTTTTGATGAGATCTTATAAAGATCTCCACTAGCAAAAATTATGCGCCCGAGCACCCCAATTTGAGACAGTCGAGAAGGTCAGCTGGCTCGTTGTGCAATGAGAACAGCCTCACTTCTAAGTTAGCGATTCGTGATCCACTAATACTTCACGCCAGGTAAGTATGTTTTATGCACTAACTATTGAAAGCCTATTCTCAACTCGAAATTACAATAAAAGTAACAAGAAATCTTGACCACAATTCCATTGATAGCAAAACAACAAGCAACGGTCGTTTTGAAATAACTCCATTTGAAGAAAGCCAAATCGTTGTGATGTACTCAACGAAATTTTAAATTTAATACAAATATCTTCAAGGATCAACTGAGCCTACCCATCAAATTTTCTTCGTGAAATTCAATTTTATATAACATAAAAGATTAGAAATTCATTTAAATTTAAAAGGTAGTATAAATTACTACCCACTAACAAAAATTACGTGCTCGACTTTCCCAATTTGGGAAAGCGCAAAAGTCAACTTATTCTTAGTGCAATGAATAAGCATCGTTCTGAATATTGCCTTTCTTGATCGAGCGCCTTTAGCACCAAGTAAGTTTAAATATGTTGTCACTAATAGTAAAAGATCTCAAACTTTTTCACAGGTTCATTTTGATAATAAATACATAAAAGTTCGATTCTTGATCAAATTATCACAAGAAAAACTTTCAAATTTTCCATTACAAATTCATTGACTTTAACACTTTAATAAAAGGTAATGATGGCTAATAGTTTTGCTTTTATAATAGAAATTTTATTTTCTGCTAAAGGTTTTCACAACATTTCACAAAACGATTCATGTGTTGAAACAAAGATGCAATTTAGAAACTAAACCAATGTGCAAAACATTTGATTGAGTAAATATTTTGAAAACTTTCATTTAAATTCTAGCTCCTAGTGCTGATACAAAAGTGTAAATGAATCGCCTTTTACTATCCATTTCCTTGTATCATGCATAAATATAAAGAGCATTAAAATTTTTTAGCCCTATATTGGGTTTTTATTAATTGAAATTAATTTACTTGGAAAATAATAACTAGCGAAAAGTAACGAACAATAATATGTCATTTATAAATATTCGTTTGCAATCATTCTAATTTCACATAAGCGTTTGATTTTTAAACAAGTCTTATTCTTAGGAATACGATCAAGAGTTTAAAAGACTATTGAATTTAATAAACTATAATCAATTGATTCAATTTGTAAAAAAGGTTAAAAGAAATTGTTTTAAAATCAAAACATGTTTGTTGTAGTCATAAATCTTTCACAATGCTACCCTGAGAAGGTAGCTTATAATATTCAATTACAACAATAATTGATGTTGTATTAAGATTGCAATATTATCGAATGATTATGAGTGAAAGCTTTATATTTTCTCTATATGTAAGATAGAATGCGAGTTGAGTTTTTATTCATTTGACGAAATGGTTTGACGGATCAAGTGTAAAATTAAATTTCTTGACAAGTGCATTAATAATAATGGTAGTTGGTTATTGAATGGATTAATTTTATTTTTGATGAGATCTTATAAAGATCTCCACTAGCAAAAATTATGCGCCCGAGCCACCCAATTTGAGACAGTCGAGAAGGTCAGCTGGCTCGTTGTGCAATGAGAACAGCCTCACTTCTAAGTTAGCGATTCGTGATCCACTAATACTTCACGCCAGGTAAGTATGTTTTATGCACTAACTATTGAAAGCCTATTCTCAACTCGAAATTACAATAAAAGTAACAAGAAATCTTGACCACAATTCCATTGATAGCAAAACAACAAGCAACGGTCGTTTTGAAATCACTCCATTTGAAGAAAGCCAAATCGTTGTGATGTACTCAACGAAATTTTAAATTTAATACAAATATCTTCAAGGATCAACTGAGCCTACCCATCAAATTTTCTTCGTGAAATTCAATTTTATATAACATAAAAGATTAGAAATTCATTTAAATTTAAAAGGTAGTATAAATTACTACCCACTAACAAAAATTACGTGCTCGACTTTCCCAATTTGGGAAAGCGCAAAAGTCAACTTATTCTTAGTGCAATGAATAAGCATCGTTCTGAATATTGCCCTTTCTTGATCGAGCGCCTTTAGCACCAAGTAAGTTTAAATATGTTGTCACTAATAGTAAAAGATCTCAAACTTTTTCACAGGTTCATTTTGATAATAAATACATAAAAGTTCGATTCTTGATCAAATTATCACAAGAAAAACTTTCAAATTTTCCATTACAAATTCATTGACTTTAACACTTTAATAAAAGGTAATGATGGCTAATAGTTTTGCTTTTATAATAGAAATTTTATTTTCTGCTAAAGGTTTTCACAACATTTCACAAAACGATTCATGTGTTGAAACAAAGATGCAATTTAGAAACTAAACCAATGTGCAAAACATTTGATTGAGTAAATATTTTGAAAACTTTCATTTAAATTCTAGCTCCTAGTGCTGATACAAAAGTGTAAATGAATCGCCTTTTACTATCCATTTCCTTGTATCATGCATAAATATAAAGAGCATTAAAATTTTTTAGCCCTATATTGGGTTTTTATTAATTGAAATTAATTTACTTGGAAAATAATAACTAGCGAAAAGTAACGAACAATAATATGTCATTTATAAATATTCGTTTGCAATCATTCTAATTTCACATAAGCGTTTGATTTTTAAACAAGTCTTATTCTTAGGAATACGATCAAGAGTTTAAAAGACTATTGAATTTAATAAACTATAATCAATTGATTCAATTTGTATAAAAGGTTAAAAGAAATTGTTTTAAAATCAAAACATGTTTGTTGTAGTCATAAATCTTTCACAATGCTACCCTGAGAAGGTAGCTTATAATATTTCAATTACAACAATAATTGATGTTGTATTAAGATTGCAATATTATCGAATGATTATGAGTGAAAGCTTTATATTTTCTCTATATGTAAGATAGAATGCGAGTGAGTTTTTATTCATTTGACGAAATGGTTTGACGGATCAAGTGTAAAATTAAATTTCTTGACAAGTGCATTAATAATAATGGTAGTTGGTTATTGAATGGATTAATTTTATTTTTGATGAGATCTTATAAAGATCTCCACTAGCAAAAATTATGCGCCCGAGCCACCCCAATTTGAGACAGTCGAGAAGGTCAGCTGGCTCGTTGTGCAATGAGAACAGCCTCACTTCTAAGTTAGCGATTCGTATCCACAATACTTCACGCAGGTAAGTATGTTTTATCACTAACTATTGAAAGCTATTCAACTCGAAATACAATAAAAGTAACAAGAAATCTTGACCACAATTCCATTGATAGCAAAACAACAAGCAACGGTCGTTTTGAAATAACTCCATTTGAAGAAAGCCAAATCGTTGTGATGTACTCAACGAAATTTTAAATTTAATACAAATATCTTCAAGGATCAACTGAGCCTACCCATCAAATTTTCTTCGTGAAATTCAATTTTATATAACATAAAGATAAAATTATGCGCCCGAGCCACCCCAATTTGAGACAGTCGAGAAGGTCAGCTGGCTCGTTGTGCAATGAGAACAGCCTCACTTCTAAGTTAGCGATTCGTGATCCACTAATACTTCACGCCAGGTAAGTATGTTTTATGCACTAACTATTGAAAGCCTATTCTCAACTCGAAATTACAAATCTTGACCACAACATTGATAGCAAAACAACAAGCAACGGTCGTTTTGAAATAACTCCATTTGAAGAAAGCCAAATCGTTGTGATGTACTCAACGAAATTTTAAATTTAATACAAATATCTTCAAGGATCAACTGAGCCTACCCATCAAATTTTCTTCGTGAAATTCAATTTTATATAACATAAAAGATTAGAAATTCATTTAAATTTAAAAGGTAGTATAAATTACTACCCACTAACAAAAATTACGTGCTCGACTTTCCCAATTTGGGAAAGCGCAAAAGTCAACTTATTCTTAGTGCAATGAATAAGCATCGTTCTGAATATTGCCCTTTCTTGATCGAGCGCCTTTAGCACCAAGTAAGTTTAAATATGTTGTCACTAATAGTAAAAGATCTCAAACTTTTTCACAGGTTCATTTTGATAATAAATACATAAAAGTTCGATTCTTGATCAAATTATCACAAGAAAAACTTTCAAATTTTCCATTACAAATTCATTGACTTTAACACTTTAATAAAAGGTAATGATGGCTAATAGTTTTGCTTTTATAATAGAAATTTTATTTTCTGCTAAAGGTTTTCACAACATTTCACAAAACGATTCATGTGTTGAAACAAAGATGCAATTTTGAAACTAAACCAATGTGCAAAACATTTGATTGAGTAAATATTTTGAAAACTTTCATTTAAATTCTAGCTCCTAGTGCTGATACAAAAGTGTAAATGAATCGCCTTTTACTATCCATTTCCTTGTATCATGCATAAATATAAAGAGCATTAAAATTTTTTAGCCCTATATTGGGTTTTTATTAATTGAAATTAATTTACTTGGAAAATAATAACTAGCGAAAAGTAACGAACAATAATATGTCATTTATAAATATTCGTTTGCAATCATTCTAATTTCACATAAGCGTTTGATTTTTAAACAAGTCTTATTCTTAGGAATACGATCAAGAGTTTAAAAGACTATTGAATTTAATAAACTATAATCAATTGATTCAATTTGTATAAAAGGTTAAAGAAATGTTTTAAAATCAAAACATGTTTGTTGTAGTCATAAATCTTTCACAATGCTACCCTGAGAAGGTAGCTTATAATATTCAATTACAACAATAATTGATGTTGTATTAAGATTGCAATATTATCGAATGATTATGAGTGAAAGCTTTATATTTTCTCTATATGTAAGATAGAATGCGAGTTGAGTTTTTATTCATTTGACGAAATGGTTTGACGGATCAAGTGTAAAATTAAATTTCTTGACAAGTGCATTAATAATAATGGTAGTTGGTTATTGAATGGATTAATTTTATTTTTGATGAGATCTTATAAAGATCTCCACTAGCAAAAATTATGCGCCCGAGCCACCCCAATTTGAGACAGTCGAGAAGGTCAGCTGGCTCGTTGTGCAATGAGAACAGCCTCACTTCTAAGTTAGCGATTCGTGATCCACTAATACTTCACGCCAGGTAAGTATGTTTTATGCACTAACTATTGAAAGCCTATTCTCAACTCGAAATTTACAAGAAATCTTGACCACAATTCCATTGATAGCAAAACAACAAGCAACGGTCGTTTTGAAATAACTCCATTTGAAGAAAGCCAAATCGTTGTGATGTACTCAACGAAATTTTAAATTTAATACAAATATCTTCAAGGATCAACTGAGCCTACCCATCAAATTTTCTTCGTGAAATTCAATTTTATATAACATAAAAGATTAGAAATTCATTTAAATTTAAAAGGTAGTATAAATTACTACCCACTAACAAAAATTACGTGCTCGACTTTCCCAATTTGGGAAAGCGCAAAAGTCAACTTATTCTTAGTGCAATGAATAAGCATCGTTCTGAATATTGCCCTTTCTTGATCGAGCGCCTTTAGCACCAAGTAAGTTTAAATATGTTGTCACTAATAGTAAAAGATCTCAAACTTTTTCACAGGTTCATTTTGATAATAAATACATAAAAGTTCGATTCTTGATCAAATTATCACAAGAAAAACTTTCAAATTTTCCATTACAAATTCATTGACTTTAACACTTTAATAAAAGGTAATGATGGCTAATAGTTTGCTTTTATAATAGAAATTTTATTTTCTGCTAAAGGTTTCACAACATTTCACAAAACGATTCATGTGTTGAAACAAAAGATGCAATTTAGAACTAAACCAATGTGCAAAACATTTGATTGAGTAAATATTTTGAAAACTTTCATTTAAATTCTAGCTCCTAGTGCTGATAACAAAAGTGTAAATGAATCGCCTTTTACTATCCATTTCCTTGTATCATGCATAAATATAAAGAGCATTAAAATTTTTTAGCCCTATATTGGGTTTTTATTAATTGAAATTAATTTACTTGAAAATAATAACTAGCGAAAAGTAACGAACAATAATATGTCATTTATAAATATTCGTTTGCAATCATTCTAATTTCACATAAGCGTTTTGATTTTTAAACAAGTCTTATTCTTAGGAATACGATCAAGAGTTTAAAAGACTATTGAATTTAATAAACTATAATCAATTGATTCAATTTGTATAAAAAGGTTAAAGAAATTGTTTTAAAATCAAAACATGTTTGTTGTAGTCATAAATCTTTCACAATGCTACCCTGAGAAGGTAGCTTATAATATTCAATTACAACAATAATTGATGTTGTATTAAGATTGCAATATTATCGAATGATTATGAGTGAAAGCTTTATATTTTCTCTATATGTAAGATAGAATGCGAGTTGAGTTTTTATTCATTTGACGAAATGGTTTGACGGATCAAGTGTAAAATTAAATTTCTTGACAAGTGCATTAATAATAATGGTAGTTGGTTATTGAATGGATTAATTTTATTTTGATGAGATCTTATAAGATCTCCACTAGCAAAAATTATGCGCCCGAGCCACCCAATTTGAGACAGTCGAGAAGGTCAGCTGGCTCGTTGTGCAATGAGAACAGCCTCACTTCTAAGTTAGCGATTCGTGATCCACTAATACTTCACGCCAGGTAAGTATGTTTTATGCACTAACTATTGAAAGCCTATTCTCAACTCGAAATTACAATAAAAGTAACAAGAAATCTTGACCACAATTCCATTGATAGCAAAACAACAAGCAACGGTCGTTTTGAAATAACTCCATTTGAAGAAAGCCAAATCGTTGTGATGTACTCAACGAAATTTTAAATTTAATACAAATATCTTCAAGGATCAACTGAGCCTACCCATCAAATTTTCTTCGTGAAATTCAATTTTCTATAACATAAAAGATTAGAAATTCATTTAAATTTAAAAGGTAGTATAAATTACTACCCACTAACAAAAATTACGTGCTCGACTTTCCCAATTTGGGAAAGCGCAAAAGTCAACTTATTCTTAGTGCAATGAATAAGCATCGTTCTGAATATTGCCCTTTCTTGATCGAGCGCCTTTAGCACAAGTAAGTTTAAATATGTTGTCACTAATAGTAAAAGATCTCAAACTTTTTCACAGGTTCATTTTGATAATAAATACATAAAAGTTCGATTTCTTGATCAAATTATCACAAGAAAAACTTTCAAATTTTCCATTACAAATTCATTGACTTTAACACTTTAATAAAAGGTAATGATGGCTAATAGTTTTGCTTTTATAATAGAAATTTTATTTTCTGCTAAAGGTTTTCACAACATTTCACAAAACGATTCATGTGTTGAAACAAAGATGCAATTTAGAAACTAAACCAATGTGCAAAACATTTGATTGAGTAAATATTTTGAAAACTTTCATTTAAATTCTAGCTCCTAGTGCTGATACAAAAGTGTAAATGAATCGCCTTTTACTATCCATTTCCTTGTATCATGCATAAATATAAAGAGCATTAAAATTTTTTAGCCCTATATTGGGTTTTTATTAATTGAAATTAATTTACTTTGAAAATAATAACTAGCGAAAAGTAACGAACAATAATATGTCATTTATAAATATTCGTTTGCAATCATTCTAATTTCACATAAGCGTTTGATTTTTAAACAAGTCTTATTCTTAGGAATACGATCAAGAGTTTAAAAGACTATTGAATTTAATAAACTATAATCAATTGATTCAATTTGTATAAAAGGTTAAAAGAAATTGTTTTAAAATCAAAACATGTTTGTTGTAGTCATAAATCTTTCACAATGCTACCCTGAGAAGGTAGCTTATAATATTCAATTACAACAATAATTGATGTTGTATTAAGATTGCAATATTATCGAATGATTATGAGTGAAAGCTTTATATTTTCTCTATATGTAAGATAGAATGCGAGTTGAGTTTTTATTCATTTGACGAAATGGTTTGACGGATCAAGTGTAAAATTAAATTTCTTGACAAGTGCATTAATAATAATGGTAGTTGGTTATTGAATGGATTAATTTTATTTTTGATGAGATCTTATAAAGATCTCCACTAGCAAAAATTATGCGCCCGAGCCACCCCAATTTGAGACAGTCGAGAAGGTCAGCTGGCTCGTTGTGCAATGAGAACAGCCTCACTTCTAAGTTAGCGATTCGTGATCCACTAATACTTCACGCCAGGTAAGTATGTTTTTATGCACTAACTATTGAAAGCCTATTCTCAACTCGAAATTACAATAAAAGTAACAAGAAATCTTGACCACAATTCCATTGATAGCAAAAACAAAGCAACGGTCGTTTTGAAATAACTCCATTTGAAGAAAGCCAAATCGTTGTGATGTACTCAACGAAATTTTAAATTTAATACAAATATCTTCAAGGATCAACTGAGCCTACCCATCAAATTTTCTTCGTGAAATTCAATTTTTATATAACATAAAAGATTAGAAATTCATTTAAATTTAAAAGGTAGTATAAATTACTACCCACTAACAAAAATTACGTGCTCGACTTTCCCAATTTGGGAAAGCGCAAAGTCAACTTATTCTTAGTGCAATGAATAAGCATCGTTCTGAATATTGCCCTTTCTTGATCGAGCGCCTTTAGCACCAAGTAAGTTTAAATATGTTGTCACTAATAGTAAAAGATCTCAAACTTTTTCACAGGTTCATTTGATAATAAATACATAAAAGTTCGATTCTTGATCAAATTATCACAAGAAAAACTTTCAAATTTTCCATTACAAATTCATTGACTTTAACACTTTAATAAAAGGTAATGATGGCTAATAGTTTTTGCTTTTATAATAGAAATTTTTTTCTTGCTAAAGGTTTTCACAACATTTCACAAAACGATTCATGTGTTGAAACAAAGATGCAATTTAGAAACTAAACCAATGTGCAAAACATTTGATTGAGTAAATATTTTGAAAACTTTCATTTATATTCTAGCTCCTAGTTGCTGATACAAAAGTGTAAATGAATCGCCTTTTTACTATCCATTTCCTTGTATCATGCATAAATATAAAGAGCATTAAAATTTTTTAGCCCTATATTGGGTTTTATTAAATTGAAATTAATTTACTTGGAAAATAATAACTAGCGAAAAGTAACGAACAATAATATGTCATTATAAATATTCGTTTGCAATCATTCTAATTTCACATAAGCGTTTGATTTTTAAACAAGTCTTATTCTTAGGAATACGATCAAGAGTTTAAAAGACTATTGAATTTAATAAACTATAATCAATTGATTCAATTTGTATAAAAGGTTAAAAGAAATTGTTTTAAAATCAAAACATGTTTGTTGTAGTCATAAATCTTTCACAATGCTACCCTGAGAAGGTAGCTTATAATATTCAATTACAACAATAATTGATGTTGTATTAAGATTGCAATATTATCGAATGATTATGAGTGAAAGCTTTATATTTTCTCTATATGTAAGATAGAATGCGAGTTGAGTTTTTATTCATTTGACGAAATGGTTTGACGGATCAAGTGTAAAATTAAATTTCTTGACAAGTGCATTAATAATAATGGTAGTTGGTTATTGAATGGATTAATTTTATTTTTGATGAGATCTTATAAAGATCTCCACTAGCAAAAATTATGCGCCCGACCAATTTGAGACAGTCGAGAAGGTCAGCTGGCTCGTTGTGCAATGAGAACAGCCTCACTTCTAAGTTAGCGATTCGTGATCCACTAATACTTCACGCCAGGTAAGTATGTTTTATGCACTAACTATTGAAAGCCTATTCTCAACTCGAAATTACAATAAAAGTAACAAGAAATCTTGACCACAATTCCATTGATAGCAAAACAACAAGCAACGGTCGTTTTAAATAACTCCATTTGAAGAAAGCCAAATCGTTGTGATGTACTCAACGAAATTTTAAATTTAATACAAATATCTTCAAGGATCAACTGAGCCTACCCATCAAATTTTCTTCGTGAAATTCAATTTTATATAACATAAAGGATTAGAAATTATGCGCCCGAGCCACCCCAATTTGAGACAGTCGAGAAGGTCAGCTGGCTCGTTGTGCAATGAGAACAGCCTCACTTCTAAGTTAGCGATTCGTGATCCACTAATACTTCACGCCAGGTAAGTATGTTTTATGCACTAACTATTGAAAGCCTATTCTCAACTCGAAATTACAAGAAATCTTGACCACAATTCCATTGATAGCAAAACAACAAGCAACGGTCGTTTTGAAATAACTCCATTTGAAGAAAGCCAAATCGTTGTGATGTACTCAACGAAATTTTAAATTTAATACAAATATCTTCAAGGATCAACTGAGCCTACCCATCAAATTTTCTTCGTGAAATTCAATTTTATATAACATAAAAGATTAGAAATTCATTTAAATTTAAAAGGTAGTATAAATTACTACCCACTAACAAAAATTACGTGCTCGACTTTCCCAATTTGGGAAAGCGCAAAAGTCAACTTATTCTTAGTGCAATGAATAAGCATCGTTCTGAATATTGCCCTTTCTTGATCGAGCGCCTTTAGCACCAAGTAAGTTTAAATATGTTGTCACTAATAGTAAAAGATCTCAAACTTTTTCACAGGTTCATTTTGATAATAAATACATAAAAGTTCGATTCTTGATCAAATTATCACAAGAAAAACTTTCAAATTTTCCATTACAAATTCATTGACTTTAACACTTTAATAAAAGGTAATGATGGCTAATAGTTTTGCTTTTATAATAGAAATTTTATTTTCTGCTAAAGGTTTTCACAACATTTCACAAAACGATTCATGTGTTGAAACAAAGATGCAATTTAGAAACTAAACCAATGTGCAAAACATTTGATTGAGTAAATATTTTGAAAACTTTCATTTAAATTCTAGCTCCTAGTGCTGATACAAAAGTGTAAATGAATCGCCTTTTACTATCCATTTCCTTGTATCATGCATAAATATAAAGAGCATTAAAATTTTTTAGCCCTATATTGGGTTTTTATTAATTGAAATTAATTTACTTGGAAAATAATAACTAGCGAAAAGTAACGAACAATAATATGTCATTTATAAATATTCGTTTGCAATCATTCTAATTTCACATAAGCGTTTGATTTTTAAACAAGTCTTATTCTTAGGAATACGATCAAGAGTTTAAAAGACTATTGAATTTAATAAACTATAATCAATTGATTCAATTTGTATAAAAGGTTAAAAGAAATTGTTTTAAAATCAAAACATGTTTGTTGTAGTCATAAATCTTTCACAATGCTACCCTGAGAAGGTAGCTTATAATATTCAATTACAACAATAATTGATGTTGTATTAAGATTGCAATATTATCGAATGATTATGAGTGAAAGCTTTATATTTTCTCTATATGTAAGATAGAATGCGAGTTGAGTTTTTATTCATTTGACGAAATGGTTTGACGGATCAAGTGTTAAAATTAAATTTCTTGACAAGTGCATTAATAATAATGGTAGTTGGTTATTGAATGGATTAATTTTATTTTTGATGAGATCTTATAAAGATCTCCACTAGGCAAAAATTATGCGCCCGAGCCACCCCAATTTGAGACAGTCGAGAAGGTCAGCTGGCTCGTTGTGCAATGAGAACAGCCTCACTTCTAAGTTAGCGATTCGTGATCCACTAATACTTCACGCCAGTAAGTATGTTTTATGCACTAACTATTGAAAGCTATTCTCAACTCGAAATTACAATAAAATAACAAGAAATCTTGACCACAATTCCATTGATAGCAAAACAACAAGCAACGGTCGTTTTGAAATCACTCCATTTGAAGAAAGCCAAATCGTTGTGATGTACTAACGAAATTTAAATTTAATACAAATATCTTCAAGGATCAACTGAGCCTACCCATCAAATTTTCTTCGTGAAATTCAATTTCTATAACATAAAAGATTAGAAATTCCTTTAAATTTAAAAGGTAGTATAAATTACTACCCACTAACAAAAATTACGTGCTCGACTTTCCCAATTTGGGAAAGCGCAAAAGTCAACTTATTCTTAGTGCAATGAATAAGCATCGTTCTGAATATTGCCCTTTCTTGATCGAGCGCCTTTAGCACCAAGTAAGTTTAAATATGTTGTCACTAATAGTAAAAGATCTCAAACTTTTTCACAGGTTCATTTTGATAATAAATACATAAAGTTCGATTCTTGATCAAATTATCACAAGAAAAACTTTCAAATTTTCCATTACAAATTCATTGACTTTAACACTTTAATAAAAGGTAATGATGGCTAATAGTTTTGCTTTTATAATAGAAATTTTATTTTCTGCTAAAGGTTTTCACAACATTTCACAAAACGATTCATGTGTTGAAACAAAGATGCAATTTAGAAACTAAACCAATGTGCAAAACATTTGATTGAGTAAATTTGAAAACTTTCATTTAAATTCTAGCTCCTAGTGCTGATACAAAAGTGTAAATGAATCGCCTTTTACTATCCATTTCCTTGTATCATGCATAAATATAAAGAGCATTAAAATTTTTTTTAGCCCTATATTGGGTTTTTATTAATTGAAATTAATTTACTTGGAAAATAATAACTAGCGAAAAGTAACGAACAATAATATGTCATTTATAAATATTCGTTTGCAATCATTCTAATTTCACATAAGCGTTTGATTTTTAAACAAGTCTTATTCTTAGGAATACGATCAAGAGTTTAAAAGACTATTGAATTTAATAAACTATAATCAATTGATTCAATTTGTATAAAAGGTTAAAAGAAATTGTTTTAAAATCAAAACATGTTTGTTGTAGTCATAAATCTTTCACAATGCTACCCTGAGAAGGTAGCTTATAATATTCAATTACAACAATAATTGATGTTGTATTAAGATTGCAATATTATCGAATGATTATGAGTGAAGCTTTAATTTTCTCTATTGTAATTAGAATGCGAGTTGAGTTTTTATTCATTTGGAGAATGGTTTTGACGGATTAAGTGTAAATTAAATTTCTTGACATGATTAATAATATGGTAGTTGGTTATTGAATGGATTAATTTTATTTTTGATGAGTTTATAAAGATCTCCACTAGCAAAAATTATGCGCCCGAGCCACACCAATTTGAGACAGTCGAGAAGGTCAGCTGGCTCGTTGTGCAATGAGAACAGCCTCATTTCTAAGTTAGCGATTCGTGATCCACTAATACTTCACGCGCAGGTAAGTATGTTTTATTGCACTATATTGAAGCCTATTCTCACTCGAATTCAATAAAGTAACAAGAATCTTGACAGCAATTCCATTGTGATTAGCAAAACAAGCAACGTGTTTTGGAAATAACTCATTTGAAGAAAGCAATGTTGTGATGTACTCAACGAAATTTTAAATTTATACATTTTCAAGGATCAACTGAGCCTACCCATCAAATTTTCTTCGTGAAATTCAATTTTATATAAATAAAAGATTAAAATTATTTAAATTTAAAGGTAGTATAATTACTACAGCTAACAAAAATTACGTGCTCGCCTTTCAATTTGGAAGCGCAAAGTACCTTATTCTTAGTGGAATGAATAAGCATCGTTCTGAATATGCTTTCTTGATGTAGCGCCTTTAGCAAACAAGTAAGTTTAAATATGTTGTCACTAATAGTAAAGATTTCTCAACTTTTTCAGCAGGTTCATTTTGATAATAAATACATAAAAGTTCGATTCTTGATCAAATTATCACAAGAAAAACTTTCAAATTTTCCATTACAAATTCATTGACTTTAACACTTTAATAAAAGGTAATGATGGCTAATAGTTTTGCTTTTTATAATAGAAATTTTATTTTCTGCTAAAGGTTTTCAACAATTTCACAAAACGATTCATGTGTTCGAACAAAGATGCAATTTAGAAACTAAACCAATGTGCAAACATTTGATTGAGTAAATATTTTGAAACTTTCATTTAAAATTCTGCTTCCTAGTGCTGATACAAAAGTGTAAATGAATCGCCTTTTACTATCCATTTCCTTGTATCATGCATAATATAAAGAGCATTAAAATTTTTTTAGGCCCTATATTGGGTTTTTATTAATTGAAATTAGTTTACTTGGAAAATAATAACGCGAAAAGTCGAACAATAATATGTCATTTCTAAATATTCGTTTGCCAATCATTCTATTTCACATAGCAGATTGATTTTTAAGTCTTATTCTTAGGAATATCGCATCAAGAGTTTAAAAGACTATTTGGAATTTAAATAATATATCAATTGATTCAATTGTATAAAAGGTTAAAAGAAATTGTTTTAAATACAGACATGTTTGTTGTACGTCATAAATCTTTCACATGCTACCTGAGAAGGTAGCTTTAATATATTCAATTACAACAATATTGATGTTGTAATTAGATTGGCATATATCGAATGATTTATGAGCTGAAGCTTTAATTTTCTCTATATGGTAGATGAATGCGAGTTTGAGTTTTTATTCATTTGACGAATGGTTTGACGGATCGTTGTAAAATTAATTTCTTGACAAGTGGCATTAATATATGGTTAGTTTGGTTATTGATGGATTATTTTAATTTTTGATGAGATTTTATAAGATCTCCACTAGCAAAATTATGCGCCGCGAGCACCAATTTGAGACAGTCGAGAAGGTCAGCTGGCTTCGTTTGTGCAATGAGAAAGGCTCACTTCTAAGTTTAGCGATTCGTGATCGCACTAATACTTTCACGCAGGTAGTATGGTTTTATGCACTAACTATTTGAAGCCTATTCTACTCGAAATTACATAAAAGTACAAGAAATCTTGACCACATTCATTGATAGCAAAACAAAAGCAACGGTCTGTTTTGAAATACTCCATTTGAAGAAAGCAAATGTTGTGATGTACTCGAAATTTTAATTTAACAAATATCTTCAAGGATCACTGAAGCCTACCCTCAATTTTCTTCGTGAATTCATTTTATATAACATAAAAGATTGAAATTCATTTAAATTTAAGGTAGTATAAATTACTACCATAACAAAAATAGTGCTCGACTTTCCAATTTGGGAAAAGCGAAAAGTCACTTTTCTTTAGTGCAATGATAGCCTCGTTCTGATATTGCCTTTTTTGATCGAGCGGCTTTAAGCACAAGTAAGTTTAAATATGTTGTTCAACTAATAGTAAAGATCTAGAACTTTTTCACAAGGTTCATTTTGATAATAATACATAAAAGTTCGATTTGATCAAAATTATCAAAGAAAAACTTTCAAATTTCCATTACAAATTATTGACTTTAACACTTTTCATAAGGTAATGATGGCTAATAGTTTTGGCTTTTATTAGCTTTTATTTTTGCTAAGGTTTTCAACAACATTTCAGCAAAAGATTCATGTGTTGAAAAAAGATGCAATTTAGAAAACTAAACAATGGTGGGCAAAACTTTGAATTGAGTAATAAATTTGAAAAACTTTTCATTTAAATTCTAGCTCCTAGTGCTGATACAAAAGTGTAAATGAATCGCCTTTTACTATTCCATTTCTTGTATCATGCATAAATACTAAAGAGCATTAAAATTTTTTAATGCCCTGATATTGGGTTTTTTTATTAATTGAAATTAATTTCTTGGAAAATAATACTAAGCGAGTAACGACAATAATAATGTCATTTTAAAATTCGTTTGGCATCATTCTAATTTCAGCATCAAGCGTTTGATTTTTTAAAAAGTCTTATTCTTTAGGCATACGATCAAGAGATTTAAAAAGACTATTGAATTATTAATAAACTATAATCAAGTTGATTCAATTTGTATAAAAGGTTAAGATTGTTTTTAGATCAAACTGTTTGTTGTAGTCATAAATCTTCTCACAATGCTACCCTGGAGGTTAGCTATAATATTCAATTACACAATAATTTGGATGTTGTTTAAGATTGCAATATTATCGAATGTTATGAGTGAAAGCTTTTATGATTTTCTCTATATGTAAGATAGAATGCGAGTTGAGTTTTTATTATTTACGAAATGGTTTGGAACGGATCAAGTGTAAAATGTAAAATTTGCTTGAGAAGTGCATTTATAATAATGGAGTTGGTTTATTGATGGATTAATTTTATTTTTTGACTGAGATCTTATAAGATCTCCACTAGCAAAAATTATGTTCGCCCGCCACCCAATTTGAGAAGTCGAGGAAGGTTCAGCTGGCTGTTGTGCATGAAAACGGCCTGCACTTCTAAGTTAGCGATTCGTGGATCCACTAATATTCACGCCAGGTAAGTATGTTTTATGCACTAACTATTGAAAGCCTATTCTCAACTCGAAATTACAATAAAAGTAAAAGAAATCTTGACCACATTCCTTTGATACGCAAAACAAAAGCACGGTAGTTTTGTAATAACTCATTTGAAGACAAAGCCATCGTTGTGAATGTACTCATCGAAATTTTAAATTTAATACAAATATCTTCAAGGATCACTGAGTCTACCATCATTTTCTTCGTGAAATTCATTTTATATAAATAAAAGTTAGAAATTCATTAAATTTAAAAGGGTTAGTATAATTATTACTCACTTAACAAAATTACGTGCTCGACTTTCATTTGGGAAAGCGGCAAAGTCAACTTATTTTGTGCAATGAATAAGCATCGTTCTGAATATTGCCCTTTCTTGATCGAGCGCCTTTAGCACCAAGTAAGTTTAATATGTTGTCATAATTAGTAAAATCTCAAACTTTTTCAACAGGTTCATTTTGATTAATACTAAAAGTTTCGATTCTTGATCAATTATACAAGAAAAATTTCAATTTTTTCCATTAACAAATTCATTGATTTAACACTTTATAAAAAGGTAATGATGGCTATAGTTTTTGCTTTATATAGATTGAATTTTATTTTCTGTAAGTTTCAAACATTCCCAAACGTTCATGTGTTGAAACAAAGATGAATTTTGAAACTAACAATGTGCAGAACTTTGAATTGAGTAAATGATTTTGAAACTTTTTCAATTTAAATTCAGCTTCTTGTGCTGATACAAAAGTGTAAATGAATCGCCTTTACTATCCATTTCCTTGTATGATGCATAAATATAAAGAGCATTAAAATTTTTTAGCCCTATTATTGGGTTTTTATTATTGAATTATTACTTGGAAATAATAACTAGGAAAGTAAAAACAATAATTGTCATTTCATATATTCGTTTGCAAGTCCTTCTCAATTTCAACATAAGCGTTTGATTTTAAACAAGTTTAATTCTTAAGGATAAGATCAAGAGTTTAAAAAGACTATTGAATTTCAATAAACTATATAATTGATTCAATTTGTATAAAGGTTAAAAGAAATTGTTTTAAATCAAACATGTTTGGTTGTAAGTCATAAATCTTTCACAATGCTACCTGAGAAGGTAGCTTATATATTCAATTACAACAATAATTGATGTTGTTTAAGATTGCTAATATTATCGAATGATTATGAGTGAAAAGCTTTTAAATTTTCTCTATATGTAAGTGAATGCGAGTTGAGTTTTTATTCATTTGCCGAAATGGGTTTGACGGATCAAAGCTGTAAAATTAAATTCCTTGACAGTGCATTAATTAATAATGGTAGTTGGTTATTGAATGGATTATTTTATTTTTGAATGAGATCTTATAAAGATCTCCATGCAGAAAATTATGCGCCCGCGCGCACCCCAATTTGGAGCGTCTGAGACGTCGAGAAGGTCAGCTGGCTCGTTGTGCAATGAGAACAGCCTCACTTCTAAGTTAGCGATCGTGATCCACTAATACTTCAACGCCAGGTAAGTAATGTTTTATGCACTAACTATTGAAAGCCTATTCTCAACTCGAATTACAATAAAAGTAAACAAGAAATCTTGACCACAAATTCCATTGATAGCAAAACAACAAGCAACGGTCGTTTTGAAATAAACTCCATTTGAAGAAAGCCAAATCGTTGTGATGTACTCAACGAAATTTTAAATTTAATACAAATATCTTCAAGGATCAACTGAGCCTACCCATCAAATTTTCTTCGTGAAATTCAATTTTATATAACATAAAAGATTAGAAATTCATTTAATTTAAAAGGTAGTATAAATTACTACCCACTAACAAAAATTACGTGCTCGACTTTCCCAATTTGGGAAAGCGCAAAGTCAACTTATTCTTAGTGCATGAATAAGCATCGTTCTGAATATTGCCTTTCTTGATCGAGCGCCTTTAGCACCAAGTAAGTTTAAATATGTTGTCACTAATAGTAAAAGATCTCAAACTTTTTCACAGGTTCATTTGATAATAAATACATAAAAGTTCGATTCTTGATCAAATTATCACAAGAAAAACTTTCAAATTTCCATCAACAAATTCATTGACTTTAACACTTTAATAAAAGGTAATGATGGCTAATAGTTTTGCTTTTATAATAGAAATTTTATTTTCTGCTAAAGGTTTTCACAACATTTCACAAAACGATTCATTGTGTTGAAACAAAAGATGCAATTTAGAAACTAAACCAAGTGCAAAACATTTGATTGAGTAAATATTTTGAAAACTTTCATTTAAATTCTAGCTCCTAGTGCTGATACAAAAGTGTAAATGAATGCCTTTTACTATCCATTTCCTTGTATCATGCATAAATATAAAGAGCATTAAAATTTTTAGCCCTATATTGGGTTTTTATTAATTGAAATTAATTTACTTGGAAAATAATAACTAGCGAAAAGTAACGAACAATAATATGCCATTTATAAATATTCGTTTGCAATCATTCTAATTTCACATAAGCGTTTGATTTTTAAACAAGTCTTATTCTTAGGAATACGATCAAGAGTTTTAAAAGACTATTGAATTTAATAAACTATAATCAATTGATTCAATTTGTATAAAAGGTTAAAAGAAATTGTTTTAAAATCAAAACATGTTTGTTGTAGTCATAAATCTTTCACAATGCTACCCTGAGAAGGTAGCTTATAATATTCAATTACAACAATAATTGATGTTGTATTAAGATGCAATATTATCGAATGATTATGAGTGAAAGCTTTATATTTTCTCTATATGTAAGATAGAATGCGAGTTGAGTTTTTATTCATTTGACGAAATGGTTTGACGGATCAAGTGTAAAATTAATTTCTTGACAAGTGCATTAATAATAATGGTAGTTGGTTATTGAATGATTAATTTATTTTTGATGAGATCTTATAAAGATCTCCACTAGCAAAATTATGCGCCCGAGCCACCCCAATTTGAGACAGTCGAGAAGGTCAGCTGGCTCGTTTGTGCAATGAGAACAGCCTCACTTCTAAGTTAGCGATTCGTGATCCACTAATACTTCACGCCAGGTAAGTATGTTTTATGCACTAACTATTGAAAGCCTATTCTCAACTCGAAATTACAATAAAAGTAACAAGAAATCTTGACCACAATTCCATTGATAGCAAACAACAAGCAACGGTCGTTTTGAAATAACTCCATTTGAAGAAGCCAAATCGTTGTGATGTACTCAACGAAATTTTAAATTTAATACATATCTTCAAGGATCAACTGAGCCTACCCATCAAAATTTTCTTCGTGAAATTCAATTTTATATAACATAAAAGATTAGAAATTCATTTAAAATTTAAAGGTAGTATAAATTACTACCCACTAACAAAAATTACGTGCTCGACTTCCCCAATTTGGGAAAGCGCAAAAGTCAACTTATTCTTAGTGCAATGAATAAGCATCGTTCTGAATATTGCCCTTTCTTGATCGAGCGCCTTAGCACCAAGTAAGTTTAAATATGTTGTCACTAATAGTAAAAGATCTCAAACTTTTCACAGGTTCATTTTGATAATAAATACAATAAAGTTCGATTCTTGATCAAATTATCACAAGAAAAACTTTCAAATTTTCCATTACAAATTCATTGACTTTAACACTTTAATAAAAGGTAATGATGGCTAATAGTTTTGCTTTTTATAATAGAAATTTTATTTTCTGCTAAAGGTTTTCACAACATTTCACAAAACGATTCATGTGTTGAAACAAAGATGCAATTTAGAAACTAAACCAATGTGCAAAACATTTGATTGAGTAAATATTTGAAAACTTTCATTTAAATTCTAGCTCCTAGTGCTGATACAAAAGTGTAAATGAATCGCCTTTTACTATCCATTTCCTTGTATCATGCATAAATATAAAGAGCATTAAAATTTTTTAGCCCTATATTGGGTTTTTATTAATTGAAATTAATTTACTTGGAAATAATAACTAGCGAAAAGTAACGAACAATAATATGCCATTTATAAATATTCGTTTGCAATCATTCTAATTTCACATAAGCGTTTGATTTTTAAACAAGTCTTATTCTTAGGAATACGATCAAGAGTTTAAAAGACTATTGAATTTAATAAACTATAATCAATTGATTCAATTTGTATAAAAGGTTAAAAGAAATTGTTTTAAAATCAAAACATGTTTGTTGTAGTCATAAATCTTTCAACATGCTACCCTGAGAAGGTAGCTTATAATATTCAATTACAACAATAATTGATGTTGTATTAAGATTGCAATATTATCGAATGATTATGAGTGAAAGCTTTATATTTTCTCTATATGTAAGATAGAATGCGAGTTGAGTTTTATTCATTTGACGAAATGGTTTTGACGGATCAAGTGTAAAATTAAATTTCTTGACAAGTGCATTAATAATAATGGTAGTTGGTTATTGAATGGATTAATTTATTTTTGATGAGATCTTATAAAGATCTCCACTAGCAAAATTATGCGCCCGAGCACCCCAATTTGAGACAGTCGAGAAAGGTCAGCTGGCTCGTTGTGCAATGAGAACAGCCTCACTTCTAAGTTAGCGATTCGTGATCCACTAATACTTCACCCAGGTAAGTATGTTTTATGCACTCTAACTATTGAAAGCCTATTCTCAACTCGAAATTACAATAAAAGTAACAAGAAATCTTGACCACAATTCCATTGATAGCAAAACAACAAGCAACGGTCGTTTTGAAATAACTCCATTTGAAGAAAGCCAAATCGTTGTGATGTACTCAACGAAATTTTAAATTTAATACAAATATCTTCAAGGATCAACTGAGCCTACCATCAAATTTTCTTCGTGAAATTCAATTTTATATAACATAAAAGAATTAGAAATTCATTTAAATTTAAAAGGTAGTATAAATTACTACCCACTAACAAAAATTACGTGCTCGACTTTCCCAATTTGGGAAAGCGCAAAAGTCAACTTATTCTTAGTGCAATGAATAGCATCGTTCTGAATATTGCCCTTTCTTGATCGAGCGCCTTTAGCACCAAGTAAGTTTAAATATGTTGTCACTAATAGTAAAAGATCTCAAACTTTTTCAACAGGTTCATTTTGATAATAAATACATAAAAGTTCGATTCTTGATCAATTATCACAAGAAACTTTCAAATTTTCCATTACAAATTCATTGACTTAACACTTTAATAAAAGGTAATGATGGCTAATAGTTTTGCTTTTATAATAGAAATTTTATTTTCTGCTAAAGGTTTTCACAACATTTCACAAACGATTCATGTGTTGAACAAAGATGCAATTTAGAAACTAAACCAATGTGGCAAACATTTGATTGAGTAAATATTTTGAAAACTTTCAATTTAAATTCTAGCTCCTAGTGCTGATACAAAAGTGTAAATGAATCGCCTTTTACTATCCATTTCCTTGTATCATGCATAAAATATAAGAGCATTAAAATTTTTTAGCCCTATATTGGTTTTTTATTAATTGAAATTAATTTACTTGGAAATAATAACTAGCGAAAAGTAACGAACAATATATGCCATTTATAAATATTCGTTTGCAATCATTCTAATTTCACATAAGCGTTTGATTTTTAAACAAGTCTTATTCTTAGGAATACGATCAAGAGTTTAAAAGACTATTGAATTTAATAAACTATAATCATTGATTCAATTTGTATAAAAAGGTTAAAAGAAATTTTTTAAAATCAAAAAATGTTTGTTGTAGTCATAAATCTTTCACAATGCTACCCTGAGAAGGTAGCTTATATATTCATTACAACAATAATTGATGTTGTATTAAGATTGCAATATTATCGAATGATTATGAGTGAAAGCTTTATATTTCTCTATATGTAAGATAGAATGCGAGTTGAGTTTTTATTCATTTGACGAAATGGTTTGACGGATCAAGTGTAAAATTAAATTTTTGACAAGTGCATTAATAATAATGGTAGTTGGTTATTGAATGGATTAATTTTATTTTGATGAGATCTTATAAAGATCTCCACTAGCAAAAATTATGCGCCCGAGCCACCCAATTTGAGACAGTCGAGAAGGTCAGCTGGCTCGTTGTGCAATGAGAACAGCCTCACTTCTAAGTTAGCGATTCGTGATCCACTAATACTTCACGCCAGGTAAGTATGTTTTATGCACTAACTATTGAAAGCCTATTCTCACTCGAAATTACAATAAAAGTAACAAGAAATCTTGACCACAATTCCATTGATAGCAAAACAACAAGCAACGGTCGTTTGAAATACTCCATTTGAAGAAAGCCAAATCGTTGTGATGTACTCAACGAAATTTTAAATTTAATACAAATATCTTCAAGGATCAACTGAGCTACCCATCAAAATTTTCTTCGTGAAATTCAATTTATATAACATAAAAGATTAGAAATTCATTTAAATTTAAAAGGTAGTATAAATTACTACCCACTAACAAAAATTACGTGCTCGACTTCCCAATTTGGGAAAGCGCAAAAGTCAACTTATTCTTAGTGCAATGAATAAGCATCGTCTGAATATTGCCCTTCTTGATCGAGCGCCTTTAGCACCAAGTAAGTTTAATATGTTGTCACTAATAGTAAAAGATCTCAACTTTTCACAGGTTCATTTGATAATAAATACATAAAAGTTCGATTCTTGATCAAATTATCACAAGAAAAACTTTCAAATTTTCCATTACAAATTCATTGACTTTAACACTTTATAAAAAGGTAATGATGGCTAATAGTTTTGCTTTTATAATAGAAATTTTATTTTCTGCTAAAGGTTTTCACAACATTTCACAAACGATTCATGTGTTGAAACAAAGATGCAATTTAGAAACTAAACCAATGTGCAAAACATTTGATTGAGTAATATTTTGAAAACTTTCATTTAATTCTAGCTCCTAGTGCTGATACAAAAGTGTAAATGAATCGCCTTTACTATCCATTTCCTTGTATCATGCATAAATATAAAGAGCATTAAAATTTTTTAGCCCTATATTGGGTTTTATTAATTGAAATTAATTTACTTGGAAAATATAAACTAGCGAAAAGTAACGAACAATAATATGCCATTTATAAATATTCGTTTGCAATCATTCTAATTTCACATAAGCGTTTGATTTTTAAACAAGTCTTATTCTTAGGAATACGATCAAGAGTTTAAAAGACTATTGAATTTAATAAACTATAATCAATTGATTCAATTTGTATAAAAGGTTAAAAGAAATTGTTTAAAATCAAAAATGTTTGTTGTAGTCATAAATCTTTCACAAATGCTACCCTGAGAAGGTAGCTTATAATATTCAATTACAACAATAATTGATGTTGTATTAAGATTGCAATATTATCGAATGATTATGAGTGAAAGCTTTATATTTTCTCTATATGTAAGATAGAATGCGAGTTGAGTTTTTATTCATTTGACGAAATGGTTTGACGGATCAAGTGTAAAATTAAAATTTCTTGACAAGTGCATTAATAATAATGGTAGTTGGTTATTGAATGGATAATTTTATTTTTGATGAGATCTATAAAGATCTCCACTAGCAAATTATGCGCCCGAGCCACCCCAATTTGAGACAGTCGAGAAGGTCAGCTGGCTCGTTGTGCAATGAGAACAGCCTCACTTCTAAGTTAGCGATTCGTGATCCACTAATACTTCACGCCAGGTAAGTATGTTTTTATGCACTAACTATTGAAAGCCTATTCTCACTCGAAAATTACAATAAAAGTAACAAAAATCTTGACCACAATTCATTGATAGCAAAACAACAAGCAACGGTCGTTTTGAAATAACTCCATTTGAAGAAAGCAAATCGTTGTGATGTACTCAACGAAATTTTAAATTTAATACAAATATCTTCAAGGATCAACTGAGCCTACCCATCAAATTTCTTCGTGAAATTCAATTTTATATAACATAAAAGATTAGAAATTCATTTAAATTTAAAAGGTAGTATAAATACTACCCACTAACAAAAATTACGTGCTCGACTTTCCCAATTTGGGAAGCGCAAAAGTCAACTTATCTTAGTGCAATGAATAAGCATCGTTCTGAATATTGCCCTTTCTTGATCGAGCGCCTTTAGCACCAAGTAAGTTTAAATATGTTGTCACTAATAGTAAAAGATCTCAAACTTTTTCACAGGTTCATTTTGATAATAAATACATAAAAGTTCGATTCTTGATCAATTTACAACAAGAAAAATTTCCATTACAAATTCATTGACTTTAACACTTTAATAAAAGGTAATGATGGCTAATAGTTTTTGCTTTTATAATAAAAAATTTTATTTCTGCTAAAGGTTTTCACAACATTTCACAAAACGATTCATGTGTTGAAACAAAGAATGCAATTTAGAAACTAAACCAATGTGCAAAACATTTGATTGAGTAAATATTTTGAAAACTTTCATTTAAATTCTAGCTCCTAGTGCTGATACAAAAGTGTAAATGAATCGCCTTTTACTATCCATTTCCTTGTATCATGCATAAATTAAAGAGCATTAATTTTTTAGCCCTATATTGGGTTTTTATTAATTGAAATTATTTACTTGGAAAATAAATAACTAGCGAAAAGTAACGAACAATAATATGCATTTATAAATATTCCGTTTGCAATCATTCTAATTTCACATAAGCGTTTGATTTTTAAACAAGTCTTATTCTTAGGAATACGATCAAGAGTTTAAAAGACTATTGATTAATAAACTATAATCAATTTGATTCAATTTGTATAAAAAGGTTAAAAGAAAATTGTTTTAAAATCAAAACATGTTTGTTGTAGTCATAAATCTTTCACAATGCTAACCCTGAGAAGGTAGCTATAATATTCAATTACAACAATAAATTGATGTTGTATTAAGATTGCAATATTATCGAATGATTATGAGTGAAAGCTTTATATTTTCTCTATATGTAAGATAGAATGCGAGTTGAGTTTTTATTCATTTGACGAAATGGTTTGAACGGATCAAGTGTAAAATTAAATTTCTTGACAAGTGCAATTAATAATAATGGTAGTTGGTTATTGAATGGATTAATTTTATTTTTGATGAGATCTTATAAAGATCTCCACTAGCAAAAATTATGCGCCCGAGCACCCCAATTTGAGACAGTCGAGAAGGTCAGCTGGCTCGTTGTGCAATGAGAACAGCCTCACTTCTAAGTTAGCGATTCGTGATCCACTAATACTTCACGCCAGGTAAGTATGTTTTATGCACTAACTATTGAAAGCCTATCTCAACTCGAAATTACAATAAAAGTACAAGAAATCTTGACCACAATTCCATTGATAGCAAAACAACAAGCAACGGTCGTTTTGAAATAACTCCATTTGAAGAAAGCCAAATCGTTGTGATGTACTCAACGAAATTTTTAAATTTAATACAAATATCTTCAAGGATCAACTGAGCCTACCCATCAAATTTCTTCGTGAAATTCAATTTTATATAACATAAAAGATTAGAAATTCATTTAAATTTAAAAGGTAGTATAAATTACTACCCACTAACAAAAATTACGTGCTCGACTTTCCCAATTTGGGAAAGCGCAAAAGTAACTTATTCTTAGTGCAATGAATAAGCTCGTTCTGAATATTGCCTTTCCTTGATCGAGCGCCTTTAGCACCAAGTAAGTTTAAATATGTTGTCACTAATAGTAAAAGATCTCAAACTTTTTCACAGGTTCATTTTGATAATAAATACATAAAAGTTCGATTCTTGATCAAATTATCACAAGAAAAATTTTCCATTACAAATTCATTGACTTTAACACTTTAATAAAAGGTAATGATGGCTAATAGTTTTGTTTTATAATAGAAATTTATTTTCTGCTAAAGGTTTTCACAACATTTCACAAAACGATTCATGTGTTGAAACAAAGATGCAATTTAGAAACTAAACCAATGTGCAAAACATTTGATTGAGTAAATATTTGAAAACTTTCATTTAAATTCTAGCTCCTAGTGCTGATACAAAAAGTGTAAATGAATCGCCTTTTACATCCATTTCCTTGTATCATGCATAAATAAAGAGCATTAAAAATTTTTTAGCCCTATATTGGGTTTTTATTAATTGAAATTATTTACTTGGAAAATAATAACTAGCGAAAAGTAACGAACATAATATGCCATTTATAAATATTCGTTTGCAATCATTCTAATTTCACATAAGCGTTTGATTTTTTAAACAAGTCTTATTCTTAGGAATACGATCAAGAGTTTAAAGACTATTGAATTTAATAAACTATAATCATTGATTCAATTTGTATAAAAGGTTAAAAGAAATTGTTTTAAATCAAAACATGTTTGTTTGTAGTCATAAATCTTTCACAATGCTACCCTGAGAAGGTAGCTTATAATATTCAATTACAACAATAATTGATGTTGTATTAAGATTGCAATATTATCGAATGATTATGAGTGAAAGCTTTATATTTTCTCTATATGTAAGATAGAATGCGAGTTGAGTTTTTATTCATTTGACGAAATGGTTTGACGGATCAAGTGTAAAATAATTTCTTGACAAGTGCATTAATAATAATGGTAGTTGGTTATTGAATGGATTAATTTTATTTTGATGAGATCTTATAAAGATCTCCACTAGCAAAAATTATGCGCCGAGCCACCCCATTTGAGACAGTCGAGAAGGTCAGCTGGCTCGTTGTGCAATGAGAACAGCCTCACTTCTAAGTTAGCGATTCGTGATCCACTAATACTTCACGCCAGGTAAGTAGTTTTTATGCACTAACTATTGAAAGCCTATTCTCAACTCGAATTACAAATAAAAGTAACAAGAAATCTTGACCACAATTCCATTGATAGCAAAACAACAAGCAACGGTCGTTTTGAAATAACTCCATTTGAAGAAAGCCAAATCGTTGTGATGTACTCAACGAAATTTTAATTTAATACAAATATCTTCAAGGATCAACTGAGCCTACCCATCAAATTTTTCTTCGTGAAATTCAATTTTATAAACATAAAAGAATT
>CM039679.1:150841222-150865406 GCA_022537955.1 Schmidtea mediterranea | reverse complement strand
TATTCTAACATACTGATAACCACCACTGAGCATCCTAAAATCTCTAAATTATACTACTTTATGATATACATAAATCAATAAGATTTGAAAGAAATAATTATTGACCCCTTTATTTACACTTTAAAATCAATAAATTAGTTTCACAAAATATTTTAAAAATTAACTGATTAATCAACTATTTAAATAAACATAAATTATAATTAAAATATCATTACATTCAAAATCTATCTTCAAATTGGATTCTCAATTGGTAAAAATTATCTAAAACAGTTTCATAAACATTTTGATCCTAAATATTATTTATTAATTATTTTTATTTAAAATAATCTTTAAAAATCAAGTTAATCTAATAAATTAGGAAGAAATTAATGTTTCTTAAAATTATAGATTACCCTAATTCTTAATAATTCATTTAAAAAACAAATCAAAACCTAAATCCATTAAAATTCAAAAGAAAAAACCATAAAATCACAAGATGATTAAAAATTTACTAAATAATACCTCGTAAAAACTAATATACTTAATTATAATAAAATCCCTAAAAGTCAATTATTTACATAGCTAAAATTATTTATTTTGTCGAGACAAACCTAAATCATTAAAATGTAATTTATAGTTAAATTTCATTAAAAAACAATAACAAATGGATTTAATTAGAAAATTAATTCTATAAAAAAATTTCAGTGAAGAAGCTAAATTGGTGAAATTACAATTAAGTGACTAAATCGTGGAAATTTACTGAAAACAGTGATAGCTAAAAATATCATACAAAAGATGAAATACAAATTGAATCTTAATAACTTACAAGGTAATTATACTTAGAATGGAGAAAATACATCGAGAGAAGAAAATTCGTTGACGAGGAAAAAACATTCATTGAATAAGAAAACATTAATAAGAGAGAAAATATCATTAAAAGAAGCAATCATTAAAGTAGAAAAAATGAATTGAAGCTAACAAATATTCAGTGAATCGAGAATGCTTATAATAAATTAGTCATGTAAAATTCTCATGATGAGATGAAATATCAATTAAATATTGTTGAATACTGAATCAAATGTCTGAATTATTCAATGATCAACAAAAAAACAAAAAGAGAAAATATTACTGAAAACATTACTTAAGAGTGATTAATTAATATTATATTAAATTAAAATTTAACAATTTAGTAATTTCATGTTATTATATTAAATAGGATATATATATTTTGATGATACTATGCGAAAATAGTAATTAAAACAATAACCGTGCCGTTTACTAATTCGGCGAAATATTCAATAAATCTGACAAATAATATTCATATATATATATCTTATTGATATAGGAATTATATATACAAAATCAGTAATATATACAATCCGGAATTCACCAATCAACAATATCAATAAATCTGGCTAAATTTAATATTCATAATTATAATATATATATCTTAATGGAGTATAGAATATATACAAATCCTACGAATATTCAACAAATGCCAATTTAATATATAATATGATGGATCTACTACAATTAAACAAGTAGAAAATTAGTAGAAAGTCCAACCAAATAATGATAATAGAAAAATACAAGAAAGATGAATAATTTGTATTATGATTAATAAAAACATTTAGTATTTTAATATTAAAAATTCAAAAATGATAGTTTATATAATTATTCTTTTTTATAAAATTTATAAATTTATTTTAGAAAAAACAATCATTATTATTTCTATTATTTTTGAATTTAAAATTATTATTTTTTAATAGTTACATTAAATAAATTGTAAATTATTTACATTTGGAATTTATTTATACCATCATTTATAAAGAGATTATTCAAAAAATTTTCTAATTTGCCAAAATTTATCTTGAGTATAAAACTAAATCAAATATTCTATTACTAACAATAAAAAATTATTTTAACTAAATTCTAATATAATTTCAATAATAGAATATTTAGAATAAATATTAATTCAATTATACATATAAAAAAAGTATTTAAATATAAGTTATCGCATAATAACATTAGATAATAATCTTAAAGCAATAGATACCAAAGTTCATTCAAAAATATATTACAATTAGTTTTAATTACCTATTGTAAGAGCTTAGATTATTTCTAATATCTCAGTATTTGATGTATATTCGCACGACATTAGTATACGCGCACGGGTATTGTTTAATAAACTATTCTTCCGCCATAAGTATCCAATCAAAAATATATACCCTATTTAATATAATTAACCGATTGAAATACTCAATTGTTAAACGTTTAATTCATATAATAGTAATAATACATCTTTAAATACACATTATTTCAGTAAATATTTCATCTTTTATGATATTTGTTGATCATTAATAATACAGACCATTTATTCAAGTATTTCCAATATTTAATTTGAATATTTCATCTCATCATTGAGAAATTTTACCGACTAAATTATTATAAGCAATCTCGATTCACTGAATATTTTAGCTTCAATTAATATTTCTCACTTTAATGATTGCTTCCTCTTTAATGAATATTTTCTCTCTTCAATTAATGTTTTCCCTTATTCCAATGAAGTTTTTCCTCAGTCAAAGAATATTTTTCTCTCATTATATTTCTCCATTCAAAAGTATATTACCCTTGTAGTATATAAAGAATCAAATTGATATTTCATCTATTATAATGAATCTTTAGGCATCCACGTTTTTCAGTAATTTCAACATTTTAGTCAACTAATGTAATATCTCACCCAATATTACTCTTCACTGAAAATTTTCATTTTATAGATAAATCTTATAAATAAAATCCATTTTGTTGACTTGTTATTTCAATAAAAATTTTAACTAAATAAATTACCATCTTTCAATAATTAGATTGTACTCGACAAAAATAAATAACTTTAGCTATGTAAATCAATTAACTTTAGGAATTTTATTAATTAAGAATAATCTAGTTTTACGGGTATTTTAAAATTATTAATCATCTTTGGTGAATTTATAGGTTTTCTTTGAATTTATGATTAAGGTTTATTAGTTTTAATGAAAATTAATTGAAAAATTAGGTAAAATCTATAATTTAAGAAAACAATTAATTTCTTCTAATTATAATTTAGACTTGATTTTAAGATTATTTAAATAAAAATAAATAAATAAAATAAATTAAAATTTTAGCTTCAAAAATGTTTATGAACATCTATATAAGATAATTATTACCATTAGAACCAATTTGACTATGATGTGAATAGTAAATGATATTTTAATTATAATTTATTTCTTATTTAATACGTTATAAATCAGTTAATGTTTAAAATTTAGTAACCATAAAATTTTAATTATTTTACCAGTGTAAAATAAAGGGGTCAAATTACTTTCATTTTCAAATCTAATATGATTTCATGATATCAATCACAAAAAGTAGTATAATTAAGATTTTAAGGATGCTCAGTGTGGTTTAATCATTATATATGGATGAAATCATTATATATCATCTATGGTTGACTGTAATTTTATAATTTATACTATGATTTACTGATTAATTTTAATGAGCAATATGAATATATTTTACAATATTTATTTAGTGGAAACATAACTTTATTCATTTAGTCATTTTTGATGAATTTTTTAATGCTAAATTGTCCGAACAAAATTGTGGTGATTTCATGGAAATGATGATAACAATTTTGTAATACTTTAAAGAAATTCTATTTTATAAAGTCAAAATTTTATGAATTTTAAGAATTTGATTGTTGAATACATATAGTAAATATGATTCGAATGATCAATTTTAGATAGAAGTCGGTTTAAATAGATTTCTAAAGAAAATTTTACCTTGTAGGTTTTAAAAATAGTATATATTTGTGCAGTTTGGGGAAAGTTATTTCAATGAATGATTTAAAGTATTTTAGATATTTTAGAAATAATCGGATGAAAAACAAGTTTTACCATTTTTAAGGGGTATGGGTTAATCGGTCCAAAGTAAAATATTTCTAAAAGGAGAATATAGATGAGAACTTATAAATTTTAGGGGATTGTTCAATAATATCAATATTGTGAAATCTTGTTGAGAGATGAAATATTGTCATTTAAAGAGAAATGATTTTTAGAGAATTATGATCTTTAGGGAAAGATTGTCACGAGAATTCTATTTAAGGGATTTCAAGAAAATTATTGTTAAAATCATATAAGTCGGTATTTATGAAAATAATGATATAGTGGATAATTCAATTAAAGAGAATTGATTGGTTGAAGTAAATTCATATTATTTTAGTGAGAAAACAATTCTAAGAAGAATTATGACTTTAGGAAATAACGATTAAGAAAAAAGTTGTTATATTTTTAATACTGATCGGTTTAAAATATCTTATTTAAAGGTGATTTCTTAAAAAATAATGAATATAGTTGTTAGGGTAGGGCTAATGTATTTATGGAAATGATTTCTAGAGTGAATTACTTTAAGTAGAAATAGTCAATTAACAAGTTGTTTCATTTAAAGGGTGTTGTTAAATATTGTTATTTAAAGGTAAAATATCAAATGTATTTTATATTTTTTTATAAAAAATTGAATAGCTGAATTATTATTGATTGAAAATAGAATTGGTCAAGAAAGTAATTTAAATATTTCTAAGAAAATTTACTGGAATAATATTGAGTATTCAAAGAAATATTATCTATTGATAGCTATTTATAAAAAATTAGAATATAGTTGTATAAGAGTGAAAAAATACATTTGAGAGGAATATGGTTGAAGAGAAATTATAGTATTTTTTAAAAGGGATGAGATGGTTGAATATAAAAACTTGTATTTTTTCATTATTAAGGTTAATCAAATAATATCGATAAGATTTTTATCTAAGAAATTAATTGATTCATTAACTATTTGATACAATATTTATTTTATTAATTAATTTGTAATAAATTAAAATTAATTGACTAGTATTTAAAATATTTGGTTCAATTATGTTTTTTTATTGACAATTTCTGAATAATTTAATTATTTACATTATTTCAGGAAATGAAGAAAATTGTACATTAAAAAACTATGAGCTGTTTATAAATACATTAATTTTTATTCAACAATACTAGAAATTACCTAACAATCTTAAAATTTGAAATCTAAACAAATTTTTTTTTTCAATTATTTTACAACTTAGTTAATTTAATTAACTGAAAGTACTAGTTTCTTTACGATTTGCTACTGTGTTAAACTTTTTTTTTTTAAAAATTCTTATTTAATATACTAACAAATTTAATTAAAATCTAATCAAGACTGGTCAAAAATATAAAACTTTGTATTTATATAAACTCAATAACACTATTTTTACCAATTTGCTGAATGTATTATTTAAATTTCTTCAAAAGATAATAAACATATTTACAATTTAATCAGTTTTATCTCAAATTCTAACAACTTTCTCACAACTTTAATCAAATTCTAATCCCATGAATCATAAATTACGCGTATTTTCTTAAAAATTTCCAATAGTTTTCTTATATCGGATTAAACAAACACACATAGTCAATCCAAAAAACACGTGTGTATCATAATTATATACATTTTTCTAACAATCTCAACTTTTACAAAATTGAACTATTTTTATATTTAACATACACAATATATAGCATAAAATAAATATTTCATTAATTGTCTGAAAAATAACAAATATTTTCATTAAATTTTCCATAAGCACTAACATATCGGATGTTTAACACCACACATTGAGCCATAAATTAGTTTTGAATTATTGCACATATTTCTTAAAAATTAGAATTTTCTTTACTTTTACAAACATTTTACAATTGTTCTATCCTCTACTATAACCACAATTGAACAAAACTTCTATTCAATATTAATTTTATATACTATTGTTTAAATTATATAAATAATAATGAAAATAATAAATAAAAAACTTGTAATAATTAAAAATAATAAAATACAATATAATAATAAAAAATATAATAATAATATAAAAAAATAATAATAATAAAAATAATAATAATAATAAATTTAAAATTAAAAAACATAAAACAACTACTTATAAAAAGAATAATAATAATAATAATAATAATAATAATATAATAATAATAATAATTAATACTAAAAGAATAAAAATTAAAAACATTAAACACTACTATATAAAAAATATAGTATATTTAAATAAAATGTTTAAAATACGTAATGACTTGACCTTACTTTTAAATGACTTTAAAATATTATACTCATCAATTACCTTGAAATAAGAATAATATATAAATAGTAAACATTACGGTATAAAAATAAGTAGTTAAATTTATAATTGAAAAATGACTAAAAAATATATGACTTTGAAGAAAATTATAATAATAATAAAATTAAATTAAAAACATTAAAACATTACTTATAAAAATAATAGTAATTTAATAAAAATGTTTAAAATACTAAACCTGTGAAATTTAATGAATTGACATACTTTTAAAAAATGACCTTGAAAAAAAATTAAGACTCATCAACAATGACACCTGCCAATTAATAATAATAAAAAAATATAAAATAATAATAGAATTATATTAATAATAACAACAATATTAATAAAATATAATATAATATAAAAATTATTATATATTAATAAAAAATTATTTCCTTTATAATAGAAGTTTTATATTAATAAAATAATAATATTATTAAAAATATAAAATAATTATAAAAAATAAATAATAATAATAATATTATAAAAAAGTTTTAAAGTATTAATATAATAAAAATTTAATAAATTTTTAAGTAATAAGTATATATAAAAATAATTTAATATATAAAATTTAATAATATAATATATAAGAATTAAGTTTTATAAGTATTAAAAATTTTTTTTTAATAAATAATAATAGAATAATTAATCTTATAATAAAAATAATAAAAAATAAATTTACAAAATATATACTACTTTATAAAAATAAGTAGTAAATTAAAATTTAAAATTGTTTAAAAAATAATATGACCTCGAATTTTAATGACCATTGACCTACTTTTCAAGACCTTGAAAAATTTGATGAGTCTCAAAACCTGACAAATAATAATAATAAAATAATATAATAATAATAATAATAATAATAATAATAATAATAATAATAATAATAATAATATAATATAATATAAAATAATATATAAATTATAATAATAATAAAATCATTATTAATAAATTAATAATAATAATAATAATATTTTAAAATAATAATAAAATAGTCAATAAATTTACAATTCATATAAGTATAATAATAAAAAAATAATAATAATATAATATAATAATAATAAATAATATAATAATAATATAAATATATAATAATATAATAATAAAAATTAAAAATATTATAAGTAATAATAATAATAATAATAATAATTTTTAAAAGTATTATAATAATAATTAAAGTTTTTATAAGTAATAATAAAATTCTTTATAAGTAATAATAGAAGTAATATATATAATAATATTATTAATTAATAATAATAATTTATAATAATTAATAATAATAATAAAATTTATATAATAATATTAATAATAATATTAAAAATAATATAATAATATAAAAATAAAAATAATGATAATAAAAATAAAATAACATAATAATATAATATAATAACAATAAGTTATAATAAAATAAAATAATAAAAATAATAAAATAATTATAAAACATTAATAATAAAAAAATATAAATAATAATAAAAATAATATAATAATAATAATAATAAAAATAATAATAATAATAATAATAAAAATAAAAATAATAAAATAATATTAATAATATATAATATAATATATTTAATAATAAATAATAATAATAATAAAATAATAATTTAATAATATAAAAATATTAATTATAGTAATAATAATAATAATAATAATAATATTTATAAAAATTAATAAAAAATAGAATAAAATTACAAATTTATAAAGTAAATATAAAATAATAATATAATAATAATATAATAATATAATAATAATAATAATAATAATAATATAATAATAATAACAACAATATTAATAATAATATAATATAATAATAAAAATATTAATTATTAACAAAATAAATAAATAATTAATAATAATATTAAAAAATAAAATAAAATAGAATAAAATTATCAAATTTATAAGTATAATAATAAAAATAATAAAATAATAATAACAATAATATAAAACAAAACAATAAAATAATAATATAATTAAAATAGAAATATAATAAAATATTACTTAATTTAAAACAAAAAAATTTAAATATATTACATAAAAAAAAAATAAATTAAATAATATTAATGACTGATTAAAACAAAAAATAATATATAAATAAAGAAATAAAATAAAAAATAATAAATAATATTATTGACTGATTAAAACAATATTCACTTATTACAACAGACAATATAATAATAATATTATTATATTGATAAAACAAAAGTATAGTATATAAAATAAATAAAATAAAATAAATAATATATTACTTGATTTAAAAACAATGTTCACTTCATTAAACAAAACAAGTTTTAATAATAATAATATAATATAAATAAAATAATTGACTTGATTAAACAAATAATAAAGTATATTAAAAAAATTAAATTAAAAATATATATATAAATTTGATGAGTCATCAATGACCTTGAATGAATCATGTCTTTGTTTAATGACTTGAAAAATATATGATCATCCAATGCCTTGATGAGTCATGGTCTTTGTTTAAAAATTAAAATATAATATTAAAATATGGATGAGTATCAATACCTTGAAGTGAACGTCATGGTCTTTGTTTAAATGACCTTGAATGAGTCATGTCTTTGTCTTAAAAATTTTTTACTTTTGGATAGAAAATTTCTTCTCAGCGGGGGGAGGTACTGTGTGGATGTGACATGTCTGATTTGACACATCCCATACTATTATTACATAATAATTATAAAAATATATACAATAAAAACATGATTTTATTATTATATATTATATAAATTTTTATTCTTATTATTATTGATTATTATTGTTATTATTATTATTTATTATCATGATTTTTATATATTTATTTTATAATATTATATATTTAATTTATTATTATTATAATATTTTTATTATATATATTATTAATATATTATTTATTATTAATTTATTATTATTTTTATTATTATACTTAATAAATTTGTAATATTCTATTTATTATTAATTTTTATAAATATTATTAATTTATATTATTATTATTGTTATATTATTTTAATTAATAATTATTATAAAAATTATTATTAGTTATTTATTATATATATTAAATATAATTGTTATATTATTTTATTATCTATACTTATAAATTGAAATTTTATTCTATTTATGATAATTTTATAAATATTATTATTATTTTATTATTTTATTAACTAATTAATTATTATTTATTATTATTAATTAATATATATTAATATTTTGTTATTATTATTATTATTATTTATATTATTATTATTATTAATTATTATTATATTATATATAATATTATTAATTCATATATATATTATATTTTATTATTATTATTTATTTTATATACTATAATTAATATTTTATTAATTATTATTTTATTATTAATATTTTTATTATTATATTAAGATTATATCAATTTTTTTATTTTATTATATTATTATTATATTATATTATTATTTAATTATTATTTATATTATTTATTATTACTGTTGTTATTATAATTATATTTAATATATTATATTTATTATTATTAAATTATTATTATATGATTATTAGTACTTTTTTTTTATTAATGTTTTTATAATTATTTATTATTTTATTATATTATTTTATTATAAATTATTTAATTATTTATTTATTTGTATATTATTTTTATTATCATATTTTTAGTTTTTATTATTATATTATTTATATTAATTAAATTATAATATTATTATATTTTTATATTATTATTATTATTATTATTTTATTATTAATATATTATTATTATTATTATTTTTATAGTATTATAAATTGTAAATTATATCTTTATTTTAATTAATTTATAATTTATTTTATATTATTATTTATTATATATTATTATTACTATAATATTATTTTTATATTATTATTAATAATTATTATTAATATTGTTGTATATTAATTATTTTTATTATTATTTATTATTATTGTATATTAATATTATTATTATTATTATTAATGTATATTATATTATTATTATTATTATTATTATATAATTAATATTTTTCATTATTATATAAATTATTATTAAATTTTATTATTATATTAATATTATTATTAATATTGTATTATTCTTATTATTATTATTATATTGTATATTATTATTATTAATCATGATTATTATTTATTATTATAAATTATTATTATTATAAGTATTATTATTATAAATTTATTATTATTATTATTAATTATTATTAATATATTAATATTATTTATTATTTTTTTTATTATTATATTATAAATTTGTAATTTTATTTATTTATTATAATTTTTATAAATATTTATTATTATTATTTATTTTATTATTTTATTAATATTATTTTATATTGTATATTAGTATTATTATTATTATTATTATTATTAATATTATTATTTTATTATTATTATTATATTATACGTTATAAATTTTAATATAATTCTATTTTATTATTAATTTTATAAATATATATTATTATATTATATATTTTATTATTCATTATTACGTATAATATATTTTATTATTATTATTAATATTAATTATTTAATATTGTTGTTATTATTTATTTATTATTAATAATTATTATTATTATTATTATTACATTATTATATTATTTATATTAATTATTAATAATCATTATATTATTAGTATAATTTTTTATTATTATTACTATAAATTAATATTTTTATTATTATATTAATATTATTATTAATATTTTTATTATTGTATTATTATCAATATTTTGTATTATTATTATTATTATATTATTATTATATATTTTTATTTAGATTTTTATTATTCTTATTATCAGATTATATTTTTTGTTTATTAATGTTTTTATAATTATTATTTATTTTATATTATTATTTTTATTATAATTATTGTTATATATTATTATTATGTTATTATTATTTTTATATATCATATTTTATTTTTATATTATTATTATTTTTATTATATATTAAATATTATTATATTTATTTTATTATATATTATTAAATTTTATTATTATTATTAATAGTATTATATATTATTATTTTTATTATTACTTATAATTTGTAAATTTATTCTATTTAATTATTAATTTTATAAAAGTATTATTATTATATTATATTATTATTATTATTATGATTATTTCATAATTAAATTTTATATTATTTTAATATATATTAATTTTTGTTATTATTATTTATTATATATATTATTGTTATTACTATTATTATTATTATTATTAATTTATATATTATTATTATATATTATATTATTATTACTATAATTAATATTTTTAATTATTATTATTATGATTATTATTAATATTTTATTAATTTATTAATATATTATTAATATTGTTATTAATTATATTCATTATTATTATTATTAATTAATTATACTTAATTATTATTTTATTATTATCTATTAATATATTATAATATGTTTTATTTATTATTATTTTATTTTATATATTATTTTATTATAACTTTATATTATTATTATTAAATTTATATTGATTATATTAATTATTATTTTTATTATGACTAAATTATATTTTATTATTATTAATAAATTATATATTAATATTTATTAAATTATTAATATTATTAAATATTTATTTTCTTATTATTATTATTATATTTTATCATTATTATTTTATCATGATTTTTATAATTTATTTATTACTAAGTATTATTATTATTATAAGATTATTATATATAATATTTTTTATATTATTATTATTATTTAATAATTATTAAATTATTAATATTTTATTATATTATTATTTTTATATTATACTATAAATTGTAAATTTTATTCTATTTTATTATTAATTTTTATAAATATTATATTATTATATTATAATTGTTATATTATTTTTATATATTATATTTTATTAATATTATTATTTAATATATTATTAACTTTTTATTATTATTATTATTATTTTTATTATTTATTATTAATATTATTATATATATTTTTATTATTATTAATTATTATTAATATTGTTTTATTATTATTATTATTATTATTTATTATTATTTATTATTATTACTATATATTATTATTATTATTATTATTATTAATATTTATTTATAGTATTATTATATATTATATTATTATTATTATTACTATATTTAATATTTTTATTATTATTATTAATATTATTATTAATATTTTTTTATTATAGTAATTATTATCAATATTGTTTTATTATTATTATTGATTATTTTATTATTACTATTATATTATATTATATTAAATAATGTATTATATTTATAATTTTTTATTTAATATACTCAATTTTGTTTAATCAGTCAATTATTTTATTTTTAAAATTATAATTATTATATTAAATTGTTTGTTTTAATGAAGTGAATATTGGTTTTAAAATTATTATTATTATTATATTTTATTTATTATTATATTATTATATATCATGATTGTTATTTTTTGTTATTAATGTTTTTTATATATATTTATTATTTTTATTTTTATTTATTATTATTATTATTTTATTACGTTGTTATTATAATATTATGAAATTATGTATATTAATGATTTTATTTTAATTAATATTATTATTAATTATATATTATATTTATTATATTTTATTATTTTTTTAATATATTATTATATATATTAATATTATTATATTATTATTATTTTATTATATTACTTATAAATTTGAATGAATGATATTGGTTTTAATCAAGTCAATATATTATTTAATTTATAAATTATATTATTTTTATTAAATTGTTTGTTTAAGAAGGTGAATAATATTATTATTATATTGTTGTTATATTATTATTTTTATTATCTATTATTATTTTATATTACTATTATTATTATATTATAATTATATATTATTATATTAATTATTATTATTATTATATAAATTAATATTTTTATTATTTTATTAATATTATATTACTATTTATTATTAAGTAATATATTATTATATTGTTATTATTATTATTATTACTATTAAAATTATTTGTTTTAATGAACGTGAATATTGTTTTAATCAAGTCAATAATAGATTATTTATTTTTATTTTATTTATTTTATATACTATAATTTTGTTTTATTTATGTATTGATACATATTATTATTATTATTATTTAATTTATATAATTATTATTATTATATTATTATACTATAATAATATTTTATTTATTATTAATAATTATATTAAATTATTTATTATTATAATATTATTATTAAATATTGTTATTATTGAATTATTATTTATTTATGTTATTATTATTATTATTATATATTTTTATTATCAAGTTCATAATATTATTATTATATTGTCTGTTTATAATTGATGAATATTGTTTAATCAAGTCAATAATATTATTATTTATTTTTATTTTATTTTATTATATTTATATTATTATATTTATTTTTATTATTAATACTTATAAATTTTAAATTATGTCATATTTTATATTAATTTTATAAATATTAATTATTATTATATTATAATTGTTTTTTGTTTTAAATCAAGTCAATAATATTGATTTATTTATAAATTATATATTTTTATTAAATTGTTTGTTTTAATGAAGTGAATATTGTTTTAATCAAGTCCAATAATATTATTATTATAATTTATATTACTATAATTATATATTTTTATTATATTATTAATATTATTATTAAATTGTTGTTATTATTATATTATTTATATTTTTATTATTATTATTATTATTATATTTACTAATTATATATATATTATTATTATTATTATTTATATTATTATTATTTTATTATTAATTTATTTATTACTATATTTAATATTTATTATTATAATATTATATTATTATTATTATTATTTTTATTATTATACTTATAAATTTGGTAAATTTTATTCTATTTTTATTATTAATTTTTATAAATACTATATTAAATTTTTATTTATTATTATTATTATTATTAATACTGTTGTATTAATAATTATTATGATTATTATTATTAGATTTTTCATTATTATTAATATTATTATTAATTTATCATGATTAATTATTACATTTTTTTTTATTAAGTTTTTTATAATTATTTTATTATTATTTATTATTATTATTTTATTATAATTATTGTTATTATTTTTTATTGTCAAGGTCATTGGATGACTCATCATATTTTTTCAAAGGTCATTCCTAAAAATTTTCAAGGTCATATGTATTTTTAAAACATTTTTTAATATAAATTTACTAATTATTATTATATTAATTTATTATTATTTATTATTAATATTTTATTATTTATTATTTTATTATTATACTTATAATTTGTAAATTTTATTCTATATAATTAAATTTTTATAAATATATTTTATATTAATTATTATTATTATTATTATTATTACTATAATTATTATTTTTATTTATTATTATTATATTATTATTAATATTGTGTATTATTATTATTATTATTATTATTATCTGATATTATTATATTATTATTATTATATTATTTATATTATTATATTTATTATTATTAGTATTATTATTACTATAAATTAATATTTTTATATATTATTAATTTATTATTTAATATTTCATTATTATTATTAATAATTATATTAATATTGATTATTATTATATATTATTATTATTATTATTATTACTTATTATTTCAGGTTATTGGATGACTCAGCATAATTTTCAAAGTCATGAAAAGTAGGTCAATGTCATTCAAAAGTAGGTCCAAGTCATTCAAAATTTCTCGAGGTCATATTATTTTAAAGATTTTAAATTTTATTTACACTTTATTTTATAAGTAGTTAATATATTTTGTAAATTTATTTTATTATTATTATTTTTATTATTATTATTAATATTATTATTAATATATTATTACTTTTTATTATATCTATTATTACTTATAAAAAAAAAAAAATTTTTTTTAATACATATAAATTAACTACTTATTTTTATATAATAGTTATTAATATTTATTATTATTATTATTTTCAAGTTATTAATGAGTCTAAATTATTTCAGGTCATTTAAATTTAGGTCAATTTCATAGTTATTTTAGAACATTTATAATTTAATATAACTACTATTTTTTATAAGTAGATGTTTTAATGTCTTTAATTTATTCTTTATTAGTATTATTATATTATTTATATTATTATTATTATATTTATATTATTATTAATTATTCTTAATTAAGTATGGTTTTATGTTTTTTAATTTTAATTTTATTATTATTATTATTTATTATTATTATTATTATTTTTATTATTATTATGTTTATTTTTTATTTATTATTAATACTATTACAAGTTTTTATTTATTATTATATTATTTATATAATTTCACAAAGTATATAAATTAATATTGAATAGAACAAAGTTTGTCATTGGTTCATAGTATAGAGCGACATAGAACAAATGTAAAATTTCTGTAAAAGAAAGTTAAAGAAAATTCATATTTTAAGAAAATATGTCAATAAAATATTCAAAACTATTATGGCTCAAATTGTGTGTTAAACCATCGAATATGTTACAAGTTTTATGGAAAACTTTATCTGAAAATATGTTGTTTATATTTCAACAATTTATGAAATATTATTTTATGGACTAATAATGTGTAATGTGTTAAATCGCTAAAAAATAAGTTCAAATATTATGAACGTTTGAGTTGTTAAGAAACATGTAATATAATTTATCTGAATACACACGTGTTTTTTTTGATTAAATATAGTGTGTTTGTGTTTACCCGAATATAAGAAAAAACTATGAGAACAATATTTTCAAGAAAATTTACACGTAAATTATGGATTATCATGGGGATAGAATCTTAGAATTAAAAGTTTAGAAAGTTGTTAAATTTTTGAGACCTTAAAAAATACTTCAGCAAATTGTAGAAATAAGTAGTTATTGAAGTAATACTTATTAAAATACCAAAGTTTAGAATTTTTGACAAGCTTGATAGATCTTTAATAAAAATTTCGTTAGTAATATAATAAGAATTTTTTAAAAAAAAAAAAAGTTTCAAACAGTAGCAAATCGTAAAAACTAGTACTATCAGGCTTAATTAAAATAACTTAAGTTGTTAAAATCATTGAAAAAAAAAAATTTGTTAGATTTCAAAAATTTTAAGATTGTTAGTAATATTTCTATACTTGTTAATAAAAAATTAAATGTATTTTATCAACAGCTCATAGTTTTTTTAATCGTACCAATTTCTCTTCATTCCTGGGAAATAATCTAAAATATTTAAACTATTCAGAATTGTCAATACAAACATAATAATGGGTAACATAAATTTTGTTAAAATTACTAATCCAACTTTTATAGTCGTTTTAAATAAAGTTACAAATAATATCATAAATTCAAATAATACTTGAATGCAATGAATCGAAAAATTTCTTAGAACTGAACACGTATCGTATATATTCTATTCAGATTCCGAAATATCATATAGAAATTAACCAAAATCTTAATGTTTATATTTGTAACCCTTAGTCAATGAAAATGTAGTACGATTTCACTAAGATACCATCTTGTGACTTTGATATCCAACCGAATAAATCCCCTAAAAGTAAGAATTTCCCCCTCTTGACTTACGTTTTCCCCTAAAATAATATAAAATTACTCTCAACAATCATTTCTCTTTAATGACAATAATCCCACAATATTCATTATTTTTCATAAAAAGTCAACGACATCATATCGATATTCAACCGAATAAATTTCTTGAAATCCCCTTAAAAAATATCATCTCTTGACAATCTTTTCCATCAAATAAACTTTCTCCTACTTTACATATTCATTTTTTTTATAAAAGTCACCATTAATAATAACGATACTATAACAACGTAAACCCCTTAAAAAATATCAACGAAATTGTTCTTATTGCGATTATTTCCCTTAAAAGATAATAAATTCTCTTCTTAGCCAATTGTTTCCCCTAAAATAAATTTATCTCAATCAATCATGTCTCTTTAAAACGACAATATTCCAAACTAATATTCAATATTTTTCATAAAAATCACCGACATCATCGATTTTCAACTGAATAAATTTCTTGAAATCCCCTTAAAATAAAATTCCTCTCTTGACCAATCAAATTACCTATATTCATAAAATTCTCCTCTTACAATCATTTCTCTTTAAATGACAATACCCACCTCATATATTCATATTTTCCATAAAAATCACGACTATATATCGATATTCAACCGAATAAATTTCTTAATCGCCTTACAATAGAATTCGATTCTCATGACCAATCCTTTCCCCTTAAAAAGATCATAAATTCTCTTCTTAACAATCATTTCTCTTTAAATGACAATATTATCACTATCTCAAAGATTAAGCAACATATTGAGAATCTACTGAACCAAATCCCCTAAAAATCATTATAAATTCCTCTCAATTTCTCCATTTTAGAAATTATTTACCTTTCAGACAAGTATTCAACAATTAACCCTTAAAATATTCAACAAACTTTTCTTAATCGATTAGTTCTTAAAAATTCATAAATTTATCTTAACCAATCATATTTCCATTGGAAATAACATTTCCCCCCAAACAGTGCACCATTAATATACATTTTATTTAAAAACCTACAAGGTAAAAATTTCTTTAAAATCTATGTTTTAACCGACTACTCCTTAAAATTCGCATTCGAAATCATATTTACTATATTATTCAACCAATCCAATTCCCTTAAAATTATATAAAAATTTGAATTTACACCAATAAAATAAATTTCCTTTAGAAGTATACAAAATTAGTTACTCATCGATTTATCCATCGAAAAATCACCACAATGTTGTTCTGGCAACAATTTCAAGCAATTAAAAAATTATCAAAAAATGACTAAATCTAAATAAAGCTCTATTTTCCTACATAAATAAAATTATTGTAAAATATAATCATATTGCTCATTCAAAAATTAATCAGTAAATCAAGTTATAAATTCAATAAAAGATACAGTCAACCTTAGAGACGTATATCAATGATTTTCATAACTATACTGATAACCACACGAGGCAATCCTTAAAAATCTCTAAAATTATACTACTTTTGTGATTGATATCATAAATCAAATTAGATTTGAATGAAAGTAATTATTGACCCCTTTTTACACTGTAAAATCAATAAAAATTTTAGCGTATTCCTAAAATATTTTAAAATAAATGATTTAATCAAATCTAATTAAATAGAACATAAAATTATAATTAAAATATAATTTACTATTCAAAATCATATCAGTCAAATGGATTCTAAATTGATTATAAATAATTACTTAAATAATGTTTCATAACATTTTGATCAAAAATTTATTTATTTTATTTATTTATTTTTTATTTTAATATCCTAAAATCAAGTTAATCTAGATAAATTAGGAAAGAAATTAATTGTTTCTAAAATTATAGATTACCCTAATTTCTCAATAATTCATTAAAAAACATATCAAACCTTTAAATCCATTAAATTCAAAAGAAAACTATAAATTCACAAAGATGATTAAAATTTACTAAATAATACCTCATGTAAAAACTAGATCATTACTAAATTATAATAAAATTTCCCTAAAAGCTCTACTTTGATTACATAGCCTTAAAATTATTTTATTTTTGTCAGCAGTACAAACCTAATCTATTGAAAATAGCTAATTTTTAGTAAATTTTCATTGAAAATAACAAGTCAACAAAGGAATTTTAATTAGTAAGATATATTCTTAAAGAAAATTTTCATGAAGAAAGTATATTGGTGAGATATACATTAGTGACTAGACAATGTTGAAATTACTGAAAACAGTGGATAGCTAAGATATCTACACAAAATAATGAAATATGCATTGTGATATCTAATAACTTAAGGTATATACTTTGAATGGAGAAAATATACATCGAGAGAAAAATATTCGTTGAAGAGAAAAAACATTCATTGAATAAGGAAACATAATTGACGAGAAAATATTCATAAAGCAATCATTAAGTGAGAAATAATGAATGGAAGCTAACAAATATTCGTGAATCCGAGAATTGTTTAATAAATTAGTGGTAATTTCTCAAGGATGAGAGAAAAATATCAATTAAAAATATTGTGACAATACTGGAATACAATGGTCTGGGAATTATTCAAGATCAACAAATATACATAAAAGATGAAATATTTACTGCAAAAGTCAATTGTACTTTAAGTGTATTAATTAACTATTATATTTAAATTAAAACTTTTAACATCATTGAGGTAGATTTCATCAAGTGATTATAATTTAAATAGGGAATATATTTTTTGATGGTACCTTAATGCGCGAAGAAATTATTTAAAAACAATAACCGTGCTCGTCGTTATACTAATTCGGCAAATTCAATAATCGGAACAAATTTAATATCATATATTTATAATCTTATGTATATAGAAATATACAAATCCAGCAATATAATAACAATGGCGAATTCACCAATCCACGAATATTCAATAAATCTGGCAGAATTAATTCATATTATATCTTATTTATTATAGAATTATACAAAATCCTACGGAATATTCAATAATCTAGGCAAATTTATATTCAGTATATATATCTTATGTATATAATTAATCAAATCTACGAATAGTTCAACAAATGGCGGCAAATAATACTATAATATGGTGGCATTCAGATACAAATGATTAACAAGTAGGAGAATGTAGTAGAAAGTACAAACATAAATGGAATCAATAGCTAAACAATACAATGAAATAAGATGAATTAATTTGTATTCATTGATTATAAGAACATTTGTATTTTGTACATATTAAATAAATTCAGAAAATTGACTGATATGTTTTATATTATTATTGCTTTTATAAAATGTCGTATATTTTACTTTTAGGAAAGTAAACAATCACTTATGATGTTCTAATTTTTGAATTTACAATTATTATTTTGTCATATTACATTGAATAAATTTTTAAAAATTAATTTTACATTTGGTATTTATTATAAACCATCAATTTATAAAGAGATTATTCAAAATATTTATTATAATTATGTCCAAAGCTTTTATTTGATAAACTAAATCAAAAATATTCTATTTACTAGATTCATAAAAAAATTATTTAACTAAATTTTCGAATATAATTTCAATAATAGAATAATTTAGAATTTGAAAATAATATAGTGTCAATAGTACATATAAAAAAGTATTTAATATATGCCTTTATCGAATTAATAACATTTAGATAATAATAATCTTAAAAGCAGATAATATCCATATGTTCAATTCAAAAATATATCAATTGTTTGAATTTACTATTGTAAAGACTTAGATTTGATTTTAATATGCTCAGTATTTGATGTATATTCGCCGATTAGTATACGCGCAGTTATTGTTATTTTTTGAATAATATTCTATCCGCGCATAAGTACTCCATCAAAATATTATCCTATTTAATATATAATTAACCGATGAAATCTACTCAATTGTTAAAAAAGTTTTAATTTAATATAATAAGTAATTAATACACTCTTAAAGTACAACTTGATTTCAGTAATATTTTCACTCTTATTATGTTATATTGTGATCATTAAATAATTCAGACCATTTATTTTCAAGTATTTCACAATATTTAATTGAGATTCATCTCATCATTGGAAAATTTTACCGACTTAACTTTATATATAAGCAATTCTCGATTCACTGAATATTTTTTAGCTGCAATTCCACATTTTCTCACCTTTAATGATTGCTTTATGAATAATTCGTTCTCTTCAATTAATGTTTTCACTTATTCAATGAATGTTTTTTCCTCTTCAACGAATATTTTCTCTTCGATGTAATTCTCCATTTCAAGATATATTACCCTTGTAACGTTATTAAGATATCATTGATATTTCATCATAGTAGTATCTTAGCTATCCCACTGTTTCGTATTTTCAACGATTTTATCACTTAAATGTAATATCTACCAATATTACTTCTTCACTGAAATTTTCTTTATAGAATATAATCTTTTACTAATTAAATTTCCATTTGTTGACTTGTTTTTTCATGCAAATTAACTAAATAAAATACTCTTTCAATAATTTGAGGTTTGTACGCGACAAAAATAAATAATTTTAGGCTATGTAATCAATTAGAGTCTTTAGGCATGTTTATTATAATTTAAGTAATATCTGTTTTACGAGGTATTATTTTAGTAAATTTATCATCTTTGTGAAATCTTCTATGGTTTCTTTTGAATTTTTTAATGGATTTAAGGTTTGAATTATTTTTTATGAAATTATTAGAAATAGGGTAAATCTATAATTTTAGAAACAATTAATTTCTTCCTAATTTATTAGATTAGACTTGATTTTAGATTATTTTAAAATAAAAATAAATAAATAAATAAATAAATTTAGGTATCAAAATGTTTTATAAACATATTTAGGATAATTAATTTACCATTAGAAATCCAATTTTGACTGATAGAATTGTGAATAGTAAATGATATTTTATTATTATGTTTCTTTTAAAATAGTTGATTAAATCAGTTAATGTTGTTAAAAGTATTTTAGTGAAACCTTAAATTTTAATTGATTTTACAGTGTAAATAAAGGGTCAATCATTACTTCAGTTTTCAAATCTATTTGATTTCATGGATATCAATCACAATAGATAATTTTAGAGATTTTAAGGAATGCTCAGTCTGTGTTACAGTATAGTTATGAAAATCATTGATATATATCTAATGTTGACTGTAATTTTTATTGAATTCTATACTGATTTACTGATTAATTTTAATGAGCAATATGATATATATTTCATAATTTATTTATGTGGGAAACATAGACTATTCGATTTTAGTCATTTTGTGGATGAATCTTATAATTGCCTTCGAAATGCTGCCAGCAACAAAATTGTGGTGATTTGCTCGATGAGAAAATTGATGCATCACAATTTTGTAAATACCTCTTAAAGAAAACTTTATTTTTACTTGGTAAAATTCAAATTTTATTAATTTTGCAGCGGAATTTGATGGTCTTGATAATATACGTCAATATGATTCGACATGATGAATTTTTCAAGCAGTACGTCCGGTTAAAATATGATATCTCTAAAGAATTTTACCTTGTAGGTTTTTAAAAAATCCTCCGTTACTATTGCGCTGCAGTGGCGCGAGAAATGGTTTATATTTCCAATGAAATGCATTGCGCTATAGAGTACATTTGTATTGCCTCTCTTTAAGGAGAATAATCGATTAAAAAAACAAGTTTGTTACCATTTTTAAGGGTTGAGTTGATTAAATATCTGGTTCAAAGTAAATATTTTTCTAAATGGAGAATATAGATGAGGAATTTATAATTATTCTTTAGGGGATTTGTTCAGATAGATTATCAATATGTGTGTAATCTTAGTGTGAGAGAGTGAAATATTGTATTTAAAGAGACAATGATTTGTTAAGAAGATATTATGTCTTTAAGGCGGAAAGGATTGTCATGAGCATGAATTCTATTGTAAGCAGATTTCAAAAATTTTATTCGCTTGAATATCGATATAAGTCGGTGACTTTTTATGAAATATGAAATATAGGTGGGTATTGTTCATTTAAAGAGAAATGATTGGTTAAGGAGTAATTTATGATAATCTTAAAGGTAATTTGATTGTCAAGAGAGGATTTTATTTTAAGGGATTTCAAGAAATTTATTCAGTTGAATACGATATGTCGAGTGATTTTTATGAAAATAATTGAATAATCAGTTTGAATATTGTCGTTCAAAGAGAAATGATTGATTGAGAGTAAATTTTATTTTTAGGGGGAAACAATTGGCTAAGAGAGAATTTTTATCTTTTAAGGGAAATAATTCGTTAGAAGATTTGTTGATATTTTAAGGGCTTTAGTTGGTTATAGTATCGTTATTTATAGGTGATTTTTATAAAAAAAATGAATATGGCTAGTAGGAGAAGTGTTATTTGATGGTAAAAGATTGTCAAGAGATGAATTTATTCTTAAGGGATTTCAAGAAATTTATTCGGTTGAATCATCGATATAATCGCTTGATTTTTATGAAAATTAATGAAATATTGTTGGGAATTATGTCATTTAAGATAAATGATTGGGTGAGGTAAATTTTATATTATTTTAGGAACGATAGGTCAAGAGGAGAATCTTACTTTTAGGTGTGAATTAATATCGGTTGCGAATATCAAAGTCCAAAAGATGAGGATACTTAGTGAAATCGATACATTTTCTTGACTTAAGGTTATCAGAATATAAACATAAGATTTTGGTTAGTTTAAATGATATCATTGAATTCTGATAAATTACATACGTGTTCAGTTCAAGAAATTTTTCGATTCATATTCAAGTATTTATTTGATTTTATTATTATTATTTGTAATTTTTTAAAAACTAAATTGATTAGTATTTAAAAAAATTTATGGATTACCCATTACTTAATTGTTGTTTTGACAATTTCTGAATGTTAAAATATTTAGATTATTCCAGATATGAAGAGAAATTGGACGATTAAAACTATGAGCTAGTTGATAAAAATAGATCGTAAATTTATTCACAAGTACTAGAACAGATAGCTAACCAATCTTAAAATTTTTGAATCTAACAAATTTTTTTTTTTTCCAATTATTTTACAACTTAGTTAATTTATAACTTGATAAGTACTAGTTCTTTACGTTGCTCTTGTTGAAACTTTTTTTTTTTTTAAAAAATTCTATTCAAGGTACTAACAAATTTATTAAAGATCTATCAAAGACTTGTCAAAAATTTAAAACTTTGTATCTTTTAATAAGTATTTACTCAATTAACTACTATTTTTCTACCAATTGGCTGAACGTATATCTTAAGTCTCAATTTAAACTTTCTCACAACTTTAATAAAATTTTAATCCACATGATAATCATAATTACGTGTATTTTTCTTAAAAAAAATTGTCCATTGTTTTTCTTAATTCGGTTAAAACAAACACACTATTTCAAATCAAAAAAACAGTTGTGTATCATATTATTTACATTTTTCTTACAATCTCAAAACTTTACATAAATTTTGAACTATTTTTATCATT
>CM039679.1:150746222-150836222 GCA_022537955.1 Schmidtea mediterranea | reverse complement strand
CGTGAAAGATTTACGGAGAACTATTGACGATCTGAAAGACGGTTCTTCGTTAACAAGTTGAAAGATTTCAAACTCTTGGCCAGATTCATTCCTAGATTAAAGGAAAATATATTTTCAAATTTCAACATAGAAACAATTATTAAAACAATTCATCGAGAATGCATAATCCAGAAAACAGTCCAATCTTATTGTTTGAGTGTCTTAGAACATTATTGGCCTCATTGAATCATGCGAGAAGTCTCATAAAATTATAATCAAAACAAAATTTCTCAATATACTTCATAGAATTCGATACAAGCATGATGACAATGCATAATTTGCAAAACATATGATTTAGTACGAAGTTTAATGAAGAAAAATAACATTAGTTAAGAATATAATATTAATATTACTTTAATTTTCAAAATAAAATTTATCATAAAATTTCATATTAAGTTTATTTGTTCTGAAATTATTTTTATTGCTGTTATTCTTTATTTATTTATTATATAGTTTTTATATACTATATTCTATTATTATAAGCATCGTTTGACAAAAGTCATGTTATATAAATATATTTATTTTTTATTAATTATTTTTATTTATTTTAAAATTAAATGAAGCATTTTCTGTAAGCAAATAGTTGCAGTTCTATTGATAGTTTTAAATATTTTTCTTAATGTGACTATTCGATAAAAATAACTCACTCACCATTTCGTTTTGATCCGTCCACTAAAATCACACTATTATGATAATTTTGATAACGACATAAAACTTTAATTATTCACATTAATATATTAAGATACATGTTTAGATGGAGTTATTTAAAACAAAGTCACTAACGGAAATCATTGTTTTAAGTGTTTAGTTCATCGATACTAAGTCCAATTATATGAGTATAATAGAAAATGAAAATGCTCTATGTTAAACATCTGGTAAAACGTCTAATATATTGTTTGTTGATTACTACGTATTTTTACGTCAATTTCTACTTCATTCCTCATACATATGATGAATTGCGATCAAACAAAGATTAATAAAATAATTCACTAATGAAGTTTAAGTTGAGAAATAGATGATTTGCTAATTATAAAATACTCAATATATAATCGTTAAAATATTTCCAAAACATTCTATAGTTTTTTCATGATATAATATTTTCTTTTTATTTCTCTCCAATAATAAAACCAAAAATATTTAATAAATATTAAGTTTTCTCTATTAGCTTTTTTACAGAAATACAATTACCATTAATTTAATCATATAAAAATGTCTAGGGAAATTAAAACTATTTTAGTGAAATCTAAAAGTGAAAGTTTGAAAACATTTCATGTTTATCCACCACCAAATCCTAATATTAAAAATCAGCATTTGATTATGTTATTGAAACACGAAAATCCTACATTGCCATTTATCAAAGTCAACGTTCCTCGATATTTAATGTCAACTTCCGTGAAAGATTTACGGAGAACTATTGACGATCTGAAAGACGGTTCTTCGTTAAACAAGTTGAAAGATTTCAAACTCTTGGCCAGATTCATTCCTAGATTAAAGGAAAATATATTTTCAAATTTCAACATAGAAACAATTATTAAAACAATTCATCGAGAATTGCATAATCCAGAAAACAGTCCAATCTTATTGTTTGAGTGTCTTAGAACATTAATTGGCCTCATTGAATCATGCGAGAAGTCTCATAAAATTATAATCAAAACAAAATTTCTCAATATACTTCATAGAATTCGATACAAGCATGATGACAATGCAATAATTTGCAAAACATATGATTTAGTACGAAGTTTAATGAAGAAAAATAACATTAGTTAAGAATATAATATTAATATTACTTTAATTTTCAAAATAAAATTTATCATAAAATTTCATATTAAGTTTATTTGTTCTGAAATTATTTTTATTGCTGTTATTCTTTATTTATTTATTATATAGTTTTTATATACTATATTCTATTATTATAAGCATCGTTTGACAAAAGTCATGTTATATAAATATATTTATTTTTTATTAATTATTTTTATTTATTTTAAAATTAAATGAAGCATTTTCTGTAAGCAAATAGTTGCAGTTCTATTGATAGTTTTAAATATTTTTCTTAATGTGACTATTCGATAAAAATAACTCACTCACCATTTCGTTTTGATCCGTCCACTAAAATCACACTATTATGATAATTTTGATAACGACATAAAACTTTAATTATTCACATTAATATATTAAGATACATGTTTAGATGGAGTTATTTAAAACAAAGTCACTAACGGAAATCATTGTTTTAAGTGTTTAGTTCATCGATACTAAGTCCAATTATATGAGTATAATAGAAAATGAAAATGCTCTATGTTAAACATCTGGTAAAACGTCTAATATATTGTTTGTTGATTACTACGTATTTTTACGTCAATTTCTACTTCATTCCTCATACATATGATGAATTGCGATCAAACAAAGATTAATAAAATAATTCACTAATGAAGTTTAAGTTGAGAAATAGATGATTTGCTAATTATAAAATACTCAATATATAATCGTTAAAATATTTCCAAAACATTCTATAGTTTTTTCATGATATAATATTTTCTTTTTATTTCTCTCCAATAATAAAACCAAAAATATTTAATAAATATTAAGTTTTCTCTATTAGCTTTTTTACAGAAATACAATTACCATTAATTTAATCATATAAAAATGTCTAGGGAAATTAAAACTATTTTAGTGAAATCTAAAAGTGAAAGTTTGAAAACATTTCATGTTTATCCACCACCAAATCCTAATATTAAAAATCAGCATTTGATTATGTTATTGAAACACGAAAATCCTACATTGCCATTTATCAAAGTCAACGTTCCTCGATATTTAATGTCAACTTCCGTGAAAGATTTACGGAGAACTATTGACGATCTGAAAGACGGTTCTTCGTTAAACAAGTTGAAAGATTTCAAACTCTTGGCCAGATTCATTCCTAGATTAAAGGAAAATATATTTTCAAATTTCAACATAGAAACAATTATTAAAACAATTCATCGAGAATTGCATAATCCAGAAAACAGTCCAATCTTATTGTTTGAGTGTCTTAGAACATTAATTGGCCTCATTGAATCATGCGAGAAGTCTCATAAAATTATAATCAAAACAAAATTTCTCAATATACTTCATAGAATTCGATACAAGCATGATGACAATGCAATAATTTGCAAAACATATGATTTAGTACGAAGTTTAATGAAGAAAAATAACATTAGTTAAGAATATAATATTAATATTACTTTAATTTTCAAAATAAAATTTATCATAAAATTTCATATTAAGTTTATTTGTTCTGAAATTATTTTTATTGCTGTTATTCTTTATTTATTTATTATATAGTTTTTATATACTATATTCTATTATTATAAGCATCGTTTGACAAAAGTCATGTTATATAAATATATTTATTTTTTATTAATTATTTTTATTTATTTTAAAATTAAATGAAGCATTTTCTGTAAGCAAATAGTTGCAGTTCTATTGATAGTTTTACAGTTTTTTCTAGTAGTGTGATAGCGGCCCTCTATCTCACATACCCCCCCCTGGCAAAAATTTCTTTTTTTCTAAGTTTAAAAGTACAAATTTTTGTAGAACAAAGACAATGACTCATCAAAATTTTCTCAAGGTCATTTAAACAAAGCCCATGACTTATCAAAATTTCTTAAGGTCATTTTAACAAAGACCATGACTCATTCAAGGTCATAGGATGACATGTTATATCTTTGATTCGAATTCATCAAAATCATATTTGAGTACTTTTAATAAAAGATATATTTGTTTGAACAATTTGATTTATTTGACACAAATTAAATTGAAATTTAAATCGTGGTAACAGAAAAGTTTTAATAGAATTTATCGATAATCTAATTGATAATCGCATTGACTTCTTGTAACTTTTTTAATTAATATATTAAATAATTCAGTTTTTTCCAGTTAACAATGAATAACAACTATCAGCCATTCAGAAAATTTGATGATGAAACGTCAATTTGAAGTTATTTTCTACTCGAAAAAGAAGGAAAATTGGCGAATTGTGTAATTGAGTCATGAAATAAAATATTAAAATATGAGGTCGGTTCAAAAAGTTTTCTACAGTACCATCTATGAAAAGTTCATAAAATTGACAACAAATGCCAGGCTTCTGAGAGTTTCAGTGAAGCACCAAAATCATCAAACACAAAAGTACTTAAATCACGAGACAAATTCAAATATAATAAAATCAAATCAATAGGGGTCCCCAGAAGGAAATATTTATAGAAAATTAAAAGTTAATTAGGTAATGGAAAACCCGAGCTAATGGAAGAGTTGGACAGTGTGAAAAAATCCGGTTGTCAAAATATTATTAGATCGGAGCTGAGTAAATTGGGGAATAAAGACAAACCTGAGATTGAAGGTGACCTAACTTTAATTAGATATTGATAAAATTACCCGAAGTAAATGAGATATGTGAAGTTGACGAGATCTACATATTTACAAAACCCAGGAGAGATTTATCAAATTGGTAACAACAAAAAGCGCCCAATCATAAAAACAATTTAAACGAAAAACTATTTTAATTTAAGGATCAGTATAAAAAGAGAAAAAAATTAGTAAAAACTATTTAAGGGCATTGTTTAGCTATATATCTGATAGAAAGCTCCCTTCTGTAAGTTGCATGAGACAGTGCATAACTTTCATAACTTGGCACAGTATGTAATAAACCTTCTCCAGAATCGAGAACGATACCCGTCGTATTGAAGAACATTTCTTCACCATCAGCTAACGAAGTTACTTTTGTACAGATATAGATTTTAATTGAACGAAGACATCTTTATACTTTCGCTCATTGTCAACACTAATGAATCCGTATCCATTCTTTTAGTTAAACCATTTAATGTGTTCAATACATTTATTCATCAACATCATTTTTAGCATATATGAAAGATTGCATCAACAGTGTTGATTCAACACCGTTTATACGAGATAGAAAAGCATATCCTAACTCATGTCTTTCACGAGCTCCATTTACAAGACCTGCATTATCAACAGCTGATAAACAAGCTGGTTGGTGACTAAGAGAATAATGAAATTCATATAACCAACCGGAACTGTCATCAAGAACTTTGAATCAATTCTACGCAAGAGAAAATTATCTGCAATTGCTTGGTATTTAGTTAAAACTTTCAGTTCAGCTCTAATTTTTCCTAATAAAATAGTCTTCTTAGGCTCTTCACCCTTTCTCTTGGACATTTAAACTGATACTAATAATAATGAATATGAAAAGAAATCTTTGAAGAAATTGCAATCCAAAATTCCACTAATTAAAACTCCAAAAGATTCGAATAAACCACACGCGGACTAAAAATTCACAATAATTCAAAATTCCACAAACCGAACGTTTTGAAACAAAACTTGATCACCACAAAAATCAAAATAATGAATTCCATCAATATAATTTTTCAAACTATTATTAGGTTTTTAATATCATAAATATAGGTTTTCAATTACAAATATATCACAAATTTAGGTTTTCAATAACAAATATATCACAAGTTTAAATATTTCATTAATTCTAACATTATCACAAATTTAAATAAATATAACAATTGTTTAACAAATTTAGGTTTCAGTAACAAATTATCATTATCGAAATCTTGAGTATATGTTTCTCTATAATCACTATTTTTCGATAAAGTTAGCGATGTTACTCCAAAATGTTTGAAAATTGAGCTCGATGTTAAGTATGATCCATTATATTGAGATTCACTTTGAAATGTTACCCAATATAAAGTTGGGCATATTTCTATCTCCAAATATTTCTTCCTTATAGAAAGAAGCTGAACCTTTAGCAATAGCAAATTGAACAATTTCCTTTGTTTTCAATGGATATATTGCATGCTTAGAATTAAGCCCCAGTTGATGACCGGCTAATACAGAGGGCTCAACCCGAACTCTTTTCACCAATAATTTTGCATCAACTAATTGAAGAATTGGTGCTGTGCTAGTACTTGTTAATGATAATGCAGAATCAGATCTTTTCAATCTAATGTGTACATTAACACCTGGGAGTAAATATTTCGGTTGATCCATAAAATCGAGTTGTAATGATGAGCACATGGTAAATAATTTGGATCCTTTAATCCACTTTTTCCTATCGTCATCACTACCATAACCCATAGGAGTTAAACATGTATTTTTAGTATCGCTATTGTAATTTATAAAAGTTTCTATTAGAGCTTTGTGAATATATGTACTGTTACCACCCTCAATCTCGATATTATTAAATCCAAGAGCTGCATTTTTAAAAAGTGTATGAAACAAGAAATTGTTTGGTATTACATCACTAAGTTCACCCAACGGTTTTCTATCTTTATCTACAACTTTGATCTGAACAGTTAACAATGTATCGTTCAAATCTAAATATTCAGTTTGGGAACCATTAATATAAAATTCAATATCAGTTCTACTATCCATAATAGAATTCATCGGGAATACATCTTTAAAGGTCCCCATTTCAATTACTGCTTGGGGAGATGGTCTAACAAATAAACACAATTCAGATTTACCGCAAATCATTTTTGAAATATAGTTCAATTTCCTTTCATTCGTTTGTTTATATGTTTATGATGCCTTTTACGTTTTTGAGTCGGTGCTAGTGCAGGTTCTTGTTTTTAAAACATACCTGCAACACTAGGTAGAACTTTCCCTAACTCGGATAATGCATTTGATTTCAGCGATGGTAATATTTTCTGCTCATTCATTATCACATCTTTAGCGGTTTTCATACCAAAACTTCCAAGGCGTTTAAGAATAGGAAGTGCAAATCTACCAATTGTTCTCAACCATCCTGATCCATACTGTTTACCAATAAATATGGTAATTCCCCACCACTTTGGCTACCACTATACATACTAATAATATCGTTATTGGCCATCTAATTTACGAAAATGTAATGTCAAATGAGTTTTTGTATCTTAACTAAATTCAATAAATTGACCACTATCATCACGAATATTTATTTCTATATTGTTTATACATGATATTGATACCGGTAAGTACATGAGGTTATCGATATTTATATTGACAATTTCATCCTGGTCATGTTTATCAACCCAAACAGATTTCAATAGAGGAACCAAAGAATCACCAACAATTATAGGATCGATGATGTTAGTATATATGAACATTTGCCTATGAAGTTTTATTATTTTTGATTTGCGTACACCAAAAGCACTTGGCCTATATGTTTGCTTATCTAATCCCAATGTATTAGCCAAATTTTTATCAAATGTAACTTCACAAATGTTATTATTCAGACTGAATTTACATATTCCATCTTTAACAAATTCAATAGTTTTAAATATATGTAAACAATTGAATGAAATATATTTATGTAATTCTTCAAGTGTTTCAATAAATAAATGTTTAGTAAATGTAAATGTAAATGTAAATAAAAGTTTTGAAACGTAATAGGTATTCAGTACCAGGAACAACAATGTTAAGCTTATTACTACCCATTCGCTTGGAATCGTCAATACTTTCAAACTCTATTGTAAATGGGCTAAAATCACAACTAACATTCAATCCATCTTTGAAAAACATGCCACTGTTTTCATCTAAAATTATATTCGGAATATGACAATATCGATCAATATTATTGATTGAGAAAATACCACTACATGTTTTGAGAACACGTTTCTTGTAACCGATTTTACAATGACTATAAAATGGGGGAATGTATTGCATACAAATGTAAAGTCTTGCAAAGCAACTTCCCAATTTCCATGTAAATAAATATGATTTTGAAGATCAACCATAAATTTACTTGCTTGATTTTCCGGGTGGATTAGTGGGCAACTGTTGCTCGGTAAAATAGTAAAATGCATTCATCACCAGTGAATATAACAGATATTATGATCTATTTACAGAAATAGGTTTCAAATAACAGGAAACTGGTATTTAACAATAGCAATACAAGGTTATAAAGCTGATCAAAATGATGTGCTTTCTCCAATCTGGAAAATTGTTACTGCTAGACTTTCACAATTATTTTAATGTGTATTTTAGTGTTTAATAAATGTATTAATGTTTTGTTTTCTTTGTTATTCTATAAACAAAATTATAAATAGTTTTAAAATTGTTTAAAAATGATATCTGAAAAAAGTAAAATATAAAATATAAAAATAATTAATTAATTTTCGTTTAGAATATTTAATAAACTTTTTGTGTGATAAACTTGAAGAAGTACCCGGTGTAAAAATTAGAGATATGTTGACTCTAGTTCAAGCATTGGGTAAAGAAAATTCATTTTGTGATTCAGAATGTCAGAGTGATGATGATGAAGAAATTGTTAATGATGGAGAAATTATTAATAATGATAAAATTATTAATGATACTGAAATTAATAATGATGAAGAAACCCTAGTTGAGCCTAACGAATTTAAGACTTGTGTTGACCATGTTATAGAAAATATTATGATAGAATATTGTGGTGATGAACCATGTAAATGTAATAATCAATAAATCTTTAAAAATATAGTTTTTATTAATAATAATAATAATAACAAAGAAATATTTATTAAAATTTATGGTAAACTTTATTGCATATATATAAAACCGATGCTCCAGTTAATAGTTTTATTAAAAATTTGCGATTTGAACTATGAATATCGGAATGTTTGGCTTCTGCGGCAACTTGAATAAATTGTTATCCATCCACCGTTTGCTTCTACCCATGGATCAATTTTTGTTTCTATTCTTTAAATAATGATAAATTAAAAATTATATAAAGTAATATACCTCTATAGACCATTGGAAATAATTTTCATTGTCGGATCAAGATTTTAATATCATGTGTTCATATACATTAATCCTACTATTATTCGCATCCATTTATTATTTTCATGAAACATATAACTAAATATCGATTGGAATGAATTTTCTTTGTCTCCAATGTTGGCAAATTGAGAATTATTTCATGATCAAATTGGATGTCTTCTACGATTTTCTCGGTACGGTTAACCATGAATTTTATGTTTTTAATGATATCATTCTTCTCTATTATTAGCAACCAGCTCATTTAACATAGTTATAAAAAATTTAGTTTCTGGCATTTTATAAAAGTATTTGGAAGTGTAAGTTATTTATACTATATTCAACCAATCAGAATCATGCATGGACATTGCATTTAAGTTGCAATGTTTTTATTTAAGAAAACATGTAAAAATATATAATGGAAATAATAATGATGATTTGTTGCCAATGTTAACATTAACTTCTTTCAATTTGTAAACCGGCTGTTGAACTTCTTTCATTATACGATTGAATTTGATCAGTTATTTTATTGGAATAAAATTTTATACTATATTGAACTTGATTTATCATTTTTAACTTAAGTTTACGATTTTCATTTAGTTCTAATATTGATTTTTTTATTTTATTTTTGACAATACCTATGGTCCGATTTAGATATAAAATATCATCATATATTGCGTTCCGAGCTCTTTTTAAAGTCTCATATGTGAGTTCAAATCAGACTTCTAAATTACTCTTTCTTTTAGATAATCTTTTGACTAGAGTTTTCAAATATCTAGGTATATCTATCATATAAAAATAATCCATAAGCACGGCTGTATCAGGACATACACATCATGTTAAATTTCTACCTTACTTTAATATTCAAAATAAAATTTATCATAAAATTAAGTTTATTTGTTCTGAAATTATTTTTATTGCTGTTATTCTTTATTTATTTATAATATAGTTTTTATATACTTTATTCAAGTATTATAAGCATCGTCTGACAAAAGTCATGTTATATAAATATAAATAATTAAATAAATTTGGCAACGATTTAATTAAAAGATAACGCCAATAAAAAACTTTTCGTACGATATATTTCGATAGCATAGCTATCATCTTCAGGTACTCAAGACCACCTAAAAATATTATGAATTAACATTTAATTTAAACAAATTATTTTTTATTAATTTAATTTTTTAATAAATAAATATTTATAAAATATATTTAATTCACTTTTAATTAATTTAAAATTTTAAAATTTTCACTTATATTCTAATTTTTATAAAATTAATGTAACTTAAAATTTTCAATTATTTTAATAATATTAAAAAACAAACATGATTTAACATACGTAAACTATTTAAAAACATTCAAAACATTCGTAGTCACAGCACTTTGCACATTAATCTTAGGACCCAATGACCTTATAAGCAATGCTTCACATATCACATGTTCCCAATAATTATTAAAACTTCTCAACAAAATTCTAAAATCAGACATTCCTATTTCACTTTTACAGCCTCTATTGTGTTCACGAATATTGGTCAAACCCTTCAATCGACAATGCTCTAGAACTCGAGTACAGAGATGACGGGAAGTCTCTCCAATGTATGTGCAATTACACCCATTACATGAAAATTGATAAACGAGATCAGAACACAATCCAACCGGAGTTTTTGATTTATTAATAAAAATATTGCGTACCTTACACGAATTAGAGACGATCTTATACTCTAAATTTACCATCTGTTTACTTAACTTCCTTTTATAATTTGTATAGCCGTCAGAGTACGGCAATACTAACACATATTTAAGATCAATTTTTTTATCCATCTTTACCATAACCCAGACCAACACTCAATTCACACCCATCCGACAAATTACATTCAGACCTTCCAAAACATGGATCCTTAGGATTTTTAATCAATTTATCAACAGTCTCTTTTATCATCAACAATAAAATGATTGAGAATATCCATTCTTTATCAACAACTCAACCAAATTATCAACACTTTTTACCGAATTGGCAAAGTAGAAGCTAAAGACCATGAACGATAAATCAATCCTTTCACCATATTTCTCTTATAATTAAATTCACAAAAGCGTTCTGGAGAAGTATAAAGACCAGTATCAATTGATATTCTATAAATCTATGTCTCATACTGTTGGTCTTGAGTACCTGAAGGTGATAGCTATGCCATCGAAATATATCGTACGAAGAGTTTTTTATTGAAGTTATCTTTTAATTATACAAATATATTTATTTTTTATTAATTATTTTTATTTATTTTAAAATTAAATGAAGCATTTTCTGTAAGCAAATAGTTGCAGTTCTATTGATAGTTTTAAATATTTTTCTTAATGTGACTATTCGATAAAAATAACTCACTCACCATTTCGTTTTGATCCGTCCACTAAAATCACACTATTATGATAATTTTGATAACGACATAAAACTTTAATTATTCACATTAATATATTAAGATACATGTTTAGATGGAGTTATTTAAAACAAAGTCACTAACGGAAATCATTGTTTTAAGTGTTTAGTTCATCGATACTAAGTCCAATTATATGAGTATAATAGAAAATGAAAATGCTCTATGTTAAATATCAGAGAATATTCTTGTCTATACATCTGGTAAAACGTCTAATATATTGTTTGTTGATTACTACGTATTTTTACGTCAATTTCTACTTCATTCCTCATACATATGATGAATTGCGATCAAACAAAGATTAATAAAATAATTCACTAATGAAGTTTAAGTTAAATATCAGAGAATATTCTTGTCTGTACATCTGGTTAAACGTCTAATATATTGTTTGTTGATTACTATGTATTTTTACATCAATTTCTACTTCGTTTTAGTGATATCGATATTCTATTATTATTGCACCATCGATCTTAGGGCATTTCCTGTTTTATTTAATGATTTCAATGTTCCGATATCCAAAATTATAAAATCTATCAGTAAGACTAAATGCTGGGTTTCTTCCATGACAATTTATAATTAGTCCTTAGCTCAATGTGCAATTTATTGCGTAGGATGAATATGGACTAGGTCTGTGATTATTCCATAATATACATGAGAGGACCTAATAATTTTCCTATCGTAAGTTAAGAGGCCAACTAAAGGCGGATCCCTGTGATGAAATATATAATTGTGGAAAGTCTTCGATGTTCTCGTTCATGAAAATTTTTATTTCTTCCTTGAGGTTCTAAAATATTAATAAACATTTTCCCAGACTCAACCATCGTCTTTTGGCGTAATATATTAGGTCACAGTACTCGGACTCCAGTACGCGAAAGTATTCTTGAAACTATCGGTGTCTTAATGAATTAAATTTTATTTTATAATATTAATGACAACTGACATCACATGAGACACATTTAATGACTTAGCACATAGATTTTCTATATGTAAAAATCAATGACAAATAAATAAATCCAAAAATGATGTATTTTGTCCCAAGCTTTTAGTATGTTTGCAAATTAAACTAACTGATCCTATGTTTTTTCCTATCATTGATGTTGCTCCATCTGTTGTAATACCAATAAGTTTTTAAATCTAATTGTCGATCTTCCGCGCATTTTAGAACAGCATCTTTAATATCTTTGCTCGTTGTTGTATCCTTCAGACTCACAAGATCAAGGAGTTCTTCTGTTAGTTTCAGCTTATTATCAACTCCGTAAATAAATATAACAAATAGTGATGTAGTTTTGATATCGGTTGTTTCATCCAAACTAAGGATTAGTAAACAAATTGTTTGGTATGTTCATTAAGGTTTAAGGAAATTTCATTGGAAATATCATCAACTCTACATTCAACAGTTGGATGAGAGAGACTTACTTGTTTATAAATTTGAACCTTTTTTGGTCTAATTTCTTCAGCTGCAGCAATTAAACATTCTTTTATGTATTCTCCATCCGAGAAAGTTTTCAATTTTTTGGCAATAATTTGAGAAATTTTTAAACTTGTTCTGACAATGTCGTTTGATTGTTGATTTTGATTTTGAAACAAATTTTGTTGAGACTTCAAGTTAGCTTTCAGTAAGTATAATTTGGCCTTGCTTTCATCATCAGAAAGTACAGAAAGTTCCTTATGTTTTTCATAATGTCATCGTATGTTATAAGTTTTAGCAGTAATTGTTTCACGACAAACTTAGCACACAGCATTATTTTTTACTTGTATGAAAAAGTAGTCATTTTCCGAATTATTATTAAATTGTCTGTTTTCATCTTTTAATTTTCTTTTCTTCTTATCCGACATCGCACGCCAATATTATGGTCAATTTTATTTATTCTTGAATAATTAAAGAAACGAATAAATATTTGTAGGACTGCAAATTAAAATAAAATATTACTTACTTTTATTTTCACAACCTTTTTAAATTTATACGTTTAAAATTTTTAACTTTAAAACAAGAAAGTACTTCATTTAACAGTGGCTTAAACAACACTAAACTAAACGACAGCGGTAACGAAAATAATCATAATCAAGCGTCTGACCTTTATTCTACACACGGAAACTCGCGCGCTGCGCACGCACGCACGCTCTCCCGCTCTCCTGCTTTCTTTTTTGTGTATATACCCACATACATATAAGATTCCATTTTTATATATATAGATATAGGAGTTTTTCAAAAACGTCATTCGACCACATAATAAAAATTATTTGTATTATCGATAATTAAAATTTAAATATTAATTTGTGTGATTTCCTTTTTTTGTTATCGGGTCGCACAAAAATCGCAATCGGGCCGCACGTAGGACATGGCTGGTCTAGACCTATCTATCATATACAAAATATTTATCAATATGGCTGTGTCAGGACTTACACATCTTGTTGAATTTTGACCTTGAACGGTTACAACAATTGAGTTAGCCATTTTAAAATAACTAACAACTAATATTATTATTAAAATTTCTTTAATCATTTACAAATCTATATAAATTAATATTTATTGTTTATAGCTAAAGGTTTGTGTGTTTAACTTCTCATTGGTTTAATTAGTATAAAACTAATTGTTATTTCAATTTTTTCTCATTATAATGGATGTTATTGTACCGAGCGCAGTTCAAGCTATGAACGGAATTGAACATTATGGTAATTAATTATTATTATTATTATTATTATTATTATTATTATTATTATTATTTTACTTGTTTTGTAGGTGATTATTTTATCAAAGAACGTCTGGACTTCTATTATCCAGATATACATGAAATATTGAAGGATAAGCCAGCATCAATGATTCCAGACTTGGTCTTTAATCATACATCTATATGGATATTTTCCGTAATCAATGAGTTCCTATGAAATGTCAAAGAAAACAAAATGTTAAAGGATATGGAACCCGAATATCCATGTGGTGATGGATGTCATTGCTGTGCTGCCCGATATCGGAAGAATGTGAAATGGGCGTTGAAAAGAACTCTTCAACAATATTACTATATTCGAATTATTTCTTTTTAATAAAAGTTTTAGTTGTTAATGACTTTGTTTTTATTATATAAAAATAATATTAATAGAAATAATAATAATAATAAAAAGTTGTAATAATAAAAATAGTTATAGTAAAATAGTAATATTAACTTGTAAAAATAATAATAATGAAAATAATAATTAAAACACTACTTATAAAAAAAGTAGTAAATTATATTTTAAATTTTTGAAAATATATGATGACCTTGAGAAAAATTTGAAAGACCTTGAGAAAATTTGTGATGAGTCATGGTCTTTCTTTAAATAACCTTGAGAAACTTTTAATGAACTTGAAAACTTTAGAATGACCTTGAGAAAACTTGTGACGAGTCATGGTATTTGTTTAAATGACCTTGAGAAACTTTGAATGAACTTGATAAAATTTTTGATGAGCCATGGCCTTTGTTTGAATGACCATGGAAAATTATGATGAATCACCCAGTGACCTTGAATGCGTCATGGTATTTTTTTCAATCACCTTGAAAAATTATGATAACTCACCCAATGACCTTGAATGAGTCATGATGGTCTTTGTTTAAATTACCTTGAATGAGTCATTGTTTTTGTCTTAAAAATTTGTACATTTAGACTTAGAAAAAACGTTTTACCTTGAAAATGATTAATGGTTCTTAACTGTACATCAAGGACGGATCTCTGTACGCAGTAAATATTAATAAGCAGTAAAAATCTTTGATTACCCAGATGAATTCAATTGTTGCCAAAACTAAAAGTTCTCCTTCTCATCAGACAATTAGTCCTGTCTAAAAGAAAAGTAAATTCACTCTGATCATCCCAAATCTAACGTACATAAAGAAATTAAGAAAACTAAGGCTAATGATAAGACATTCCAGAAGTTAAGAAGCATGCATCTGACAACTAATGCTATAAAAATGATTAAAAACTACAAACACCGCAGCATACTGATCAAATATTATCATATTCTATAACAACATTGCCCACACAAACGACACCAACACTGTAGACCACCGATGTAATCAAATACCGACTGTCACTCGAATAAGAACATTCCAGTTTAAATCTTCAGAGTCCTGGAAATCTGATAATTGATAAGTAGTAGGATGTGAGCCCGTCAGATACAACCCCCACTAGCTTACGTAATTATTACGTAACATTTGACATCTGCACGCGCTGTTGCTACCTGGAGATTGACCTTTGTCCACTAGTTGCTACCTAGTAATTGACCTTTGGTGACCTCATGATTACATCACTTGACCACTGGTCACTTATTAAGTCACTGGTCACGCTTATAATGTCACTGGTCACTTATTACATCACTGGTCACTACTCGGAGACTAGTTACCTAACTGTTATTATGTCACGTAGTTGTGGACCAACACACCTACCAACTTCCACACACCTACCAACTTCCACACACACATACCAACTTCCACACACCTACCTTCTAGAACCTTCCACATACCTACCTTCTAGAACCTTTGGTTCTTAAACATTTCACACACACATACAAACCAACGATCCGTACCCATCCACACCGATCCGCACAGATCCGCACAGATCCGCACAGATCCGCACCCATCCGTACCCATCCGTACCCATCCGTACCCATCCATACCCATCCACACCCATCCACACCCATCCACACCCATCCACACCTATCCACACCCATCCGCGCCCAACACGCCTACAACTACGTCCACGACTAAGTCTACGACTAAGTCGTAGACTTAACAAAATCACTCATATAAAAATTTATTAATATAACAATTTTGAATTTTTCATATTGGACACAGCTCTACATGGAGCTTGCCGTTCTGAGACTCTCCAAAAGCAAAAGATCCAATTGAGTTTCGATATTTCATCTTATTGTTGAGGAACTCTTGACGCAGTTGCAATCGAATTTTCTCTAAATTGTCCTCGGCTCTGATTCCCTTTCATCGGCATTTTCATCCGGCATTGAATCTCCATTGGCTTTTGATGCAGCACCTTTGTAGTGGAAGCTGATCACAAATCTAAGACATCAAAGTAGATTCGGTCATTGGAATTCAGCATTTGATTATCGCCTTTTGACATCTGCCCAGATTTATTATTGATAATTGACATTGATTGTTGAGGTCCATTTCTTTATCGAATATTGAATCTTTATCTGCTTTTATTTCCATCCTTCAGAACTAAGTTTTCAGCAGATTTGGGAAAAATACCATCAGGCTTCTTCATTCTAGATTAATTTGCTACTAAGTGTAGACAGAGAGTTTAATTTTATGCAAAGTTAAACCTTTCCCTGGAAGAGGGTGGATTCATTAATTAACACAATAAATCACATACACAAGTCAAATGGCAATTTCAACTCAAACATTAATTAAATCGAAATTTTTCAAGTTTTACCAAAATACCCGTCTTGTGGTAGTGCCACCGTCTAGCAGAATGTGAAATATTGCTTAGCGCACAATCTTTTAATAAACCTTTCAGGTGAGTTCGATCAACTCCAATCTTTAAAAGTAATTCAGGAGTCTTTGGAGGAAAGGAACCTAAAGAGCCGATGATACATGTATCAAGCTCCACTTTGAAGTCAGGTTTGGCATCTTGTATTTGCAGTTTCAACGAATCGTATTTTTGTAAATTAAGAAGATCTACTAGTGCAAAATTATTAATTGTATCACATGGACATTTCCTGTCAACTAAAAATATTTTTTTCCGCACCATGTGAGTGATCATTAAATATACTCGCTCTTTCGTTTCCGGAACAAGTGAACATAAATGGTCAACAACAACAATCAAAATTGGATTTTTCGACAAGTGAGACGAAATCAGATCAAGACAATCATTGTGCCTCTCAGAACCAAGAGTCAAATGGATTTTACAAGATTGAATAATATGCGACATTGTTTCGTCTTCATTGTGACATAATCGACACAGTCTTTTATTACCTTTATTATGTGGTTTTGCATTGATGGACAAAGTATTTGTACGAGCACGATGGATAAAGTGCCAAGCAAACTCAGAAATGTCACCTCGATAAATAGCTTTATTAATTTTTGGTGAAAGTTTAATGGCTGAGGCAATGAAATTTGAAGTGCAGCCTTTTTCCCATTTCGAAAGATACGAGTCACAGAGAGCCATGTGCAAGACTTTTGAAGTAGTTTTACGCAAATCAGGAGTAAGAATAAATGTCCCACGTTTTTCTGATGTAATGAAGAGTGAAGGTTGACCTTTGGTGACAATAAACATAATATTAATATCATGTTCTTTCTTAAAAAAAGCAATCGCAATTCTAGCTCGCTGAAAACGAGTTTTCTTACCAGAATGCCAAGGTTTTGGCTCTTTTCCATTGATCCAATCAAACGTTTCTTGCAAAATCGGATTGATAATACCAAGTCGCGGACCAGCTACAAAGTTCAAAGAATCAAGGTTAACTTTTCTCGCAAATTCACAATTAGAAGTAAAAAGTCGGAAAAAGTGTGTTATTGTCTGTGTGTGGTATTCGTCAAGTAGATCAACACAGTTTGCCCCTCCGTTTTCAGTTGAATTATAAAAATAACATACTTCAGAGTGGTTAGGCAAAGACATCATTTTCCTCAAACAATTTCTTAATTGGCTAGTGATGTTTACAGTCAGATTATTGTTGGCATTGGATTTACAACAGCAATGTTTGTTACTCTCTGTAAGTCGTAAGCAGACTTTGATACAAGAGCAATGTCATCAGCGTACGCAAGGATTTTAACTGCAGATTCACCAATCATAAATGGTTCACATTTAGATCGGGATACTGCTTCAAGAACTGGATTAATTGCTAAAGCAAACAATATCATAGAGATAGGACATCCTTGCTTAACACCTTGTCTGATTGCAATATTTGGAGTCAAGATAGGACCACAACTATAGAAAGTACTTGTATCGGAATACATCCTCTCAGGAATAGTCACAAATTCCTCATCAACCCCAACAAATCGAAGTAAAGACCACATGTAGGCATGAGGAACACTCCCAAAAGCATCTTTAATGTCAAGCCAAGCAATAGCAAGTTGAGAGTTCTTGCTGTATTTAGAGTGCTCTAAAGCTGACGAAAGAATTGAATTGTGTTCCACACATCCATCGTGTCTAGAGCCACCTTTCTGACCGATATGCAACAGATTGTTCTTATTTATCCAAAATGTTAAACGATTAGCTAAACAAGAGGCAAACAGTTTGTAGATAACTGAAAGTAGTGCAATTGGACGCCAAGATGACACACTATCATATTTATCACCTTTACCGGGTTTTGGAATTAGCAACGTTTTAAAGGATTTCCAGCTATCTGGTATAACCTTTTTAGAAATAATTTTATTAAATAAAAAAGTTAGTAGTTTACCCTCGGGATCCAGCATCACCAGGTCTCGATATTTTATACCATCAACACCAGGACTTGTGTTGTCAGCTTTCTTGAGCTCAAATAATACCTCAGAATTCGATAAATATTTAAGTTTAAGTTTTTTATCTGAACGATTACAAAATTTAAACACCTTATCCCAAGTTCGGTCTAAAGGAATTTTGTGCTCAAATTCGTTATAATGTTTTCATATTTAGGTCTAACATCCACATCTACATCATTGATGATCGTGTTTACAGTGGTTTTCATGTCACTGTTGAAATTTTTAATTAAATTACTTTTATTAATTTGAGATTCTACTCTTTCTATATTGCCCAAGTAAGGTTTGTGTGTTGGCACAGTTTTAATAGAAATTTGATCCAAAATTACATCGACGATTTCATCAACACTCATTTTAAATACTTTTATTAAAAGTTGATCAATTTTATTTTTACGTTCTTTTAAATTTTCACTTCTTTATGATTTTCATTAATTATATTATTTTCTAAGGATTTAACTTTTTTATTTCACTAACTATTGGAAGGAAGGAGCTTACCACATTACCAATTTGTCTTAAATTCAAACCAACTAAAGGCAAATCATTGGCATAATTTGACATGTAAGAACAAAACAGAATTTTGCTTACTAAACCTGAACCACGAATATCATGTGGGCATTCACCAAGATTTAATACACGATTAGGTGATTCTCTAATTTCATTAATTTTTATTTCTTAGAATCTTACAAGTAGACAAATAATTATCATTTCCTAAAAGAGTTGTTGGGTTTAAAAGGTAATATTCATCCGTGTTGTAGTCTATGATAAAAAGAATTTCACGAAATTTTGGAGGTGCTACAATGGCGGAATATAACTTGTGCTTTGATAATATTATCATAGTTTAAAAAATCATTTAAATAGCGAGTGCAATCATCCATAATAGCAGTGCACATTGCTGAATTTAGGAATATAAAATTGCTGGGTAAATTTAAATTTTTAAAATATTTTGTGATAATTTCATCATTAATTGAAAAATTAATTAAATTTAAATTTTTACAGATCTCATTTGTTATTTGTAGTTTAAATGATTTTAAAGTTTCATTGATTTTAGTAAATGAAAGGATATTACCGAAGAAGAATCTCTCGAGAAATTCAATAAACGCAGAAGCAAAAAAATGTGGATCTTCCGATCTAAACGAGAAGTGAGTCTGGTTATGATTAACAATAAAATTGACTTTCGCAGTAGAAATGAAGAATTTATTCAGATAATCAGTCATGCTTTCACCAATACTGACAAGTCTCTCATTTAAGACTCTGCCTTGAAAGTTTAAGATGTAGCTGCGATCGAATACAGGGGAAAATATATACAGACACCAGTGTGGGTTGTTTGGAATGACAGCAATTACATACTTTACTCTCGTAAATTGCCTAAATGTGACGTTTTCTCTTATAAATTGATTATTATGTGCAATAAGATTCAACGTCAATTCAGGAGACAATACGGTTATATAATTTTTATTACTAAACCATTCTTTTATTAAAGAAGGTACACAGGAATTCTCATTTTGGAGAGAAGCTTTATAAGGAAGTGCTACTTTTGGTGGTCTTGTTACATTCTGGAAGCGTTTAAAAATAGGCAGTGTCGTTATACCACCCCCAGAGACTTTTGGTGGATTCTGAAATTTAGTAGTTTGGAATCGATGGACATTTTTACGTATTGTTTCAATAACGTTGTTGGGAAATGTTTGCCATTCTTGGCTTATCAGCATAGCATACGCGCAGATGTAAGGTCCACAATCGTAATTATTATCCTGGCAAACAAGGTTATCATGAGGGTGAAAGGTTACAGCAGCTTTGAGATCAAAAAGATTATTTAAAGCCATCGTGATTTTAAGTGCACTTGACTTATTAATAAGGTTATGCCGTTTACGGAGAATTGGGTCAACAAAATAGGAAATTTTAGTCAATTTACAGTAAACAAAAAGGATCCAATGAGATTCATTGATGTTAAGAGGGCATAATATTATTTGCGCTTTAAAAAGATTATCTGGCTTTGGAAATATTTCGTCTTTGCAATTCGAACTTAAAATTTCGACGATAAAACATTTGACCGGTGCAAAGTTTGGATTACCAATGTGACTCTCAAGATAATAGTCAATATCATCATCGGTAAACCAAATATTGGGGTCGCGTTCAGGAAAAAAGTAATTAATTATAGTGCTATCTGCATCAGTCTCTTCAGAGATTGGAACAGATATTGAAACTTAAGAAAACTTATTGAAATATGATTTTTATGTTGTTTCAAGAATAACTTTCTATTAAAAAATAAGTTCAGTCAATAATATTTCTAATTAACAATTGCATTTAATCAATCAATAATTTTACGAGTTTATTGACGATTAACAAATTTATATACTTTTTAATTTCAATAGAGATTTTCAATTTAATATTCAAATATTTATTCATATTTTCAAACCATTTTTAACAGGTACTTAAAAATTGTCAACGATTTTTAAATATATGTATGCTTTTTACCAACTACTCTTTATTAAAGACATGTGTTTACTTGGTATTTAGTAATTATTGGTTTACATAATGTTATAACTTTTAATCACATAGGGTTAAAAGTTATATTTCATCTTTTAGGGTTAAAAGTTATCTTTCGTTATTTAGGGTTAAAATTCTTAACCTTTTAAATAACTTTATAACGAACCATGTAATAGTTTATCCATAAATTTATCGAAAAGTATTATAATATACATAGTTTGAATCATAAATTATTGAAATATTTAATAGGTATCACCTGATGAATTTTTTAATGGTTATTTAATCAGTTTTGGCTACATAAAGCTTTAATGTCCGAAATTATCGGTTACTTTCATTTGTAAACCCAGTGACTTATTTTATTAAAAACACTAAAAACACAACGAATTTAGTTGATGGTATCGCTAATAATTTATAGAGTCGAATGAACTTGTAAATTAGTATCCGACTAACAACGTGAATTATTATCAAAATATTGAATTTTCATTAGAAACAGTATATTTGCTATAAATTTATAGAATTTGGTTAAGTATTTACATGTAAATAATCCTATTAATTATTTTCATAAACTAATCCAATGTTTAAATCCTATCTTCAGAGATTGGAACAGATATTGAAACTGATGCAGGCACTTCCCTTCATTTAGATTTTTGTGCCTTGGGTTTTACAGCTTGTTTTGATGTTATTTCTTTCAGAGGTTTATCTATAGTAACTGGCTCAGTTTCGTCAATGTCTGTTGGGAAAGTATCCAACTGACCAACTATAACTGTGTCAGGAATGGGATTGACCGGTTCCACTATTAAGATATTTAAGTTTTCATTAGGAGATACGTCTATATTATTGTCTACAACTGCTTCTCGCTCTTCAAAAAGTTCATTTGACTGAATGAGCTTAGTTATGAAATCACTCATTTTTAGTGTACAAATTTTTCTACAATTGAAGGGTATGCGATAGTTAAAATTATCTTTATTTAGAAATCGTTTTTTGTCCCTAATAATAAAATAAAGCATTCTCTTTGCTTTAACCAAATCATCTACATCATTGTCGATTTCTATGTTATTAATTTTTTCACCTAAACTAGTTAGAAATTTCAGTTGGTCGGATTTGGTAGTATAAGATTGGTCAATCACCCCAAGAAAGTTATTGATTTCAATTATAGTTTCAGGACAAATAATATTGTGGATTCTGTCAATTTCACCAGACAATTTCCATTGTTTGAGCTTCAAAAGTTTTTCTTTACAACTTGAACTATAATGGGAAGAAGAAGGAATCAATTCAATCAATTTTGGAGCCCACAATTCAATATTATCAAGATTTAAGAAAGCACAAGTCTCAAGATCTAGAATTTAGTGCATTAACAAACAATTAACAATATAGTTTTGAACATAATTTTCATAAGTTCCGTTTGTTGAAGTATCAAAATTGCCTTTTAAATTTAGGTAATTTAAATGAAAAATTATATCAACCAGTTTCTCTGGAGACTTTGGTTGACATAAAAGAGAATTTAAAATATTATCATATTCAGATAAACCAAAGAGACTAAACAAACCAAGGTTAAACATGATATCGGATTCAGATTCTACTTGTGGAAACTGAGAATCATTTAATTTATCAATCTTAACAAATTTACCCCCCACAAATGAGATCTGTTGAGGAAATGTTTCTTCAATTTTAAATTTATTAATTTAATTAATTACTTTTTCAGGGTTTTCATCTATGCTTTTTTTTCGATGAAAAAAAGTTCCTGAATTTCTGGGAATGAGTTAAATAGTTCTTTAATTTGTGAACGGGACAGTTCAGTAATTTTTTGGCCCAACTCACCCTCGATCTCAAAACTATTTAACAAATCCAACATTAAAAAATCACCATCCTTATATTTAATTTGGGATTTAACCAAATAGTCGGGTAGGCTATTTTTAATTTTTAATAAAGTAATTATTTTATTTATTTGTTCCTCTCTGACTGTAACATTACTAATATTAGTTGTCTCAGCCAGTTTATCTGAAAGAACAAATAAAAACTTCTTTATCGATAAAGAAGCAGGGATAAATTTATTTGTATTGTAATTTTTAACAATCTTTGAGTTTATTAAAGATGTTTTGATTTTTAATTTTTTAGTAATTTTAGATTTTACTTTACTACTATTATAAAAATCAATTGTAACACATATATCATTATTTCTAAAAAAGAAATTTTTAAATCCAGCTATATTTAGGGGATTATCTATTTTAGAAATTTTGGTCAACTCGATATTTAATACCTCAGATTTCTTTTCTGATTCTTTACTTTTCAATAAAGCAAATAAATTGGGAAATAGCTTAAAAAACTGTTGCCTCTCTTTGGAATCTAAAACTCTAACAAATAGCGAAAATTTTACTCTAGAAGTATGCTCTATTGTCTTTTTAGAAACTTTCTTAGAAGGAACAATTTTAGTTGGTATTTTCCTAATCAAATCTTCTTCTGATAACTTAAGACAAGGAACCTTATCTTGGACTAAAAGAGCTGAAGGAAGTTCACTAACAAGATTAGTCTTAACAATTGAAAGAGGTTCCTTAACATGACTAGTTTTAAAAATACAATTTAATTTATTATTATTGTCAAAACCACCATTCAAACCAGATATAAGATAATTTAAAGTATTAACAATAGAATCCATCTTACCGTTCAGAAGCTCATTACTTCTTTCCAATGCATGAAATCTTTCATTAATCTGGAAAACAGGCATATCTTCAGAAGGCACACGAGAGCCAGGCACTGATTCATTCCGAAATTCCTCTTCCTGCTTCGATTTTGCATTAAGTTGTTCAAAAATACGCTGAAAAAAAGCAGCAAATTCTCCGATTTCAATTTTCATAACGTTAATTTTAAAAATGGAGATCCGCACAGATCCGCACAACTCCGCACAACTCCGCACCCATCCGTACCCATCCATACCCATCCACACCCATCCGCGCCCAACAGCGCCCAACACGCCTACAACTACGTCTACGACTAAGTCTACGACTAAGTCTACGACTAAGTCGTAGACTTAACAAAATCACTCACTAGTACTATTCAAAATTTTATTAAATATAACAAGTTTGTTTTACAGTGAAAAGAATATGCTCAACATGAAGCATGCAATTCATACTGCAATCGTAGTAGAGAAGGATGAATTCAAATGTAAGTTATCAAGTATTTGATCAATCAGTCTCTTCTGCAATTGGCGTCTTCTGAATTTTCTTTTGCTTGATCTGATATGAGGATTCATCGGCGTCGTCATCCGGCATTGCAAATATAAATTATGCAGTAATAAATACTACGAACTAAGCTCTGATTTGATTTTCTAAGTTTTCTAAATTCAATTACGACTTTTACAAAGGCAAAAGTCAGGTTAATAATATTGAATTTAAAGATAAATTACGAATGTAGTCTGAATCATTTCAAACAAATAAAATAATTCTGATCTCAATAAAAAGTTTAAGTTAGTTTAAATATCCATTATTTTAAATTAATTGCAGAAGTCTGGTAGAATGCCGTGCACATGGTAATACCATATTTTAGCTGAGTGCAGGATATTGCTCATTGCACATTCTTTTAGCAGACCTTCTGTTTGAAGTGGTTCAATGCCAAGTTTACAAATCAGATCATAAGTTGATGGAGGAATCGACCCTAATGCACCAATAATACAAGTGTAAAGCTCTACCTGATAATCAGGTTTGGCTACCTGTAATTCACTCTGAAGCAAGCTATATTTCTCAATATTTGCCTTATCAGTCAATTCAAAATGTGAAACAGAATCCATTGGACACTTAATATCAATCATGAATATTCTTTTTCTTTCAGTATCAGTTATTATAAGATCGACGCGTTGTTTAGAATTCAGGACAAGAGAACAAGAATGATCAACCACGACAATAAAATTAGGATTTTTTAGATTATTCGTTATTATCTTTATACAGTCATTGTGTCTCTCTAATGTCAGTATTTGGTGAATCTTACATGACTGTAAGGCATGAGACATAGTTTCATCCTCTTTCTCACAACGTCTACAAAGTCTAGAATCCCCTTTTCTATTAGGCTTTGCATTGATGTTAAGTGTATTAGTTCGCGCTCGATGTATAAAGTTCCATGCAAATTCGCCAAGTTTACTTTTAAAAATTGCTTTATTTATTTGAGGAGATAATTTTATAGCCGCTGCAATCATGTCGCTTTTATTACTCAGTTGCCACTTTTGCATATATGAGTCGAACAATTCAGAGTGAAATATCTTAGAAATTGCTTTTCGAAACTTAGTCGTAAGTATGAAAGTTCCATGACTCTTTGTTATCAGATATAAAAAAACTTGCTCTTTAACAATATGAAAAGATACGGAAATTGAGTGTTCTCTTTTAAAGTAAATTATTGAAGTACGTGCACGTTGAAATTTCGTTTTCCTTCCACCATGATTCAATTTAGTTTCAGCACCATTTATCCAATCAAAACTTTGTTGTAATGTAGGCTCTTTGATTCCAAGACGAGGATCCGTTACAAACTTTAGAGAGTCAATATTAACTTTTCTCGAGTAATCGCAATTGGAAGTAAAGAGTCGGAAAAAGTGCACAATTGTTTGAGTATGATATTCATCAAGCAAATCGACACACGAAGCACCACCATTTTCAGTTGAGTTGTATAAATAAACTGTCTCAGAATTGTGCGGCAAGTTCAAAATTCTTCTCAGATGGCCATGCAATTTACTTGAGTTATTGCCACAGGAATTAGTATTTCCTTGAGAAGCTGATAAAGCCATAGTTTTAATTTCACGTGTTCGGAATGCAAATGTTAGTCGAGAATGAATAAAAATCTTGTAGGCCTTGAGTTTTTGCCAACCAAATAAACCGGAATCAGCAATTTTTTTTGTGTCACTAACAACTTTATCAAGAATTGCATAGGGACTTTGATCATTGTCCTCGCCTACTGGAACACCAAGATATTGATAAAATTCTTTTGATAACAACTTTTTGATCTCCTTTTCATTTATCAAGATCTCACCATTGATGTTAACTCTGGGAAGCTGCATGTAGCCACACTTCTCCGGTCGGTATTCAAATCCTATTTCTGTAGCAGCTTCAACAGCAACATCAACAATTTTTTGAAGGTTCTCGACATTGTTTGCAACAAGTGCAATGTCATCTGCATAAGCTAGAACTTGAACGGGCGAATCACCAATCATAAATGGTTCAATACATGATCTACTTATTGCTTCAAGAACAGGATTAATGGCAATCGAGAAAAGAATCATTGAAAGAGGACATCCTTGTTTAACTCCCTTTTTGATTGAAAGATTAGGTGTTACAATTGGGCCACAGCTGTAGAAAGATTGAGTGTCGGTGTAAAGTAATTTGACAATAGTAATAAACTCTCCGCTAACGCCAATAGTTTTCAGAACACTCCACAAGTAGTCATGAGGAACACTTCCAAATGCGTCCTTAATATCTAACCAAGCAATAGCTAATGGGGAATTCTTGCTATATTTCGAATGCTCAAGTGCAGAAGAAAGTATTGAATTGTGCTCGACACAACCTTCATGGACAGAGCCACCCTTTTGCCCAATATGCAAAATATCGTTACAAATCACCCATGATGTTAGGCGTGTAGTTAAAATAGACGCAAAGACTTTATAAATAACAGACAGCAGAGCTATTGGTCGCCAAGATGAAACTTTATCATAATTATCTGTCTTATCAGGTTTCGGAATTAGTATAGTCTTGAAAGTTTTCCAGCTAGTCGGAATGATTTTACTACTGATGATTTTATTAAACAGGAAACTTAACAAAATACCTTCAGGGTCAAGAAGAGCAAGATCTTTGTATTGAATACCATCAATACCCGGTAAAGTGTTATCAGCTCTCTTTAATTCGTAAATAACTTCAAACGGTAAGATATCTACAAGATTGAGAACATTTGTCGTGCTTCGACAATCTTTAAGAATTTTATTCCATGAATTTGATACTGGGTCCTCGTGGCTAAATTGGTTCAGAATATCCTGAATTTCAGGCCTGACAGTGACTGGTAAGTCATTAATAATTTTATAAAAAGTTAATTTCATATTAATTAAAAATTCTGATCTACTTTTATATTTACTTATTATATTTGGGTTTTGTTTACTTCCTAGGTATGGTTCGTGGGATTTAATTTCAGTGAAATTATTTAAGTGAGGAATTTGTCGAATAATGCTTTCAACTATTTGGTTAACATCAGCATTTTCAAAACTAATAATTAATTCAAATATTTTATTTTTACGCTGTTGTAAGTCAAATTTAATTGTTTCTTTTGCTTTTGTTAAAGTTTTCTCTTTATCTTTGTTATTGATCTCAGAAACAATTGGAAGAACAGAGTTGATAATTCTTGCTATTTCTCTCAAATTAATGTTTTCAAGGTACATATCATGCGCATAGTTGTTGATGAAAGCACATATTAGAATTTTACTGAGCAAACCTGAACCACGAACATCATGTGGACATTTGCCTGCTCTAATGGCACAACCACGTGAGTTTCTTATTTCATTTATTTTAGTAACTAATACTTTACAAATAAATGTATAGTTTAGGCTGACATCAAGTGTTGTTGGATCCAGAAAGTAATGCTCGTCAGTGTTATAATCAATTACCATTAGTGTTTCCCGAGACTTTGGTGGAGCAAAAATGGCAAATACAACTTTCGCGTTTTGGAGGCACTTATAATTCAAATGTTCATTCAAATAATGAGTACAATCGTCAAGAATAGCAGTACACATTGTAAAACCAAAAGAACGAAGTCTGTTGATAAACTTAAATTATTAAAATATTTTATTAAAATGCTGTCGGTAATCTTTCCATTTATTAGATTTAAATTTAATGAAATTTCAACACACTCTTTAGTGTTGATATCATCAAGTAGCTTATATATTTTATCATGTTGAAAATCCCGATCTAAAATCAATTTTTCCAAAAACACAATGAAAGCAGTGGCATGAAAAGTTGGATCATCTGAAATGAAGCAGCGGTGGAGAATACCATGATTTATTTGAAATTTTATTTTCATACTCAAGAAAAAACTATTTAATAATCCGTAAAGTTTCCTCCTATTTCGGTTAGTCTATCAGAAATATCAGTCTTTCGAAAATCGAAAATATTACAAGTCATACGACGGGTCGAATAGAGAAGTAAACACCAATAATTTTCATTGGGAATTATGCTAATGACATGTTGAACGTCTTTGAACTGCCAAAAGTTGACGTTCTCAATGATATAATTATTATTTTGGGCTATTAAATTGATAGTTAGATCTGGGGAAAGAACAAGTATATTAGTATTGCTTTTAAACCATTTACTTAAGAGGAATGACACACATGACTTTTGAAATTTTGGTTTAATATTAATACTGTTATTGATGTTTCGTTTTTGTTTTTCAAGAGTAAGCGCAATTGCTTTTTTAAAATTGATTCCCATCAAATTATTTTTAGGAAGGCCCCCACCGATAACTTGGGATATTTTGTTTGAGCCAAAAATTTGAAAATCATGCACCTCTCGTCTTATCCCATCTATAAAATTGTTAGGAAAAGTGTCCAAACCTTGACTTATAAGAATTGCATAAGCACAAATAAAAGGACTGCAATCAAAACTGTTCTCTTGATATATTAGATTTTGGAAAGGGTGACAAGATGAAGCCACTTGAAGTTTGAAAATCTTATTTAAAGCAATGTTAATCTTAAGAGTAGCTTGTTTATTTTTAAACAGATTTCTATTTGCAAATATTGGGTCAATAAAATATGACTCAAGCAATGATTTGCTGTACACAAATAAAATCCAATGGGCATTGTTTATATTTAGCGGACAAAGAATAACCTCAGCTTTAAATACTGCATCTGGAATTGAGATAATATTTTCTTTAATGTCTGAAGATAGAATACTAATAATAAAGCACGGTAAATGTGCAAATGTAGGATTACTGATATGCCGTTCAAGGTATTGGTCAATGTCATCGTCGGTAAACCACACTTTTGGATCACGAAGTTTAGTATTTTTTAATTTAGTGCATTCTGCATCAGTCTCTTCAGAGATTGTGGCAGATTATAAGACTGATGCTGGCACGTACCTTCACTTGGACATTGCCTTTGACACTTTTAGATTTTGTCTAGTCATCATTTCTTTATTTTCTGTAATTTTTAATTCCAAAGAAGATACAGTTTCTTCGTCAATATCAACAGGTAAAACTAGTTTTGTTTCGATATTTGTTACGTTAGAACTACTTCCTTTATTAAAGTTATCAATTTTATCGGTGAGTTCGACAGAGTTAACATGTTCTTCATAAGTTATCAAATTTTCAAGAGATTCGATGAGATCGAAAATAATCAAGCTCATTTCCTTAGTACAGTTTTTCCGACATTTCATTGAAATCTGAAAGTCGTCTCTATTTTTAAGTAGAAATTTTTTCTTATCTCTAATAACAAAATACAATAATCTTTTTGCCGTAACTGTGACATTATCGTCTCTTTCAGGACGAAAATCATTGATGTAAGTAAGCAGCGAGTCTATCATACTCAATCGGTTAGTTTTTTCCGAAATTGTTTTATTAAATAAATTAAATAAATTATTTATTCTTTTAATTGTAAGTGGTGAAATTATATTTTTTAACTTATCAATTTCGCCATTAAGTAACCACTTTTTATATTTAATTAGTTTTTCTTGACAACTAAATTTAAAATAGGAAGTAGAAGGAATTTGATCAGTTAATTCAGACCCCCATATTTCAAGAGTATCAATTATCAACGAATTGCATTTTTCACTATCAATAATAGAATGTAATAGTAAAACATTACGGAAATAATTTAAAACATAAGTACCATATGTTATGTTACTAAAATATTTTATATTACCCTTTAAGATTTAATAATTTAGGTGGAAAATTATTTCAACAATTTTATTTGAAGAAGCAGGTAATGAAATAAGCCTCTCAAGTTCTATATCGTCTTTAGATATCTTAAATAAGTCGAATAATCCAAAATTAAACATAACGTCAGAAGCATTGCTTAAATTGGGTTCTATTTTATTTGATTTTTGATTTGTAATGAATTTACCACCAGAAAATGAAATATCTTTTGGAAATTCTTTATTTACCTTTAAGTGATTAATTAAATTACTTATCTTATCAGAATCTTTGTGCATGCCTTCAGTAAAGAACATCTCTTTAATCTCTGGAAAATCAAAATAAAGTTTATCAAGCTGCGATCTTGTTAAATTAGATGACCCAATATTAAAAGATTCATTATCAGCATCTTCAGAAGTTAAAAGATCCTTCATAATAAAGTCACCATCAGCATATTTTAAGTCAGATTTTACAAGAAAGTATGGTAATTGTTTTTGAAATTTTAAATTATCCAAAGTTTTATTAATGACAGCTCTTTTATGCAGTTCGTTTTTAATAGAAACTGTTTCGGCTAATTTATGTGAAAAGACAAATAAAAATTTCTTTATTGCTAATGGAGCTTTAATTAGCTTGGAACAATAATTATCAGTATTAATAAGGTTCGAAATAATGGTTTTATTTTTATTTTGAAAATTTGTTGATTTTGTAATTATCTTTTTAGTAGCATCTGTTATTTTAATTTCACTTAACTTGATTGAAATACAGAGATTTCCATTTCTATAGAATAAACTATCACAATCTTTTATTTTAAAATTAAGTTTCGATTTATTAATCAAGGAAAGTTCATAATTAATAAGATCAAACTTGGTCTTAGAATTTTTCTTTTTCAATAAACTTATGAAGCATGGATAATTATTAATAATATTACGACGCTCATTTTTATTTAAAATACGTGAAAGGTAATTGCAGTTAAATCTTTTCATATTTAAAGCATCCTTAGTTTTAGTAACTTTAAAATTTTTAAGCTGTGTATTAATAGGATTTAAAGGACTATTTTCTGCATTTTCTGAAACAAGATTATAATTGGATGAGATATTTAGGTCATCATTATTATCGACATTAATTTTATTTAGTATATTTAAATTACAATTATTATCATTAAAATCAGAATTACTTAATTTATTCAAAACAATATCAAACTTACTATTCATTCGCAAAATGTGCTCTTCAAGTTCCATTAGCTTCGCCGAAGGTGGCAATATTTTGTTTGAAAGTGCTTCCTTATCACATTCGTCGAACGATTTTTCAGGATCCATTGCATTCGTTGAAGGTGGCAATTGATTATCACGAGTCGATTTCTTTGATACTAAATCCAACGATAGATCTGGATGAATTGGCTTCGCCGAAAGTGGCAATTGGTTTTGTCCATTTGATCTTTGAGAAATAAAATCCAATAATTGCTGGGAAAAAATTATTTGATTATGTAGAATATTCTTGAAAATAACAAGTTCTGATGAACTATTATGGGTGTGAATGGGTGTGGTTGGGTGTGAATGGTTGTGGATGGGTGTGGATGGGTGTGGATGGGTGTGGATGGGTGTGGATGGGTGTGGATGGGTGTTGTGCGGAGTTGTGCGGAGTTGTGCGGAGTTGTGCGGAGTTGTGCGGAGTTGTGCGGAGTTGTGCGGAGTTGTGCGGAGTTGTGCGGAGTTGTGCGGAGTTGTGCGGAGTTGTGCGGAGTTGTGCGAGTTGTGCGGAGTTGTGCGGAGTTGTGCGGAGTTGTGCGGAGTTGTGCGGAGTTGTGCGGAGTTGTGCGGAGTTGTGCGGAGTTGTGCGGAGTTGTGCGGAGTTGTGCGGAGTTGTGCGGAGTTGTGCGGAGTTGTGCGGAGTTGTGCGGAGTTGTGCGGAGTTGTGCGGAGTTGTGCGGAGTTGTGCGGAGTTGTGCGGAGTTGTGCGGAGTTGTGCGGAGTTGTGCGGAGTTGTGCGGAGTTGTGCGGAGTTGTGCGGAGTTGTGCGGAGTTGTGCGGAGTTGTGCGGAGTTGTGCGGAGTTGTGCGGAGTTGTGCGGAGTTGTGCGGAGTTGTGCGGAGTTGTGCGGAGTTGTGCGGAGTTGTGCGGAGTTGTGCGGAGTTGTGCGGAGTTGTGCGGAGTTGTGCGGAGTTGTGCGGAGTTGTGCGGAGTTGTGCGGAGTTGTGAGGAGTTGTGAGGAGTTGTGCGGAGTTGTGCGGAGTTGTGCGGAGTTGTACGGAGTTGTACGGAGTTGTACGGAGTTGTGCGGAGTTGTGCGGAGTTTTGCGGAGTTGTTCGGAGTTGTGCGAAGTTGTGCGGATCTCCATTTTTAAAATTAACGTTATGAAAATTGAAATCGGAGAATTTGCTGCTCTTTTTCAGCGTATTTTTGAACAACTTAATGCAAAATCGAAGCAGGAAGAGGAATTTCGGAATGAATCAGTGCCTGGCTCTCGTGTGCCTTCTGAAGATATGCCTGTTTTCCAGATTAATGAAAGATTTCATGCATTGGAAAGAAGTAATGAGCTTCTGAACGGTAAGATGGATTCTATTGTTAATACTTTAAATTATCTTATATCTGGTTTGAATGGTGGTTTTGACAATAATAATAAATTAAATTGTATTTTTAAAACTAGTCATGTTAAGGAACCTCTTTCAATTGTTAAGACTAATCTTGTTAGTGAACTTCCTTCAGCTCTTTTAGTCCAAGATAAGGTTCCTTGTCTTAAGTTATCAGAAGAAGATTTGATTAGGAAAATACCAACTAAAATTGTTCCTTCTAAGAAAGTTTCTAAAAAGACAATAGAGCATACTTCTAGAGTAAAATTTTCGCTATTTGTTAGAGTTTTAGATTCCAAAGAGAGGCAACAGTTTTTTAAGCTATTTCCCAATTTATTTGCTTTATTGAAAAGTAAAGAATCAGAAAAGAAATCTGAGGTATTAAATATCGAGTTGACCAAAATTTCTAAAATAGATAATCCCCTAAATATAGCTGGATTTAAAAATTTCTTTTTTAGAAATAATGATATATGTGTTACAATTGATTTTTATAATAGTAGTAAAGTAAAATCTAAAATTACTAAAAAATTAAAAATCAAAACATCTTTAATAAACTCAAAGATTGTTAAAAATTACAATACAAATAAATTTATCCCTGCTTCTTTATCGATAAAGAAGTTTTTATTTGTTCTTTCAGATAAACTGGCTGAGACAACTAATATTAGTAATGTTACAGTCAGAGAGGAACAAATAAATAAAATAATTACTTTATTAAAAATTAAAAATAGCCTACCCGACTATTTGGTTAAATCCCAAATTAAATATAAGGATGGTGATTTTTTAATGTTGGATTTGTTAAATAGTTTTGAGATCGAGGGTGAGTTGGGCCAAAAAATTACTGAACTGTCCCGTTCACAAATTAAAGAACTATTTAACTCATTCCCAGAAATTCAGGAACTTTTTTTCATCGAAAAAAAAGCATAGATGAAAACCCTGAAAAAGTAATTAATTAAATTAATAAATTTAAAATTGAAGAAACATTTCCTCAACAGATCTCATTTGTGGGGGGTAAATTTGTTAAGATTGATAAATTAAATGATTCTCAGTTTCCACAAGTAGAATCTGAATCCGATATCATGTTTAACCTTGGTTTGTTTAGTCTCTTTGGTTTATCTGAATATGATAATATTTTAAATTCTCTTTTATGTCAACCAAAGTCTCCAGAGAAACTGGTTGATATAATTTTTCATTTAAATTACCTAAATTTAAAAGGCAATTTTGATACTTCAACAAACGGAACTTATGAAAATTATGTTCAAAACTATATTGTTAATTGTTTGTTAATGCACTAAATTCTAGATCTTGAGACTTGTGCTTTCTTAAATCTTGATAATATTGAATTGTGGGCTCCAAAATTGATTGAATTGATTCCTTCTTCTTCCCATTATAGTTCAAGTTGTAAAGAAAAACTTTTGAAGCTCAAACAATGGAAATTGTCTGGTGAAATTGACAGAATCCACAATATTATTTGTCCTGAAACTATAATTGAAATCAATAACTTTCTTGGGGTGATTGACCAATCTTATACTACCAAATCCGACCAACTGAAATTTCTAACTAGTTTAGGTGAAAAAATTAATAACATAGAAATCGACAATGATGTAGATGATTTGGTTAAAGCAAAGAGAATGCTTTATTTTATTATTAGGGACAAAAAACGATTTCTAAATAAAGATAATTTTAACTATCGCATACCCTTCAATTGTAGAAAAATTTGTACACTATAAATGAGTGATTTCATAACTAAGCTCATTCAGTCAAATGAACTTTTTGAAGAGCGAGAAGCAGTTGTAGACAATAATATAGACGTATCTCCTAATGAAAACTTAAATATCTTAATAGTGGAACCGGTCAATCCCATTCCTGACACGGTTATAGTTGGTCAGTTGGATACTTTCCCAACAGACATTGACGAAACTGAGCCAGTTACTATAGATAAACCTCTGAAAGAAATAACATCAAAACAAGCTGTAAAACCCAAGGCACAAAAATCTAAATGAAGGGAAGTGCCTGCATCAGTTTCAATATCTGTTCCAATCTCTGAAGATAGGATTTAAACATTGGATTAGTTTATGAAAATAATTAATAGGATTATTTACATGTAAATACTTAACCAAATTCTATAAATTTATAGCAAATATACTGTTTCTAATGAAAATTCAATATTTTGATAATAATTCACGTTGTTAGTCGGATACTAATTTACAAGTTCATTCGACTCTATAAATTATTAGCGATACCATCAACTAAATTCGTTGTGTTTTTAGTGTTTTTAATAAAATAAGTCACTGGGTTTACAAATGAAAGTAACCGATAATTTCGGACATTAAAGCTTTATGTAGCCAAAACTGATTAAATAACCATTAAAAATTCATCAGGTGATACCTATTAAATATTTCAATAATTTATGATTCAAACTATGTATATTATAATACTTTTCGATAAATTTATGGATAAACTATTACATGGTTCGTTATAAAGTTATTTAAAAGGTTAAGAATTTTAACCCTAAATAACGAAAGATAACTTTTAACCCTAAAAGATGAAATATAACTTTTAACCCTATGTGATTAAAAGTTATAACATTATGTAAACCAATAATTACTAAATACCAAGTAAACACATGTCTTTAATAAAGAGTAGTTGGTAAAAAGCATACATATATTTAAAAATCGTTGACAATTTTTAAGTACCTGTTAAAAATGGTTTGAAAATATGAATAAATATTTGAATATTAAATTGAAAATCTCTATTGAAATTAAAAAGTATATAAATTTGTTAATCGTCAATAAACTCGTAAAATTATTGATTGATTAAATGCAATTGTTAATTAGAAATATTATTGACTGAACTTATTTTTTAATAGAAAGTTATTCTTGAAACAACATAAAAATCATATTTCAATAAGTTTTCTTTAAATTAATTTTGAAAAAGTAGAAACCACATACTTTTTTTTGATTGGCTGTTACTATTGACAACGACATTATTTTGCGATAAATTTAATCGCTAAACTCAAAATATTAATAAAATTATTAAAATTATTACAGTTTTCTTGAAAATAATTTGAAAAAGTAGAAACAAAATACTTGATTTTGATTGGCTGTTACTTTTGATAACGACATTATTTTTCGATAAATTTAATCGCTAAACTCAAAATACTAATAAATATATTAAAATTATTACAGTTTTCTTGAAAATAATTTGAAAACATACAAACTATTTTTCAATAAACTTATTATTATTTAACTAAAACCGGTTGTTGAAAATACTAATAAATTTATCAATTAAAATTTTAATGAAAATAATAATTTGAAAATGAAATTATAGAATACTTGATTTTGATTGGTTAATTCTATTTATTACCAATGACAACGACTCAAATTAATTCAAATTTTAATGTTCAAATTATTTTCTAAATATTATTGGTACCGCATTGATAGGAAATCTTGCTATTCAATCGAACATAATTTCATTAATCTTTTTAAATAAATCAACAAAATTCATTTAAAATTATTATAATGTTGAACTTGTTGCTAATCACCGACTTATTTAAAATTTATTCGAATCTAATTATATGCATTGTAAAACACTACAAGTAATAATTCTTTGATGCTCCTATTAACATTACAACTTTTACATGCTGGACCAATACATTTTCCTGTAAAATGGTCTAACCTTATTTACTATGTTCTTATTACACAAATAACAATATTCACAATTATCAAATGAATATTCTTCAAAATTCATAGTTTTAACCAATGAAATGATGGTAACTTGTCATATCAGTGAAGTTGTTGATTAATAAGAATCCATCAGAGATTGGCAAATGTTTTTGAAAATGTTATCTTTTGGTAAAATAGATAACGAAACTAGGTGTTTTGACCAGTTTTTAAACTCCAAATATTTATCTTTTGGTAATGTATATAGCGTAGTACCCAACTGATTTTTCTTACATAATTGGTGTTGAAATCATAATTACACATACATTACACACGATGACGCAATCTCTTCCGATAGTGCAAGATCAATTTACATCAAATCAATTCAATATAAGTTCATCAGAACTTGTTATTTTCAAGAATATTCTACAAAATCAAATAATTTTTTCCCAGCAATTATTGGATTTTATTTCTCAAAGATCAAATGGACAAAACCAATTGCCACTTTCGGCGAAGCCAATTCATCCAGATCTATCGTTGGATTTAGTATCAAAGAAATCGACTCGTGATAATCAATTGCCACCTTCAACGAATGCAATGGATCCTGAAAAATCGTTCGACGAATGTGATAAGGAAGCACTTTCAAACAAAATATTGCCACCTTCGGCGAAGCTAATGGAACTTGAAGAGCACATTTTGCGAATGAATAGTAAGTTTGATATTGTTTTGAATAAATTAAGTAATTCTGATTTTAATGATAATAATTGTAATTTAAATATACTAAATAAAATTAATGTCGATAATAATGATGACCTAAATATCTCATCCAATTATAATCTTGTTTCAGAAAATGCAGAAAATAGTCCTTTAAATCCTATTAATACACAGCTTAAAATTTTAAAGTTACTTAAACTAAGGATGCTTTAAATATGAAAAGATTTAACTCCAATTACCTTCCACGTATTTTAAATAAAAATGAGCGTCGTAATATTATTAATAATTATCCATGCTTCATAAGTTTATTGAAAAGAAAAATTCTAAGACCAAGTTTGATCTTATTAATTATGAACTTTCCTTGATTAATAAATCGAAACTTAATTTTAAAATAAAAGATTGTGATAGTTTATTCTATAGAAATGGAAATCTCTGTATTTCAATCAAGTTAAGTGAAATTAAAAAAACAGATGCTACTAAAAAGATAATTACAAAATCAACAAATTTTCAAAATAAAAATAAACCATTATTTCGAACCTTATTAATACTGATAATTATTGTTCCAAGCTAATTAAAGCTCCATTAGCAATAAAGAAATTTTTATTTGTCTTTTCACATAAATTAGCCGAAACAGTTTCTATTAAAAACGAACTGCATAAAAGAGCTGTCATTAATAAAACTTTGGATAATTTAAAATTTCAAAAACAATTACCATACTTTCTTGTAAAATCTGACTTAAAATATGCTGATGGTGACTTTATTATGAAGGATCTTTTAACTTCTGAAGATGCTGATAATGAATCTTTTAATATTGGGTCATCTAATTTAACAAGATCGCAGCTTGATAAACTTTATTTTGATTTTCCAGAGATTAAAGAGATGTTCTTTACTGAAGGCATGCACAAAGATTCTGATAAGATAAGTAATTTAATTAATCACTTAAAGGTAAATAAAGAATTTCCAAAAGATATTTCATTTTCTGGTGGTAAATTCATTACAAATCAAAAATCAAATAAAATAGAACCCAATTTAAGCAATGCTTCTGACGTTATGTTTAATTTTGGATTATTCGACTTATTTAAGATATCTAAAGACGATATAGAACTTGAGAGGCTTATTTCATTACCTGCTTCTTCAAATAAAATTGTTGAAATAATTTTCCACCTAAATTATTAAATCTTAAAGGGTAATATAAAATATTTTAGTAACATAACATATGGTACTTATGTTTTAAATTATTTCCGTAATGTTTTACTATTACATTCTATTATTGATAGTGAAAAATGCAATTCGTTGATAATTGATACTCTTGAAATATGGGGGTCTGAATTAACTGATCAAATTCCTTCTACTTCCTATTTTAAATTTAGTTGTCAAGAAAAACTAATTAAATATAAAAAGTGGTTACTTAATGGCGAAATTGATAAGTTAAAAAATATAATTTCACCACTTACAATTAAAAGAATAAATAATTTATTTAATTTATTTAATAAAACAATTTCGGAAAAAACTAACCGATTGAGTATGATAGACTCGCTGCTTACTTACATCAATGATTTTCGTCCTGAAAGAAACGATAATGTCACAGTTACGGCAAAAGATTATTGTATTTTGTTATTAGAGATAAGAAAAAATTTCTACTTAAAAATTGAGACGACTTTCAGATATCAATGAAATGTCGGAAAAACTGTACTAAGGAAATGAGCTTGATTATTTTCGATCTCATCGAATCTCTTGAAAATTTGATAACTTATGAAGAACATGTTAACTCTGTCGAACTCACCGATAAAATTGATAACTTTAATAAAGGAAGTAGTTCTAACGTAACAAATATCGAAACAAAACTAGTTTTACCTGTTGATATTGACGAAGAAACTGTATCTTCTTTGGAATTAAAAATTACAGAAAATAAAGAAATGATGACTAGACAAAATCTAAAAGTGTCAAAGGCAATGTCCAAGTGAAGGTACGTGCCAGCATCAGTCTTATAATCTGCCACAATCTCTGAAGAGACTGATGCAGAATGCACTAAATTAAAAAATACTAAACTTCGTGATCCAAAAGTGTGGTTTACCGACGATGACATTGACCAATACCTTGAACGGCATATCAGTAATCCTACATTTGCACATTTACCGTGCTTTATTATTAGTATTCTATCTTCAGACATTAAAGAAAATATTATCTCAATTCCAGATGCAGTATTTAAAGCTGAGGTTATTCTTTGTCCGCTAAATATAAACAATGCCCATTGGATTTTATTTGTGTACAGCAAATCATTGCTTGAGTCATATTTTATTGACCCAATATTTGCAAATAGAAATCTGTTTAAAAATAAACAAGCTACTCTTAAGATTAACATTGCTTTAAATAAGATTTTCAAACTTCAAGTGGCTTCATCTTGTCACCCTTTCCAAAATCTAATATATCAAGAGAACAGTTTTGATTGCAGTCCTTTTATTTGTGCTTATGCAATTCTTATAAGTCAAGGTTTGGACACTTTTCCTAACAATTTTATAGATGGGATAAGACGAGAGGTGCATGATTTTCAAATTTTTGGCTCAAACAAAATATCCCAAGTTATCGGTGGGGGCCTTCCTAAAAATAATTTGATGGGAATCAATTTTAAAAAAGCAATTGCGCTTACTCTTGAAAAACAAAAACGAAACATCAATAACAGTATTAATATTAAACCAAAATTTCAAAAGTCATGTGTGTCATTCCTCTTAAGTAAATGGTTTAAAAGCAATACTAATATACTTGTTCTTTCCCCAGATCTAACTATCAATTTAATAGCCCAAAATAATAATTATATCATTGAGAACGTCAACTTTTGGCAGTTCAAAGACGTTCAACATGTCATTAGCATAATTCCCAATGAAAATTATTGGTGTTTACTTCTCTATTCGACCCGTCGTATGACTTGTAATATTTTCGATTTTCGAAAGACTGATATTTCTGATAGACTAACCGAAATAGGAGGAAACTTTACGGATTATTAAATAGTTTTTTCTTGAGTATGAAAATAAAATTTCAAATAAATCATGGTATTCTCCACCGCTGCTTCATTTCAGATGATCCAACTTTTCATGCCACTGCTTTCATTGTGTTTTTGGAAAAATTGATTTTAGATCGGGATTTTTAACATGATAAAATATATAAGCTACTTGATGATATCAACACTAAAGAGTGTGTTGAAATTTCATTAAATTTAAATCTAATAAATGGAAAGATTACCGACAGCATTTTAATAAAATATTTTAATAATTTAAGTTTATCAACAGACTTCGTTCTTTTGGGTTTCACAATGTGTACTGCTATTCTTGACGATTGTACTCATTATTTGAATGAACATTTGAATTATAAGTGCCTCCAAAACGCGAAAGTTGTATTTGCCATTTTTGCTCCACCAAAGTCTCGGGAAACACTAATGGTAATTGATTATAACACTGACGAGCATTACTTTCTGGATCCAACAACACTTGATGTCAGCCTAAACTATACATTTATTTGTAAAGTATTAGTTACTAAAATAAATGAAATAAGAAACTCACGTGGTTGTGCCATTAGAGCAGGCAAATGTCCACATGATGTTCGTGGTTCAGGTTTGCTCAGTAAAATTCTAATATGTGCTTTCATCAACAACTATGCGCATGATATGTACCTTGAAAACATTAATTTGAGAGAAATAGCAAGAATTATCAACTCTGTTCTTCCAATTGTTTCTGAGATCAATAACAAAGATAAAGAGAAAACTTTAACAAAAGCAAAAGAAACAATTAAATTTGACTTACAACAGCGTAAAAATAAAATATTTGAATTAATTATTAGTTTTGAAAATGCTGATGTTAACCAAATAGTTGAAAGCATTATTCGACAAATTCCTCACTTAAATAATTTCACTGAAATTAAATCCCACGAACCATACCTAGGAAGTAAACAAAACCCAAATATAATAAGTAAATATAAAAGTAGATCAGAATTTTTAATTAATATGAAATTAACTTTTTATAAAATTATTAATGACTTACCAGTCACTGTCAGGCCTGAAATTCAGGATATTCTGAACCAATTTAGCCACGAGGACCCAGTATCAAATTCATGGAATAAAATTCTTAAAGATTGTCGAAGCACGACAAATGTTCTCAATCTTGTAGATATCTTACCGTTTGAAGTTATTTACGAATTAAAGAGAGCTGATAACACTTTACCGGGTATTGATGGTATTCAATACAAAGATCTTGCTCTTCTTGACCCTGAAGGTATTTTGTTAAGTTTCCTGTTTAATAAAATCATCAGTAGTAAAATCATTCCGACTAGCTGGAAAACTTTCAAGACTATACTAATTCCGAAACCTGATAAGACAGATAATTATGATAAAGTTTCATCTTGGCGACCAATAGCTCTGCTGTCTGTTATTTATAAAGTCTTTGCGTCTATTTTAACTACACGCCTAACATCATGGGTGATTTGTAACGATATTTTGCATATTGGGCAAAAGGGTGGCTCTGTCATGAAGGTTGTGTCGAGCACAATTCAATACTTTCTTCTGCACTTGAGCATTCGAAATATAGCAAGAATTCCCCATTAGCTATTGCTTGGTTAGATATTAAGGACGCATTTGGAAGTGTTCCTCATGACTACTTGTGGAGTGTTCTGAAAACTATTGGCGTTAGCGGAGAGTTTATTACTATTGTCAAATTACTTTACACCGACACTCAATCTTTCTACAGCTGTGGCCCAATTGTAACACCTAATCTTTCAATCAAAAAGGGAGTTAAACAAGGATGTCCTCTTTCAATGATTCTTTTCTCGATTGCCATTAATCCTGTTCTTGAAGCAATAAGTAGATCATGTATTGAACCATTTATGATTGGTGATTCGCCCGTTCAAGTTCTAGCTTATGCAGATGACATTGCACTTGTTGCAAACAATGTCGAGAACCTTCAAAAAATTGTTGATGTTGCTGTTGAAGCTGCTACAGAAATAGGATTTGAATACCGACCGGAGAAGTGTGGCTACATGCAGCTTCCCAGAGTTAACATCAATGGTGAGATCTTGATAAATGAAAAGGAGATCAAAAAGTTGTTATCAAAAGAATTTTATCAATATCTTGGTGTTCCAGTAGGCGAGGACAATGATCAAAGTCCCTATGCAATTCTTGATAAAGTTGTTAGTGACACAAAAAAAATTGCTGATTCCGGTTTATTTGGTTGGCAAAAACTCAAGGCCTACAAGATTTTTATTCATTCTCGACTAACATTTGCATTCCGAACACGTGAAATTAAAACTATGGCTTTATCAGCTTCTCAAGGAAATACTAATTCCTGTGGCAATAACTCAAGTAAATTGCGTGGCCATCTGAGAAGAATTTTGAACTTGCCGCACAATTCTGAGACAGTTTATTTATACAACTCAACTGAAAATGGTGGTGCTTCGTGTGTCGATTTGCTTGATAAATATCATACTCAAACAATTGTGCACTTTTTCCGACTCTTTACTTCCAATTGCGATTACTCGAGAAAAGTTAATATTGACTCTCTAAAGTTTGTAACGGATCCTCGTCTTGGAATCAAAGAGCCTACATTACAACAAAGTTTTGATTGGATAAATGGTGCTGAAACTAAATTGAATCATGGTGGAAGGAAAACGAAATTTCAACGTGCACGTACTTCAATAATTTACTTTAAAAGAGAACACTCAATTTCCGTATCTTTTCATATTGTTAAAGAGCAAGTTTTTTTATATCTGATAACAAAGAGTCATGGAACTTTCATACTTACGACTAAGTTTCGAAAAGCAATTTCTAAGATATTTCACTCTGAATTGTTCGACTCATATATGCAAAAGTGGCAACTGAGTAATAAAAGCGACATGATTGCAGCGGCTATAAAATTATCTCCTCAAATAAATAAAGCAATTTTTAAAAGTAAACTTGGCGAATTTGCATGGAACTTTATTCATCGAGCGCGAACTAATACACTTAACATCAATGCAAAGCCTAATAGAAAAGGGGATTCTAGACTTTGTAGACGTTGTGAGAAAGAGGATGAAACTATGTCTCATGCCTTACAGTCATGTAAGATTCACCAAATACTGACATTAGAGAGACACAATGACTGTATAAAGATAATAACGAATAATCTAAAAAATCCTAATTTTATTGTCGTGGTTGATCATTCTTGTTCTCTTGTCCTGAATTCTAAACAACGCGTCGATCTTATAATAACTGATACTGAAAGAAAAAGAATATTCATGATTGATATTAAGTGTCCAATGGATTCTGTTTCACATTTTGAATTGACTGATAAGGCAAATATTGAGAAATATAGCTTGCTTCAGAGTGAATTACAGGTAGCCAAACCTGATTATCAGGTAGAGCTTTACACTTGTATTATTGGTGCATTAGGGTCGATTCCTCCATCAACTTATGATCTGATTTGTAAACTTGGCATTGAACCACTTCAAACAGAAGGTCTGCTAAAAGAATGTGCAATGAGCAATATCCTGCACTCAGCTAAAATATGGTATTACCATGTGCACGGCATTCTACCAGACTTCTGCAATTAATTTAAAATAATGGATATTTAAACTAACTTAAACTTTTTTATTGAGATCAGAATTATTTTATTTGTTTGAAATGATTCAGACTACATTCGTAATTTATCTTTAAATTCAATATTATTAACCTGACTTTTGCCTTTGTAAAAGTCGTAATTGAATTTAGAAAACTTAGAAAATCAAATCAGAGCTTAGTTCGTAGTATTTATTACTGCATAATTTATATTTGCAATGCCGGATGACGACGCCGATGAATCCTCATATCAGATCAAGCAAAAGAAAATTCAGAAGACGCCAATTGCAGAAGAGACTGATTGATCAAATACTTGATAACTTACATTTGAATTCATCCTTCTCTACTACGATTGCAGTATGAATTGCATGCTTCATGTTGAGCATATTCTTTTCACTGTAAAACAAACTTGTTATATTTAATAAAATTTTGAATAGTACTAGTGAGTGATTTTGTTAAGTCTACGACTTAGTCGTAGACTTAGTCGTAGACGTAGTTGTAGGCGTGTTGGGCGCTGTTGGGCGCGGATGGGTGTGGATAGGTGTGGATGGGTATGGATGGGTACGGATGGGTACGGATGGGTGCGGATCTGTGTGGATGAGAACGGATCGTTGGTTGGTATGTGTGTGTGAAATGTTTAAGATTGTAGGTGTGTGGAAGTTGGTAGGTGTGTGGAAGTTGGTATGTGTGTGTGGAAGTAGGTAGGTGTGTGGAAGTTGGTAGGTGTGTTGGTCCACAACTACGTGACATAATAACAGTTAGGTACTTAGTCTCCGAGTAGTGACCAGTGATGTAATAAGTGACCAGTGACATTATAAGCGTGACCAGTGACTTAATAAGTGACCAGTGGTCAAGTGATGTAATCGTGAGGTCACCAAAGGTCAATTACTAGGTAGCAACTAGTGGATAAAGGTCAATCTCCAGGTAGCAACAGCGCGTGCAGAGGTCAAATGTTACGTAATAATTACGTAAGCTAGTGGGGGGTTGTATCTGACGGGCTCACATCCTACTACTTTGATAGAGGGGAGAGGAGCAATGTCTGAAGGGCTTGTTGTACAGTGGCAGACCAACCCCGTCTCCAACATGAATGATACAAACTAAAAAATGAGTCGAAGTTTTATTAACTTTACTTATGATCAAGATAGAATTCCCCATTGAGAGCCTGATTCAAGCAATAGTTTCCTCTCTACCTATTTGAAATACGACAGATCGAGCTATAATAAAGTTAGAAAATACCCTGAATAATTAATAAGATTTACCATTTCGAACCAAGTAACCGGAATTGTCATGAATAATATAGAATCAATTTAGTCACTCCAAAACCAACACTGACTGAAACAAAATCAGATGAACAAGAATTTATAGTCATGTGGAAACTTCAATCGGAGTGAATACTGGACCGATTCGCAAAGAGATGTGAAACCAATGATAGTTAATACTGCCTGAATAAATTAATGATTAATCGCCAGCACGATGATTATTAGACTAACCCATAAATTAAATTCCCTGATTAGATTTCAGTTGATAAGAGACAGGGCAAACCGCTGGAATTGTCAAATGGACTGTAAAAAATGAGTCAATAGTGGCTCCAGAATAAATGAATTATCGCCTAAATTCGATAATTTTTAATAACTGACAAGATTCATAATCGCATTCTAGAAATTTCACATTTCTACTAGCAATCTGAAAATATATTAGTAAATAAAGTGAACCAAAATCCTGACTAATTGTAACTAGCTCTATGCTATAAACACCGATGAAGAAGAACATTGAATCAGTTATGAAACGATCAAATAAAATTGAATTTGGCGAACCATCTGTACCAGTTCTAAAATTACCCTGCTGAAAGATAAGGATCTCCGACCAGTTGAATCAGGAAGCTGAAAAAGAGGAGTCGAATCACGTCTTGGCAGATAGGAATACTTATGTACAAATTAAGGTTAATTAAAGTTCTTACAATCACACGAATAACGGGAAATACATGCATTGTAAATGAATATTTTCTTTCTATAATTTTTCCAAGGATAATAGGCGACCACTATGAAAACAGACGGAAAATGACACCTCAACTGTAATAACGACACATTAATATTTTGAGGACCCTTTGTCAGGAATTACTACATTAACTTATATCAGGAATTCTGTTGTTTGTTGACACATTTATTTGTTATTTATTTAATTAGATCGGATAGAAGCCAGGTGAGTGAACAAAATGTCGTGGAGAGATGACTCAAGGATCACCGTGAAATTCTCCGGGAAAAGGGCCGCTGGATGTCGTCAGGCCTTATGGGATGCAGGCTACATAGTATCAACTGCCGGTAGAACCGAATGGCCTATTCATTCAGAATCACGGAACTATGGATTGGAGCTGCCAGGTGTGGCAATCAAGGGAACTCGACACATGGAGGCTAGCCGAATTTTTATTAGCTCGTTTAGAGGCGTTGGAAAGAAAATTTCGATGGAATGTATAGGTGGTAAGAAGACATTTGGCTCAAATTAACGCTAACATCGTAGCGGGACGAATCGCAAGCAGATGGATATGCTCCAGCTTAAGGGTTATCATTTGACCTCGATATCCCGATACTACAGAATATAGAGGCTCCAATAAGTGTGATCCTACCAAGACGACTGTTGGGTCAAGACACAATTTTGTTTAAATGAATCGGTAATACATACGAAAATAAAACATGCAGATTTAAAATCGGACCCATAAAACACCAACTAACCATGCTAAAATATGAGGAAAAAAAATTAAATATAAAATCAAGAAACACAAAAGTAAAATAAAATAATAACAAAGTGCAACAAGATCCTCGCGAAATAAACATAAAAACAACATAAGAACACGAAAGTTTGACCGAAATTTGACAATTTACCAAAAAATGAAAAAATCCATAAAAATGGAACAAAAATCAAATAATTCGAATTGGAAATAATTCAATTAAAAAATTAAAAACAAAATTGTCAAATTAAATTTAAAAAATAATAAAATTAAGATTAGAATATACTAGAAAATTACAAGGTCAAATTTTGTTTTACTAAATCAAATTTAACACGCAAGGTTAGGGTCGTGCAATAGGTATATATACCGATTCATTTTCACATAATTTTAATCAGCTTAAATCAGTTTTTACTCTAAAAAATCAGCTTTACTCAGTATCAATCCGTGAAATAAATGTGAGTGGAGAGATGTTTTTGGAAACTTTCTCCACGTCGTACCCAAACAACCTCATATGAGCTCTGTTTGAGGTGTCAGCGTGGGGAAAGGTTTGAGTATGACGTATAAAAGGCTGAATGTCAACGTAAAACGATGTATATTATATTAAATAAAGATTTTTACGAATGCACTCTTGTCGAAATTTTTCCGGCCCACAGCCGAAATAACACTACAAGTTATTAAATTTTACATATTCTATCGAATCGTGTAAGTGCGGTGTAAGTCCGCCAATGATTCGTGCCCGTGAAGGCTACGGCATGAGAACGCAGTAGCTGAAACGTAAAATTATCATTCCGCATAGGGAAAATTGGTTGAAGGGGAAATGGTCTTTTGGCTATTTCGTCATCACCCAAATCCTATAAATTCGGCCTAAATTCGTAACAACAAATGGCCCAAAATCGAAACACTGAGTAGTCCAGTGGGCACTCGTAAATTTATAATATTAACATGAATTCGCCTAAGATCAATTAAGGGATGGTGATGGGGGAATGTGATGTTGCTATGACTTCTCAACTGAAAAATTTTATTGTGTTCTCTAACTTGATTTATTAATGTTTAACCTAGTTCCATATCGCCAATGACTCTAAATTAACGTGATTCTTAAAAAATGCTACCGTAATAACTTGAAAACCATTTCCATTTCTCCCCCACAAAATAAATGAAACCCATCTCGACATCGACCATATGATTATAAAAATCTTTCGACTTCATAATTTGATAGGTTAGCAGCAATAGTTAAATAGATGTCTTTCTGAGTCAAAAGTGGTTGTCAAGTTAACTAAGGTTATTAATATTTAAATCTCGCAAGTTTCATATGATCGCTAAATCACGTATTTCCCCAACTACAACTTAATAGGAAGCTCGATTTTTATACTCCCTAATCTGAAATTTTAGCGGTTTTCTAATTAATTGGTTCACATACCAGAAAATAGGGATATACGATTTGTGATGGAAAATTCCAATATCGCTGACCACCATCCAACAATGACATTAATTATTCCGACCTTTAAATTAAAAATTTTCAGAGCTCTAATTTCAATCAGTCATTCCAAAGATTGGGATCAAAATATACACTCATTGATAGGAAGTTTAGCATGAAAAACCTAGCTCGCGATGCCCACCAATAATTAGTAAACCAACTGAAATGTGCTTTATTAATAGAAAAATCCAACTTCATCAATTCTACACATTGAATCCATAATTTGATAATATTTCTGCATGCCAGTATTAACTTCCGACCAATAAATGAATAACACGAGTCGTAAAACGGGTCCTTACACATTTCGCGTAAACCGCCACGAAAGGAAAATTTAGACCATGAGGTCAATGAGTAGTTACTCTTACGACGATATTAGGTGACTTCATAGCATATATGATAATAGGTAATTCGTATTCGTCATTACCTACCCCAAACTTCAACCATTGGGTTGAATGATAAGCCGTATAAACTCATCAACCCTAGCCTAGAATCACGAATAAAGAAATTTTCAATATATTTAACAAATCTTATGTATGTTGGGCCAGAACACAAACGGCCTTGAGAAATGTTTAAATGGATCGGTAACACACATGCAAATATAACTAGCAAATTCAAAATAAAACCTATTAAAACACCAATTAAACCCTATCAAATATGAGGAAAAAGAGAATTAAATACAAAATAATAAACATAAAAATAAATTAAAATAATAACAAAAATGCGACAAGATTCGCACGATACAAACACAAATATAACACGAAAACCCAACAGATTCGACAAAAATTGATAAATTAATAAAAGTTCATGAAAATGAAACTTAAATCAAAACATTTGAATTAGTAATAATTCAATAAAAATTAAAAATTAAAAATTATTAAAATAAATTGAAAAATAATAAAATTAAAGATTAGAATACACTAGAAAATAACAAGGTCGAATTTTGTTTTACTACATCAAATTTAACACGCGAGGTTAGGAACAGAAAATAGGTATAAATACCGATTCATTTTCACATTAAAACACACAGTTTTTCAAACGAAAACCATTTTTCAAACCCATCAAAATTTGATTAAAAATCTATTACGAAATTTTTAGGTGAGAATTAGTTTTATTTGAAACTCTCTCTCCACGACACATCCTCGCAACCTCGGTAGAGCTCTGCTTGGGTGTCGGCGTGGGGAGAGATGTATTTTTATGAAATTTTTGATTGAATGGATCAAGTAATTCTGTAATTTGTTTTTAATCTATATTAATACATATTTATGACGTTTAAAATTTGTTTTTCTTAAAGTTAATTAAACATTTGTCGAAATTTTTCCGGCCCACAGCCAACACCTATCACAAGTTAATAAAATCAACATACAATTCAGATTCGTGTAAGTGCGTGGAATATCGCCAATGATCTGTGCCCGTGAAGATCCGGCGTGCGGAACGCAGGGTTGGAACGTCAATACTATCCCGTATAGAAGAAATGAGGAATAAGGAAGGAGTCTATTGGCTGCTTCCTCGTTTCTCATTTCTGTAAAATCGACCTAAACTATATCACACACGGCTCAAAATCACCACACCGAGTATTCCAGTGGGCACTCATTAAATATAATATGAACACAAAATGCGTTTAGGGCTTATTAAAGGGAAAGGTTACGGGGAATAAATCAATATGAAAACGCTGCTATAAAAATTAAATTACTAATGAATTAACTTAACTTTGAATAAAAATTCCTTAAACAAATCAACCCAAATTTCTATTAACTTTGAATTAGAATTTTTAATCAACTCAAATTTTTAATAAAATGGGGAATTTAATCAGGTACTGAGTCAAAGCTCACGCGCGTTTGTGTTGATTACCATGTAATAATCGAAATATTTAAAACAAGTCCACTATAGTACGGTTGGTTTTATTATAAAATCTATAAGGTAGTCATCGTACGCTATTAAAAATTCCCAAAAACCCTTTATTAATCAGCATAAACATGGTAAAGCGATTACTTTATTATTAAAAAACGAAAGTAAAACCATATAAACTTTATTTCAGTAACATAAAATACTCGCCTACTAAAATTTGCATAAAATGACGAAGATAAATTCCGGACAGTAAGTAGAATAGTTTGATGTTACATATAGGATCCCGTCAGAACCCGAACCAAGTTTCATTATCATGATAGCGAATAAGGTAAATGAATCCGACAAGATGATTTTTTTTTTGAACACGGAAAATCCCTGAAATTTACACCAAATTTAATTGATTAAATATATACGATAAATTACCGAATGACCAGAGAGAAACTTTCCAACAAAACCACTGGCGATCGATAGGAAAATCCAACGACATAAAGCTCCGCGACATAATAACGTGGTTCGATTCCCTAAAATCACCGTATTATACGAAAATCATCATAACAAAAAGCTAATTCATAAAACTTACCCGATAATTCACTGAATAAAAATCCAAAAGTTCAACTCGCCTAAACAATAATTCGTAAAATTTCAAGTTACAAAATAAACAATCTTACTTCAACAAAAATTCGCTGACATTCCCGTCGATGTAAATATTCACCCATCGTGATCGAGTTGCGATTGACATTCATTTCCTGTTCGCCTGATTCATTTACACTTTCATCCATTATTTTCATTATTTTATCCATTATTTTCACTTGACCAAATCATGCATTCACCAAATATCTCAGGCGAGGATTTAGAACTTCAGTCTCTGAATGGTGCAGAAGCCCCTCTAACAAGTAAGTTTTAATTAATTTTAATAACGAAATTCTGACCATGTTCGAGCCTTAGAAACAACCCAGAATCAAGACTATATCATCTTTTCCGCCAAGTGGAAACTCGAGTTAGTAAGTAAACGCTCCAGATTAAAGGCAACGACCAAATAAGCCATACCTGATAATGCATCGTGATTGTTCCGCACCATACAAATCCCAAAATTCCTGACATCCCGCCGTTAAGCGCAACAATCATCTTCTTTTGTTGTTATGTACCTTCGTCAATCCAAATCGGTCTGCAGTGTCACAAATATTTAGTTAACAAGTATTACGCGAGAATTCCGGTACTGATTACATAAGAAAATTGTTCGCCGATTCATTTTGGGAAAACGAATTTCTTGAATATTTACTTCAGAAATCTAGGTTAAAATCAAATCTCGTGGAAATAAAGATACTGGCTTGGCGATCGTTCCAAGTTATTTCCTTTAAATTCTTCAGTCGAATCGTTAGATCATTCTATTATCATCATTCCCATTCGACCCAGGTATTTTTAATTGATCAATGGACCACACATTTAGCACGAATTTTGTAACTTTTGTAACTGTTTTATTTTGAATAGATAAAAGGTAATTGTTAAAATCACTATATTTTATAAATCGACAGAAGACCTATACATGTTTAACTATCTAGTTGTTGCTCCATAAAAAGGTAGACCACTTTATTTTTATTCAGAAAAATAATAAATGTTCAAAGAATATTTTGTAAGGCTTTCTTAAACAGTATTTATTTAATTTTCCTTTTATCTTATATTAATATTTAAATATATATCTAGTTGAATATTATAAATTTTAAATGTTAGTAATGAATAGACCATTGATAATCTAAATAAGATAAAGTCATAAATGATTTGCAATTTTTGTTGTTAAACATGCCATATTTTAATATCCATAAAGATCTTCTCGAACGGACCCTTACGGCATGAGAATGCGTAACCCAGTAGTTCGGGAGTACCAATTTTCCTTGTTTCCAAATACCCACCAAATCTGTTAGTAACACACGCCAAACTTCGAGTTCCATGAGGTTTAGCGCATAAAAAATTAGTTAGTTCAGGTTTTTCTTTAAACGACGAAGGATTTTCTATGATCGAGAACCACAAGATAACCAACCCCATCTAAAAGACCAAGAGAAATACCGAGTAATAACGTTAATCTCACCAATCTTTCCATTCAGGACAACCTGGAGCTATCATTGAACTCCCCCGCTCATATCGTGGAGCAATGGCGGCAGGCATGGAATCGGGTGTATCGAGAGCGATGCCCTGACGTGCCTGAAGACGACAGGCAAGAGGATATCTCACCAGAAGAATTTATGCGACAGTTCCGACAACTGTCTGACGAACCAAGTCCATCCCGAGACATACTGGCTCAGGCCCAAGAACTCTTGCAAGGTCTCCTACAACACCTACGCCATGTCGAGGCGGCCGTAGAACGGGCCACGAAATACTTGGCCAACGTCAAAGACGCCCTAGCGGCGGGACGTCTGGCAAGTAGCTATCCACCTTCCCCGAGACCGACTCGAAATGCCAAGAGGCCAGTATTTGTGATCCCTGGCTACTCCCCAGAAGAAGGGATTAAGCGATTCCTCGCAGACGAGTAATCATTTAAAACAAGGACAATTAATGATTGGAATATTTTGTCATTTAGTATAATATTAGAATTCTAGACTTAAAAAATTCTTTTCTTCTTTTGTTATTGTAGATTCGTTTTATAAATATGTTTAAGTTTAATCACACTTATTATTATGGCAATCATCACAATTTTCAACCCTAATTATTCTAGAGATGGACCCCGTAAAATTACTACAAACCGAATTAACCCATGCGAGACAGGCCAATAAGAAACTCCATGACCAACTCGTCCAAATAGTCCGGGAAACTCAACAGATTAAAGCGACGTGGATAGAGCCACAGAGAGTCAAACCGTTATACCAAAAATTGGCCCCGGCCCAGAAGGGATGGGCGGAAGAAAAGCAATTGGTCCAAGGACTGAAGACTCAAATCAGGGACTAGAGGTAGCGTTGTCCGCCTGTCAAGAGGGAGCAGCGGTGACCTACCCTTTAGTCTTCGCCCCTGCTCAATTGGCCTATCGCGAAGCGAATACTACCCCATCTACAACGTCAACTACTACCACGACCACTACTCCAATCACGCCATCAACAACCAGTCGCCGACCTGGGCGTAAGGAGCGGGCTAAGCGACGAGCCGCTCGAATTTCAGATCAACTTGGATTTTTATAGCTTATGTGTTTAATAGATAAATAAAGTAGGATAGAGATCGTTGTTCATATAGATGGTAGTTTCTGTATACATCTTGTTATATTTATATCATCTTAGCGGTTTGAAACAACATTGTTGAAGGGTTTAAATGAGAAATACCACCCATTTTGTTTCCAAACTAATGCCGGTAAAACAGTTAAATAGACGATAGAAATTTAGACGCAAGGAGACCAAATAATTTAAAAGCGAGCATAGGTCTTCTATCGACAGCTCGTTGGACCCAGAGATCGTTCGGTCAATAATAGTGTTAGCAATAACGCTCACTTTTTGCGAACGATCTACCCACTCGAACACAGTTCCAACGTTGCTTAGCAACGGGTGCCGAGTGGTAAGCGAAAGAATATTTGTATGGGGTTGCCTGCGTAACAACCATGTAGTTTCAAAATGTCAAAACCCAGTAACCCACCATGTACCACGTAACAAAAGTTGACAAGTTGACCGAAATAAGAGACACTCGAACAATTCTTGCACCAATCATCCAAGAGTTCTGTTAGCTCGCCGACCAATCCCAGACGAGGTCAAAGGGAAACTCGACCCAAATCCATTGATATACTCCGAGCAAAGCACGAGATCTCACATACCTCCACCTAGAGTGACGTAGAAGCGAGATCTAATAATAGCAAAAAAAGTAAAAATACGAAATACCTGTGAGGCTCCTTGGAAAAATGAATTAATTTCCACCCATAACGACACCTTAGACGACTGTTGAAATTCGACGCCCAAGCAAAATACTAGTAAACGCCATGAAATAGTGCTGATAAGAAATACATCGATATATCTATAAAATAGCCGCTTAGGGAAATTTGACTCGACATTTAGTGAAAATGTCAATCGATTTGAAATGCTGTACGGTTCGTTGCACACTCCATTAGTAGGTGTGCCGACAGTGGTGTGTCTTGTTTCCTGCCCAATAGACACACACTCGCTGCCTAAGCCAAAACTTACCGCGCACACTTTTTCAATATAAGCCCCGACGGAACGAGAAAGTGCATTATAATTTTACGAATGCCTAACAGTTACCGAACTCATCTTGAGAGAAATCCGCGTAGTAGTGAAATTTCGTCAACCTCAGGAAATGTTTCTGAAGGAAATAAGAACGGTAAGACTTAACTCTTTAACGTTAAAAACTTTATTAATAATTTGCCCTGAGGAATGATATTTTGCCAAACCAATAAACAACGGGAATGCACAGATCCAGACATCGAAAATGAGCAAACATCGACAATGTTCAAAATAAATCTTAACTAGCTCAACCAATTGCTTTTGTTAATCAACGATGTAGGACCCACTCGTATTTGTATCCCCGACTATAGCAAGATATGCAATATCACCAATAATTTTTGTCAACTTTATGTTCAAATTCCCCTCTTAGCAATGAATCGATTCTCAGTCCCCATAAACCACCAATGCCTGCGAAACGAATCGAACGATGTCGGTTATGCACTTTTGGAGTTATTATGAATTAACTGATGTACATAAAGCCAATGAGGCTCTCGCAGGTATACCTGTTACGGATCATTAATAGATAAAGTCTTTGAAATAGATATAAATATTTGATAAATCATGTGTCGGAATTTGAGTTAAGTCTGCTATCAATGGGGATGTAAATACTAATTAAATGATGAATTAAAGATTTCGTACAAATCATATTAGAGACGATACAAGGGTTGAGGGTCTAATAGATTAAATTCATTCGCGAATTTCCATTACGAACGATATAAAATTCATTAACTAATGGATCGAAACATTAAATCAGAAACACTGACGAAAATAGTAAAAGTGATAATTAATTAATGAATTGGGATTTAATGACCATTAATAACAGTAAAAGGTTGCTTAGGAATGAACAAGATTTACCCTCAAAATAGCTAATCATAGTGTAGATAATGCATGAGGAAAGGAATCTAGTCTAGATTTTAAATTCGAATAACGATCTGATAAACCTTGTAGTAGACGATAAATCGAAATAGATAATAACTAATACGTTTAATGGATAATAAACCTAACTAGAATAATAGACGGGTACAATCGACAATAGGACTATCTATAAGCAATTTTAAAGAATCATTTAAGTCTTGTGACAAACGATAGAATTAACTAAAGTATAGTAATTATAATTTAAATCCTCCAACGGTAGAAAACTGGTCACGAGTAACTCGTAGACACGGTAATAATGGCTCCGAGTTCATAGAAGGTTTTAAGACCGAATTTAGCTCAGAGGCTTTCAATAAACTACTGAAGTTAACTGCTAATATTGACAATAGAAATTAGATTTTACCGAAAGAAACGCCTTTGATCGAGCCAATCATTAGATACGAGTTTAGATTCCGCAATAAATGTATTTTTTTTTGTTATTAAAGATTGGAGAACATAGCAGACTTTACTTCAATGATGATAACAAGATCGTGGTAAAGTATTCTTAAAATGCATCAGTTTTAACATGATATACTAGGTGACAGGCAACCCTACCGGTCGAGTTAATTGGTGGTGTGTGGAAACCGAATGTCGCAATAGGTTTATGTAACGGGTAACATGTCTATTACTGAATTATACGATGATAGTATTATAACCCGATGTACGCCGATCAAACCGATGATATAAGTTTACCCAAATAAATTACCGGCTCAACGCGACTATGTCCCCAAAAAAATTAGTACGTCCGCAACCCCCTCCCCATTCCGGAGTATCACTAATAGCTTCTTTATTTTTATAAGGCCGGTTCGTGAATGACGAATGTCACTTGAGTGATTAACGCCAGAGTATAGTTATAGTAAAGATTATGTTAATTAAGTTTGAAACTCACCTTTATTGTATCACATTACGCTTCCAGCAGCTCGGTGTCGGCAAGCGGTGTGGGATTCTCGATCTCACCGGTCCGGGAATCCCGAAAGGAAACCAAGCAAGTACCAACGACGTCGACCTCCCATTCGTCGCCATCAAGTGAGAACCCGGCCGTAACCCAGAACGGGAACTCAGAGAACAAGCAGAGTACTTGCTCGCTCGATTAGAGGAGCACCAGAGGCATACGGATTGCCAGGTCGAAAAAGCAAGGAGACACCTGGATGAAATAAACCGAGATATCGCAGACGGACTAATCCCGAGTACAGACGGGTATGCCCCACCGTACAACACTTCGTTCAATCTGGACGATCCCAGGTTGAACGTGAATTCCACTGCAATTAACGTGGTAGTCCCACGCGAAGCTCTGGTTAGAGGTTCAAAAGAGATAGGCGAGCAACTACGCAAGCATTGTGATCACCCATATGCTCGCGAGCGCTCAAGTCAACGGTATGATTCAAGACGCCCCGAATTCTTGAGTATACGCATGTAATAGAATAAACATTTTTAGAAAAACCTTGTTTCTCTTGTTGATAGTCTTAAAGTGAATAGATAAGAGGGCGAAGCACTAGCCAACCGTAGAGTTTAATATAAATATCTTAGTATTACTTAAATGTAGTGATAAGAGAATATAAATTTAAATGGTGTTTATTATTATAGACATGCATTCGATCCGTGGTTTACAGAGACAACTAGACGAGGCCCGCATGGCCAATCGAGAATTACACCAACAGCTCAGGAAAATGAATAATGAACTTCAACAGATCAAGGCAACCTGGATCGAACCGGGAAGGGCGAAATTAATTTACAAGAAGATGACCGCTGCGCAACAATGGTGGGCTGATGAGAAACAGCTCACCCAGTCGCAGAAAACCCAGATACGCGGCCTTGAGGTAGCGTTATCGGCGTGCCAGGAAGGCAATGAGGTAACCTATTCTCTCGTATTTGCGCCCGCGCAATTAGCATATCGAGAAGCTAAGTCCGTCTCCAAGCCTGCCACAAAACCTCCTCGACACCGACCAGGGAGATCCGAGCGCGCCAAGCGTCGCGCCGCTCAACTGAATAAAGAATAATCCTAATGATGTTGTTATTTAATAAAGTGTTAGAATAAATTCCTATTATCGGTTTAACTTGTGTTGATAAGAATAGTTTTATCAAAAATCATAATACAATGAATAGTAAGATAGAAGACGAGCGATCAGACATTGAGGGACCAGGACAGAAAAAGCGCACACAAACCTTCTAATGGTGGTGCGTTGGACCCAGTATGAGGTCGGGCCAGAGTAGTTCCTAAATGGCGCTCATCTTTGGCGATCTCAAAAACCAGTGGTTACATTACCAACGTTGCCTAGCGACGGGTAACCATTGGGGAACGGATAAACATTTACATCTGGGGTCAAGGTTATCGAAACCATAAACCCCATACGACTGATAAATTCATCAGCACTCGATCGGCGTACGTCATCGAAACGTTGAGCATTCATGCGCTCGACCAACATCACGGGAGGACGAGGCATACCATCGTATAGAGCGACGAAAAAATGTCAGATGAAATCGATGTTTGTGAATGGAGCAATGATTGAAAATTCAGCGTGAAATAAATAAATCTTGGTTTACTATGTGTTTCGTTTTCTTGTTTTCAATGTCCAAATTAATTAAAATATTAAAATCAGGAAGCACATAAAGTAAATGAAAACTAACTAATATATATATATATATATAGCTGGAAACCGCTCTCTCTGCAAGCCAGGAGGGTAGCGCTGTTACCTACCCATTAGCATTCGCTCCAGCACAGGTAGCGTACTGGAAGTGGGGAGAAGCGGTTGGAGTACCCAAGGCCAGTAGTCCAGATTAAAGGTCTGGACGATAGGAACGGATGCGGTGACGTTTGATAGCAACAGAGAAATGTGGAAAATTTAACTGAATTACAGATGATAATATCTGAAATTTTCTGTTGCCAATGAAATAAAACATTATATGTATTCTTGGGTTTTTATTTAATTTTTAGCGTAAAAATCATTGATAACCAGAACCGTCAGAAACAAGCATAACGAATAATAATGTAATCGAATAAAATAAGGTGATTGGGACCGATGATAGAAAGACGATCGCAGGCCTTCCAACGGCAGCTTGCTGAACACGACATGAGGCCGGGTCTTAGTAGTTCTAGAAGTAGAGCTCACCTTTGGCAGTCTCAACCATTGGTTACATCACCAACATTGTCTGGAAACGGGTAACCAGTGGAATGCAAGAAGGATTTTATGCATGTTTTACAAGGTCATGATCCGCTAACCTATCAGTATGAACACTTGAAATATTTTTGAATATTCCAGATGTAATCATATCATTATAGCAAGCATCAAAAGTTGCGACAATAGAAATCAACAATTCCAGATTAATGTTAATTTGATAATGTAATCAACGATTTTTAAAAAGTCTTGAAGTTATGTAATAATCAATTTAAACAAAATTTGTTATTATGTAATCGTTTAGTAAAACAAGCCGAACATTTTTATAGAGTAATATTGTGTAATATCTGCTTATTAGTGATGTAACCAAGATTTTTGAAAAATTTAGAAATCGTTGCTTTAAACATAGCTAAAAACTTTAAAAAGTAGGGAGGTCTTCAGAAAATTTTTATGAAAAGGTAAGGGGACCCTTACTTTTTTCAAAGATCGAGGATTTTCCATTGGATCTGGACTGTACATTACTACCTACTGGCCACTCTTCTGAGATCCATTTATTCAACTCTCTTTTTAAATTTCACGAATTTCTGGTTTATGTTATTTTGCTGTGATTTTTGTAAACAATCAGCTTGTCTTTACAGCGCCAAGCTATGGCCCAAAACTTTCCGTTAAATACGGCTTCCAAATGATCTTCTTGATAATCTTCCGATTGCACACTCAGTGTGACCGAACAGATACTGAATTGAACCTTGTTATCTGTCCTCTCAACACCGCCATAGAGACTGATCGCATCAAGGCCAATAGCAACATCTATACTACTAATGACGTTTTTTAAAATTAGACATTTTAATTATTTGAAATTTCCACGAATTGAAACAGAACATAACCGCTCTGCCTCACTTTGCACTTTCCAGCCGTCTACCGCAAGAATTTTTCTCGGCCTGACTGCATTTTTAGCTAATCTTCTTAAGATTGTTATTTGAAAACACCCGGTGTCGACAAGTCCAATACACGGCTCACCATCTATTTCCACCTCTACCAAGATTCACACCACTTCGGATTTTAAAGAGATAAAAATTTAAGTTTAGAGAGCGTAAGGAGAAAATTTCTTGATTCTTCTTGTTTTCCAAGGCGTCAGTAGAAGGGTGCGGGCCGCACTGTGTGACAACATCAAGGGGCGATACCAAAATAAAAATATTGCAAATTCGACAAAGCAGGCATAGTTCTGTGACAGAGTTTGTTGAAGTTCTTTATGTATGTTTTACCTGAAGTATTGAAGTTATATTGTTCAATTTGTTTTCTTTCTTATTGTTGGCGAATAGGGTTGTTTTTTTTATTTATTTTATCTAGGGTTTTTGTGCATCTACCCCCTAAACGCCATCAAGATTATTATTCTATCCCTCCTATGTACCCATGGTGATTGCCATGTTGGTAATGTACATAAGGGTTGAAAATTCGTGAGCAGGTGAGCTCCATTTCTAGAACTACTCCTCATGACATTTTCACTTTCGGGTTCTGGACTGCCGATGGAAGGTCTTACGTCTTTCTCTTTCTATATCCTGGTCCTTACTCGTCTATTCCTACAATTTCCATACTTATTCATCATATTTACCCATTATTTATCAACGTATCCTTCAAAAATTTGGGCAGCGTTCATCCCTTTTTTTTGGTAAATTTCCTGTTTCATTTATTTCATCACGGTATCGACTACATTCGTCCTAGTTCACCTTTATCTTTCCCTATTTTAAAATTTGATTAACAATTCCTTAACTCCCGTTACATTTCCTATGACTTTAAGTAATTACAACCCTCTGCAGTCACTTCAATAAACATTTCTCTCTTCTGTCAGATTATATCATTCAACTATTGGAAAACTACTTTCAAATTTACATTCCTACACTATCCTATCCTTTCCTACTCGATTTTCCAATTAATTTCCTGACGATGTTTTAAATTTTCCCTACAAACTTTATTCCCGCTTAACTAAAGTCACACTTCCCATGATTTTAATTTCTACTCGCCCGGCCACTTTTCAGCAGTCGCTACGAGTTATACAACGATGCCCTGCGTGGAGGTCCTGTGCATATTGCCAGACCCTACTGCGGATTACCGAGGTGTCCACGAGGCATGACCCGCGAGCTCAACTAGGGGACTTAACCCACCAGCCAGCACGAGATCTGTCCCATGGACTACTATTGAAATACGTATTATAAATAAGATTTTAAGGGGATTGGTCAGTGGCACCAAAAGATTCCACGACCATCCAGAATAAAATCAAAGTAACAAGACTTCGAAATATATATTTATACAAGAAAACAATACTTACAATCCACAGTCATGCAACCAAATTGGAAAAATTGGCATAAATTGGCATAAACACTTTGTCTAAAAATGACTCACGGTTCGTCTAAGAAAGTCTAAAATGACTGCCGTGTATATAGTATTTTTGTGCCTGTGTGCGACCAATGGGCGATTTTTCGCCATTTTTAGGGTTTTTTTAATTATTTTATTAATTTCAAAATATTTTTGTAATTTTTTATATATTTTTCTTTATTTTTTGATATATTAATATTTTATTGTTTGATTTTATTTTTATTATTATTTTCTTACAATATTATTTTTTAACCCCAATATTTTGTTTTCTGGTCGCCTCTTCTGCCTGTGTTTTTTCTAAACCTTATTTTGCAAAGTTGTGGCAGTTTATTTTATTTTTCGTATGTTTCTTTTTGCATCTGCAGGTTTTTTCCGGATTTTAATTAATTTTTTTTTTTTAATTTTTGTTATATTTTTAATTTGTTTTAATTAATGTTTTATTTTATTTTTGGTCTCTTCTTGCGGTGAGTGCTTATGTTACAGCAGCCATATTGACAATTTCCAAACGACATTAATTATTTTGTTTTAACTTGTACAATTTTCACCTTTTTGTTTAAATTGGTTTTGTAATTTTGTTTTAATTTTGTCTCTGAGCCCAACATTATGTCCTTAATAAGTTGTTGGCTTATTTTACAAACATTACTATATGCGATTATAAGTGGTACAGGAACACTCGGAAGAAGACCATGGTGAAAGTCTAGAGGGTTGACACCAAGAGTTTATCGCACTGGGTGAATCCAACCCCAGTTACGCCACTACTTGTTTGTTTAATTTATTTCTTTTACATTAGTAAATAATAGACGCAATAATAAAAGTTCCAGTCAATTTTTAATTATATATTTGAACATTTCTATTTTACATTATATTTGTCATTTTTCTATTTATTCTCATATTTTCTGTCAGTTCAAAAATTATCCTTTATTTTCTCCTTTCTCAGGATCAGCCAACACTTTGGCTATTTTTTAATGCAAAAATTCAGAATTTATAAAAGAAAATAAATTACCTTCAAATTAATTTTATTAAAATTTTACAAAATTCAAACCTTAAAAAGAATTTTAACAATTCTAAGGCGCAATTAAATGTCCGAGAGGGCTTAATCGATTGCTACTTGGTGTAAAAGAACTTATATTATGAAAATATCTGCAATGTAATATTGGTAGTTCATTTAATGAAATAACTGCAAGAAAACTAAATACAAATTAATTTTATGGAAATTATTTAAAATAGAAAATACTTTCTCGAAAGTATAGAATCTGAAATGTAGCTTGTCTTGTTATAATTTATAAGTATAACATTCACATTTCAATTCCAATCTACTTCAATCAAGCCAAACTTCATCAAAATATGTATTTTATGTAAAACTGCATCTCCAAACTTAATAACATTAAACAACTTCTTAAAATTACCTAATTACATGAATGTCGAGTGGAATGGGGAGGGTAAAGCTCACTAGGCTTATTTAATTAAAAAACTTTGTAAATAAATGAGAATCAGAATAAAAAGTCAATTATAAAATAAAGAACAAAATCCATAATTTATTGGCAGAAAATAAAACAATTATTAAATTCTGCTTAATTCATTCAGTAATTTCCTATAAGCAATAATCCATGAGGACACCTGCATAAAAAACTAATTAATATTATAAATTTATAAAATCTACTTCGAATGTATAGTTGACAGTCAAATTTTTGGAGAGATCTTCACTTTTATTATAATCTTTACAATGAATGTCTGATTAAGTATAAATAAATTTAACATTCAAAATTAAATATTACAAAATATCATTTCCATAAACGAAATAGCAGCATCTTTAGAAAATTTATCTGATTCCAATAAATTTAAAGACAGATTTAATCGTTTCTCTATTTGAGAAAAGCATTCCTGAAAAGAGGTTAATACACAACAAAAATTATCAATAATATTGTACTAAATTCAATGATAATTTAATAATATCCGAAAACTTGTCAGCAGTAACTGTTTTACATTCATTAAACGACGAGACTTCTAATAATTTAAATAAATCCTGCTCGTGGTCGAAAGCTATTGAATCTTCAATTTTAGCATCGAATAAAATAATCGGAGGTTTTGATTTATCATTATTATTTATAATTGAATTAATTACGATTTCTTTATCAATAATTTTATTCATAGCAGAAGAAACGCCTAATTTAAGCATTGGAGGATCATTCCAAGCTGACATAAGAATAAATTTTTTTTAAGAACTAAATGTTAAATAAACAAATCAATAATAATTTTTAAACCTATATTTCATACTTTATGAATGACTTAATTTAATTTAATTTTCAATAAATGAAATTATTATTTAATATTATTTAATTTTCAAATTTGAATATTCTGAGTAATAAGTTTATTATTAAAACACATTTCCGTTTCCTAATTTTATTACACAAATTTATTCTAAATATTAAAAGAAACCTTTCGAAATTAATAAACTAATAGTGGTGAGGGTTAGAATAGTCGAATATGGAAGTTAAAAAAATAGTCGCCAAAGAAAAAAGCTTTAATTGGTTAAAATCGTCGCCGCTCGGCGTTTGGTTCGCTTGGTCCTTCCCGGTCTATGCTTGGGTGTGTTAGTGACAGGCATCGTTGCGGATGTCGCTTCCCGATAGACCAATTGCGCTGGAGCGAATACCAGCGGGTAGGTTACCGCGTTGCCTTCCTGGCACGCCGATAACGCTACCTCAAGGCCACGTATTTGTATCTTTTGTGACTGGGTGAGCTGCTTCTCCTCAGCCTACCCTCGCTGTGCTGCTGTCATTTTTTGATAGATCATCTTGGCCTTTCCTGGCTCAATCCAGGTGGCCTTGAGTTGCTGAATTTCCTGATTGAGTTGCGTTATTTGCTGTCGTAGATTTTTGTTGGCCGTGCGGGCTTTGTGTAGACTTTCTTGAAAAGTCTGGACCGAGTTCATGTCTAAATGTAAATTTTGCTGTTTACTTCCATTATTTATCATAATTAATTTTTAAATTTTCGCACACCATTTGCACCCTAGTCAACGTTTATTTTACTAATTCGTTTCGCTAAAGATATCTTAATTTTGTAAGAAAATATTGGCGCAAAAAGTCTAAAACATTATTTAGGAACGTTTATTAAACATTTATTAATGATAACACAGCGTTAAAGTCAGCGTCGGTTGAATCTAGTTCCACTACTATCACATCTTCGGCTTGGACCGGCTCTTCCTCTACGTTTCTTAGCTCGCGGGGGGACGACTCTCCGTGGGACCACCACGTTCATTGCTCCGGTCTGGCCACGGAGCCTTGGGTCGTCTAACTCGAACGAGACATTGTAGTTGGGAGCATACCCATCCGTGCTGGGTATTTTGCCCTCTGCAATGTCCGCGTTCACTTGTGCCAGGTATCGTCTAGCCTTGGCAATTTGTCGATTCGTTTCTTTCTGGTGCTCCTCTAGTCGAGCTAATATGAATTCTGCCTGACCCCTGATATCCGGGCCGGGTTCCGGCCAGGTTCGCGCTTTATGGCTACATATGGGAGTTCTACATCTTCTGAACTCCCTTGATTTCCGGATCTCGTTTCTCGGACGGGGGATATCAAAAATCCCGCGTCCCATATCGCCTGCCTGCACCGAGCGGCTGAGTGTGCAGAAAATCTGCCGATGACTCTGGACGCATCGATCCAGGAGTCCTCTTAATTATAATGCATCGTTTATCTCTTTTATCCGTTCTAGTCTTGGTTATCAAGAGGGCGGCTAGAGAAAAAATCTTAATATCAGGCTTGCGCGAGAAGACTCAAAGGTCGGGTGGTATACTTATCGCGGTCGTTTGTCGGGTGGACGTGAGTGGTGGTAAGGTCTCTACGCGTCCTCCGATTTCGATTCACTGTCGGGTGCTCGAGCCCATCTGTCTGGAGTTAGGATAAATCTGCGAATAGTATTAATTAGAGTGTCTTTTGGTCGAACCTCCGGAATTCCTTACCTGATTATTAACTTTACTAAATTAGTCTCGGTTTTTTCAATGTATATTCGTTACGCGGGATGAGAAAACGTTAATGCTAGTAACCTTGGGTTATGTGGTTTGAACTTCTAATGTTATTATTAGAGTTGTCTACTACATGATTTCCAGGATCCTAAATTTTATTAGTGGTTCTGTTACGTATAGGAGTCTCGCTGCCATTATCATTGTTCTATGTGAAATTCTAAATACTATATAAATAAATAAAAAAATATATATTTCCAATTTCTATTTGAGTTAATTTTATATTCACGATCTATTATCGTTTTACTGGACCAGAAACTTCCCTATGGCTACAATAGGTTTTAATATATCGACCTTACAGTTGTTATTGCCTAAAAAGTGAATTTTTAACTTTCAAAGGTTATTAATATTATTACTGGCAAAATTTTGAAGTATTATTATTATTCTCATAGGTAAAATTCCAAATACTATCCTCACTATCTCCAATGAATTTCTACTATAGATAGTATTATTTCTTAAGGATTGCTTATATATTATCATTATAACTTCATCTGAGGGTCTAGTTATCATCATTATTACTTTTTATAGGAATTCTAAATATTGCTCCAATAACCATTACTTGATATGCCAATCGCAAGGTTCCTAAATATCATTATAATTATCCCAACATAATATATTATTTGTAAGATTTCTAGATGTTAACATCACTATTATTACCCGATAGAAAATCCTAAGGGCTCTAAATATTATTATTACTGTCATATAACTGGTCATACCTACGATTCTAAAATCATTATTATTATTGCATAAGAGACAGTGCGATTATCGTTATCCTAATAAGAGGCAATTTATGGAATTTAAAATTGTTATTATTATTTCACAGGGAATAGTCTGAAATCGGCCAATTATTATCATTACTTTTATCTCATAAGGGGTCATTTAAACGATTCCAAAAATATTATCATCAATATCATCTACAATAGGAGGTCCAAAATTATCAATATTATTACACATAAGCTATTTTACGACATCTTAAATATTACCATCATTGTCATAGAAGAGATCATTTATGTAATTCCAAATTTTATTTATTAATGACATTCTACTTTCCCGATCTGTTAATTGGAATAAATTTTCTCGATTCTATTGTAGTCGCACTCGATAACCACCATCTCTATGTAGCTAATTGAGTTACTTTAGCCTATTCGATGTTCGTGGTTATGAAAAATTGATCGCCAAAGAAAACTAGCGTTTGTGACTTAATTTATTGGAGTAACTTATGGTACATTGGATTCGCATTTTCGTGGCTTAAGTGATTTCTGATACTTGGCATGACTTTCAATTATTCCTGAGAGGTAAAGTGCGGTGAGTATGACACATAATGTATTTCTTCATAAGGAAACGATGAAAGTTTTCATATCTCATCGATTGCATTTCCCGACCTAATCCGCGTCGTCGTGGTTAAGGTATGGATCGTCAAATCAAGTGGGGTAGCTAAGACTCGGGCCAAAATTAATGATGAAATTAACTCGTTAAATTACCTTCTGAGTGCTCGACTCCTTTTCTGCTCGGGTCCTCAGTGCGAATGTCTATTCATCGATACGAAGAATGGGTGCCTTCAAAACACGCACCAGTTTTAATGTCTTTTATTTCCCCGTGTCTTCCCCCCTTTAGTTAATCCTAGGCGCAGTTATGTTCATATTACAAATTAAGAGTGCCCACTGGACTACTAGGTGTTTTGATTTTAAGCCGATTGTTTTTAGAAGTTTTGGGGTCGAGTTTATGGGAAATGAGTGATGATGAAATAGCTAAAAGACTATTCCCTCCTCAACCCATTTCCCTTGTACGGAATAATGATTTTACGTTCCAGCTACTGCGTTCTCACGCCGTAGCCTTCACGGGCACGAACTATTGGCGATTATACACGCACTTACACAGTTCGATAGGATATATTAAGTTAATATATTGCGTGATGTGTCGGCTGTGGGCCGGAAAAATTTCGACAAAAGAAAATTCATTTTTTCTGTTTAAATACGTTTATTGCCACATAATACATCATAATTGTCCTGATTTCAGTAATATTACATCATAACTCTCTTCCCACGGCGACGACCAAGCAGAGCTCATTCGAGGTTGCTGGGACACGATGTGGAGAGAGTTTTCGAGCATTCTCTCACTCACATTTTTAAATTTCTGATTTCCACTGGTTAAGACTAGAAAAGCGATTTTTCAGATTGAAAACTAGTTTTTTGTTAAAAGCCGATTAACATTATGTGAAAATGAATCGGTATATATACCTATTGTACGACCCTAACCTTGCGTGTTAAATTTGATTTAGTAAAATAAAATTTGACCTTGTGATTTTCTAGTATATTCTATTCTTAATTTTATTATTTTGTAATTTAATTTGACAATTTTTCTTTTGGATTTTTTAATTGAATTGTTTCCAATTCAAATTATTTGATTTTTTATTCCATTTTCATGGATTTTTGCATTTTTTGGTAAATTGTCAAATTTCGGTCAAATTTTATGTTGTCGTGTTATTTTTATGTTTAATTCGTGCGGATCTTGTTGCACTTTGTTATTATTTTAATTTATTTTTGTGTTTCTTGATTTTATATTTAATTGTTTTCTTTCTCGTATTTTAGCATGGTTAGTTGGTGTTTTATGGGTCCAATTTTAAATCTGCATGTTGTATTTGCGTGTGTATTACCGATTTATTTAAACGATTCTCAAGGCCGTTTGTGTTCTGGCCCAACATTAACTTTTATTAGATTTTAAAATTAATGAAGTTAGTTATTTTATTCACTTTTTCCCAAAAATTATTTGAATTACATTGTCGACGATTTTTTGGGATTCTTATATCAAGTCATCTACTAATTTTTTGGCATTTTTTAGATGTCGGTAATTTTTTTGGATTTGCAGTTGGCTAACTTTTCACGATCTGTCGACTCTTTATGACTTTCATATTCGAGTATTCTGACTTTTACCCTAAAGGTGATTTACGATCGCTTTAAATTCACAATGGTAGAACAAGAAAAGTATTTTTATTTTTAATGGTGTAATTTTATTTGCATTAGACTAGTGTTGGGCAAAACCGATGCAAGCCCTTAATTTGTTTGGTCAGCACGATGATGCCTGTGTATTTTTGAGCGGAAAAACTAATATTAAATCTAGAAAGAAAAATGAAAAATTTAAAAGAAAAAGGAAATAATTAAAAAATTATATTTTAAAAATATAAATTAAAATTCTTTGTTTTACCGCATAAAAAATACACACACGGAAAATCGTGGTATATAAGGCAGTGCTGGGCAGACAAAATTCAGTACATCTTTTAAAATTTATTATCACGAACTCTCTCAAAGTCGCATTTTATTTGGTTAAAGTCGAAAATTTCATTTTATTATTATATTACCAAAGTTATAAATCCCATTTTCTACTAATATTTTGCTGAGGTCACGATATCCAGAACTCAAAGGTAAAATTTGTTAATTTTATTATTTTTTTTTTATTATGTATATCTCATGTATTGTTATGTAACCATTAAAATTAAAGGCATTTTCATAAAACTCTTTTATTTTTCTATTTTATATTTATCAGGATATCATTATGAACTTACTAGGGAATTCACTTTTTCTATCGAATCTCCATAGCTGGAAATAAAATCCATTCACAGATTTTTATTAAAGTAATTAAAGATTGCGCTAAATTCAGCTCGACTTCAAGATATTTGCAATACAATTAATGTAATAAAAAAATATTTTCTGATAATCTTTTATTTTAAAATTATAAAATTTAATGATATTTGTATAATAAAAATGTAATACATTTAATAAAAATGCATAAAAATTGTATATATATAAGCCCGGTATATATAAAATTCAGCCAATAAAAATAACGGAAGCAACACTCTGATTTCTTTTTATTTCTATCTATAAACGACATTTATAACTAATTAATTATTTCGTTTTATAATTTTTTATTTAATTTTCACTTGGAAATTATTTTGGAAAAAGTTTTGATGTATAATCGAGTATATATTGGTATTATATTCATTTACTCATTTAAAATACCTAATTAAATTATTTAAGTTATTAGGACAAAAAATTTACTTCCAAACTACCTGAAAATTATCAGAAAAATTATAATCTAATAATATTATGCTCTACAAAATAGAGCTCAAAAATTTCATTTTCAAAAATTATACATAACAATGAATCCCTATCGTTTAGTTCTATGTGCTTATTTATTAACAATACAAATATATATTTTTAAACAAAATCCGTATTTTGCGAATGCTTTAAATCATTTGACAATAAAATGACATGACACAAGGGTTTTGTTTTAGTTGTGTACAATTAGTTAAGATTGAAAATTTATTTTACTACCGAATTATAGCATTTGCAAATTTTGGTATTTAAATACATACATGTAATATATTTATTAAATTTAAAATTTTTGGAAAATACACTAAAATAAATCATGAATCATGTTTTAAAATTTTTCTTAGTAAAATTATTATTTTAATTTCAATACTTTTCATTTAAATATTCTTTTTTCAAATATTTAAACTTTATAATTTTAAAAAAAAATATTAAAAACTAATATTTGAATTTATAAAAATGTGTTTTAGTTTCCTCGTCATAATTTTTTCAATTAAGGACGATAAGTGATATAAAATCATTGCTGAATTATTAGTATAGCAAATAAAAATTCAAACAAACAAATAAATTAAAAAATATTTTAATACTTAAATTAAAACTAAACTTAAATTGAATATAGCTTATGACAAATATAACGAAACATTTTAAAATGATGTTTAATACGCTACCTTTTTCGCTAATGCTAAACTTTCATCTAATGAGTCCATAAATTTATTATCATTTCGATAACCAAGATTTTTCTGAGTACATCAAAAATCTGGTTAATTTTATGACAACAATATAATAATAATAATAATAATAATAATAATAATAATAATAATAATAATAATAATAATAATAATAATAATAATAATAATAATAATAATAATAATAATAATAATAATAATAATAATAATAATAAAAATAAAAATAATAAAAATTCTGAAAAATATAAATTGTTCAAAACAAAGTGAAACATTCCGAGAATAAAAATATTACTTTCCAAAATCTTTTATAATAATGCTGGAAAATAAAAACAAGTAAATAAATTTAAAAAATAGAAAATAATTCGCATGCAACAAAAATCATGCAAAGTGAAATATTCTATTTTAAAAACAAGATTTTTCAAAAATATTAAAATAAATTTACTAAACTATGAAAAATATAAATATAATATATTCTTTAAAAAAATTTTAAATTTATATATTTGAAATATATCCAAAAAATATTGCTTTTTCCTACAGAGACAATAAATAAATTATGTTATCTAAGAAATGCATACATACAATATTTTTCAGAAGTCTTGAAAAGGAACAATAACATCTGTTATTTAAAGTGAAAAAATACACGTGTTATTATCACTACTATACCTCAGATCATAAACTGAAATATAGAGTTGCACTGCAAACACAATACTAAATCGTGAAAACTATTGTCTTATTATACCCGCTTAATTCGTTTTCTCACAGACTGAATTTTAAAAATAAAAAATTTAAAATTCCATATTTACCTTTTTGAGAGCTAAAAGTCCATGTCTTTCTTTAAGAAAAGCCCTCACTTCTAACTCGGCTTTATTATTCAACAAATTTCCGTATTTTTTATAAACATTTAAATAGTTTTTTGGTCCTACAGTGTTGTCTTTGAATGTCTGCATCGTCTCGTCCAAATAACTCGTAACTAGTTTTTCATTGAAAATAACTGTTCGTAGAAATAATCTTTGGCCTCTCATTTCGGGAAATAAGTTCACCTCAACCTAAAATAAAATACCTTTTGTATTATTTTTAAATAAAATAAGAAAGATTTTATTTTAAATAGAAAGTTACATTTTTAGTGCTTTAGACACATACTAAAGGAATAATGTTAGTTAAAAACTAAACATATTTAATCGTGGCCTTACTTTTTACTTTGGAGCCCACACAGAATTTTATTTGCCCGTTGCAGATCTGTTTGTTTTTCTTACGGACTTTCGTTTAAGCACTTCAAGTACATACAAATATAGTTTTCTTTAAAAAATATGAATTTTGTTTTGTAATTATTTCATCCCTTTTTTGAGACACAATTCACACTTATAATGACTATTGTACAGTATCTCTATCCGATTCTATATTCAAATACGGAGTCTTCCCATTTCTAAACAGGAGGCTTTGGGTTCTGAGTTACTTTTGTCACAGAAAATGTTTATTATTTAATTGTTTCGTATTTTAGAAGAACCATCCTACAGAGTATATTATCATCTAGCTAGAAAACTATAATAAGATGGTGAGATCGTAAAGCGTGCTTTCTGGACCTCGCGAAATAAATTCACTTGTGAAAATTGAGCAAATATACAAAAATCCCTTTTTTGAGACACAATTCACACTTATAATGACTATTGTACAGTATCTCTATCCGATTCTATATTCAAATACGGAGTCTTCCCATTTCTAAACGGGAGGCTTTGGGTTCTGAGTTACTTTTGTCACAGAAAATGTTTAACACTTAACACATTTTTTTATATTTATTTAAATTACCATTACTTTTCGTTGCATATCCAGTGACTAACGCTATTATCATTTCAGTTATGTGTTTGAACAACATTAGAAATTTGATCTCAGACGATTTACATTTTCTTACATGGTATTGATGGGAGTTAAATACCCTTGAAAGTAATGCATCACAATAAAATACATTTCATAATTTATAGATTTCATCGGCAATTTACTTTACCTTCATGGCTATTCAGACTATAAATAATTTTATTTTTTAATTTAACATCAATTTTCGACAAAATCTTTTTCAAGTGAAAAGACAAATAAAACTGCTAATTAGACCAAATTGAATTGAATTAAATAAAGCGTTAAAACAAAATAACCTTTAAATGAGTAAAACCGTATTTTTTACCTTAAAATTTAATCAACCTATCAAAATCTTATTCAAATTCCAAATATACATATTTTTAAATTATAAAAAAACATTTAAACTTACCCTAGGAATATGTTCAGATGATTGAACAATAAATTGATAGCATCGTATTAATAAATCTTTAAGTTCTTTGAAAGACGGTTGGTAAATAATCTTTGGTTCTGCAACTTTCAATTCCACAATCATCAAAGGAGTATCGGTGAATTGCAATTCATCAAATGCCACTCCAAAATTATTTCCATTCTAGGAGGAAAAAGTTATCAGCTATGTTCATTAAAAATGTAAAAATCAAAATTTCTAGAATATATATTTACGCAATGTATAAAGAATACGAAAGCAAATTTATGATTTTATTTATTTTGCTATAAACACTTTCAATAAATTCAATTATTCATTTTTATTGACAGTGGATATCCTGAAATAATCTCTATAAGTTAACTAAAGTTAAAAGGCAAACTTACACTTTTCAATGGTAACACAAAATCTTATAAAGCACAGGGCAAATTCCAGAAAATGAGATGAAACCTCTTTACGGTGTGCTGACTTTCAGTTGGGCAACCCCTTCCACTAACAAAAAAAGAAATAAAAAATCCGAAAAAGTTCATAAAATCTATTAGAAACTGAAGAAGTGAGAAGTGGTATGATGCAAACCGGCAACCCGAGCTTGTGCTTTGTGCTATGTGGCTTTGACTTTTGGCAGGCACAGACACCTCAGGCGCAGGTCTAAGCAGGCCAGTAGGCTCAGCAGATTGAGATTGAGAGACTGAGCACAGGGGCGACAAGCAACCCGCGATCGGCAACGGCACACGGCACCTAGGATCCTAGCAGTCGGCAGTTCGCTATGTGGATGCGCGTTGTTCGTCCGTTTGTATAATAACACATAAGACGCATTAAGGTATATGGTACATCAACAATCCACATCTACATAAACAAACAGCTAATCTAAATACAGAGAGAGACTGCTACTACTACACTACTGCATATATAACAATCAACAATTCATTTTCATTCATTACGATAAGGATAACATCTTTACACAAATTGCAAAATAAATTATTAATTAAAAAGTAAGTTATTATCAATTTTCTAGTAAATTCATAATTTATTATATTCTCATTCTTTATTAGCTAATTCATTCAACATTCATGCATATAAAGCATTAAGATGAGTAAAAGAAAGCAAACAACTTTATTAAATTTTTTTGCAAAGAAACAATCAAGATCAAGTGAAAGCGAAAAGATTGCAGAATTAGAACCGGAAAGGCAAATAATGAATTTATTGCCGTTGCTGATGATCAGATTATGCATGTTGACCACCAGGCTCAGCCTTCTAATAGTCAAAATTTGGAAAATAGAAATGATAATGATGTGCAAAACGTTCTGTCCAGACATTCGAATTTGAATATTCTCAAGGACGAGGAGAAAATTTACTATCTAAATAATTTTGGAAACCGCCACCAAATTTTTGTTTCCCTGGCAGCAAAATACAGAACGAAAATTTAAAGAGGAAATTCAATTACTCTTGGCTTTTATATTATTTTTACATTTTTTGATTAAATTTTATTTCTTTTTATTTTATTGGTTAATTATAATTAAATTAAATAAGTTGTTTTATATTGGGACTGTTTTTGATTAAAGTTTATTTCATTCTAATTTTAGTATATTATTATAATTAAATTAACTTAAGTATTCAAATTAAGATATTTTTTCATTTTATTTTATTTTTTCAAACTTTATTGGTTAATTATAATAATATTAAAATGTATTTTTTAAATTGTAACATTTTTTGATTAAATTTTATTTCTTTTAAACTTTATTGGTTAATAATAATTAAATTAAAGTAATTTTAATTGATACGTTTTTTGATTAAATTTCATTTCTTTCTACTTTTAGTGAATTATGATAAAAAATTTAAATTAGGTTTTTTTATTGGGACTGTTTTTGATTAAATTTTATTTCTTTTAAACTTTATTGGTTAATAATAATTAAATTAAATAATTTCTTTTAATTAATACGTTTTTGATTAAATTTCATTTCTTTCTAATTTTAGAGGATGATTATAAATTATTTAAATTAGGTTTTTTTATTGGGACTGTTTTTGGTTAAATTTCATTTCTTTCTAATTTTATTAGATTATTATAAATTAATTAAATTAATTATTAAAGTTGAGACATTTTTTGATAAAATTTCATTTCTTTTAAATTTTATTGGTTAATTATAATTAAATTAAATTAGTTTTTTGTTTAATTGGGACTGTTTTTGATTAAATTTTATTTTTTCTAATTTTAGTGAATTATTATAATTAAATAACTTAATTATTTTAATTTTAAATTTTATTTTTTAAAACTTTATTGGTTAATTATTACTAAATTTTATTTGTTTTTCAAAATTGATACAGTTTTTGATTAAATTTTATTTCTTTCTAATTTTATTATATTATTATAATTAAATTAACTTAATTATTCAAATTGATACATTTTTTGAGTAAATTTTATTTCTTTTAAACGTTATTGGTTAATTATAATTAAATTTAATTTATTTTTCAAAATTGGGATAGTTTTTGATTAAATTTTATTTCTTTCAAATTTTTTTTGATTAATATAAATTAATTAAATTATTTAATCAAATTGAGACATTTTTTGAATAAATTTTATTTCTTTTTAATATTATTGGCTAATAATAATTAAATTATTGCAATTCTTTTAATTGATTCTTTTTTTATTAAATTTCATTTCTTTCTAATTTTATTGGATTATTATAAATTTAATAAATTAGGTTTTTTATTGGGACAGTTTTTGATTTAATTTCATTTCTTTCTAATTTTATTAAATTATTATAAAATAATTAACTTAATTATTCAAATTGTTACATTTATTGATTAAATTTTATTTCTTTTAAACTTTATTGGTTAAGAATATTTAAATCAAATGAATTATTCAAATTGAGACATTTATTGATTAGATTTTATTTTTTTTAACTTCATTAGTTAATAATAATTAAATTTAATTTATTTTTTAAATTGATACATGTTAATTAAATTATATTTCTTTTAAATTTTTATTGGTTAATTAAACTTAAATTATATTTTTTTTTAAATTTGGACTGTTTTTGATTAAATTTTATTTCTTTCTAATTTTAGTGGATTATTATAATTAAATTAAATTAATTATTCAAATTGAGTCATTTATTGATTACATTTTATTTTATTAAACTTTATTCGGTAATAATAATTAAATTACCTTAATTATTCAAATTGAGACATTTTTTGATTAAATTTTATTTCTTTTAAACTTTATTGGATTATTATTATTAAATTATACTTTTTTATTAAAATTATGACATATTTTGATTAAATTTTATTTTTTTAAAACTTGTTTGGTTAATTATAATTAATTTAAATTAATTTTATAAATTGATACATTTTTTGATTAAATTTTATTTCTTTAGAATTTTATAAGTTAATTTTAATTCAAATAAATTAGTTTTTTTATAATTGGTACAAATTATGTTTTAATTTTATTTCTTTAAATTTCATTGGTTTATTATATTTCAATTCAATAAATTCTTTAAATTGATAAATTTTTTGATTAAATTTTATTTCTTTCAAACTTTTTTTGGTTTATTATATTTAAATTAATTTTTCAAATTGATACATTGTTTGATTAAATTTTATTTCTTTTAAATTTTATTAATTAATTATAATTAAATTAAATTATTTTTTTTAAAATTGGGACACTATAATTAAATATAATATTTTTTGAATTTTATTGGTTTGTCATAATTAAATTAATTTAATTATTTAAATTTGGACAGTCTTTGTTTAAATTTTATTTCTTTCAAATATTATTGGTTAGATATTATTAATTAAATAAATTCTTTAAATTAATACAATTTTTTGATAAACTTTTATTTCTTTCAAATTTTTTTGTTAATTGTAATTTAATAAATTTAATTCTTTTATTGAGATATTTTTTGTTTCTTTTAAATTTTATTGGTTAATTATAATAAAATTCAATAAATTTTTTAAATTGGGACTGTTTTTAATTAGATTTAATTTCTTTTAATTTTTAAAATGGTTTAAATGTATCAGTAATATAGCACAAAACCTAGCACCAAGATACTTAAAATACAACATACAACATCAACTAAACACTTTAAAATTTGAGAGAATATAAATAAATATATAATCACAAAAACATAAAAGTAAAATAAAATAAATACAAAATGCATCAAGAACCGCACGAAATTTACATAAAAAAAAACATAATAAAAAAAACATCTTTTGACCGAAAAACGACCAGTTATATAAAAGTAAAAATTAATGAATTAAATGAGTTAAAATAAAATATTTTTGGTTGAATAAATCCAATTAAAAAATTTAAGAAATAAATTGTCAATTTAAATTAAGAAAATAATAAAAATTAGATTTAGATAGCACAAATAATTTCAAGGTCACATTTTGTTTTATCGCAATAAAAATAATACGCAAGGTTAAGGTCAAACTGTAGGTATATATACTGATGTGTTTTGACAAATTTTCCATTTTAATTTGCAGTATTGTTTTTGCAGTCTTATTTTCAGTCGGTTAATTGCCAGGACACGACAACTCTCAGCTGGTTTGCATTGACTTATGATTTTAACGTGTACCTGCTACACCAAGCAAAGTTGAGATAAATCACCTATAATATAAAACAAAAATCAATAAATTTATAGCATATAAACACTCCAACTCACCTTGAGGTTGTTTGTAAAATCGTCAATGAGACAAACCCTAAACTATAGAGACACAAAAAGTGATAGAGAAATAAAATAATGCAGATTAACACAACCTATTATAAAACATTCATCCAAACTTTTAACATGTAGCCATCCGAAGTTGAAAAAACCCTTGTATTAAATTAATTTAGACATTTTTGAGATATTTTTAAAATTTAATGTTGAGGAAACTTATCCACATTTTTTTGAAAATGATGAAATTTCTTAGTAAGATTTATTTGAAAATTGAAATTAATTTAATATTTCCATGGACTTTCAGACATTTCTGAGGAAACAATTCCATTTCGCGATGAAGAAGAAATCACATTGTACGATTTATTTAAAAATTGAAATTAATTTAATATTTCCATAGACTTTCAGAAGTTGCTAGGCCCTCAACAACACCTGAGACTCTAACAAAAAAGCATACACTGTAAATTTTATTTATAAGTTATAAAAAATTATTCTTCTTACAGAATTTCGGAAATCGATAAAATACGAATTATCAATGCCATGGAAAATGATGAAGCCTATTTCCATTTTGGAAAATTATTAGGAATATCCAGAAATTTCATCAAAACAATAATATATAAATACCGGAAATTTGGGAAATTGTCACAAACCAAGATTGGTGGCAGTAAATCCAAAATTTTGGAAGAACATGGCAATAAACTAATTGATTTTGTCGAGAAAAATGTTTATGCTTCATTAGAGGAAATGAAGAACTTCCTAATTTCCAAAAATTTAAGTGTTTCCACAAATACTATTTCCCGTTTTCTTGGAAATCACCTCATAACCACCAAGCAAATAAGACCATCGGTGGCTGAAAGAAATTCAGATCGCGTCTTGGATCTCAGAATGGAATACACGACGCGATATTTAGAAGAAGCATTGATGGAATCTGAATTAATATATATTGATGAATGTGGCTTTAATACTTGGACAAGCCAGAAACTTGGAAGAAATAAAAAGGTGAGCGATTATACACCACACTTCCAACGAACCGAGGGCGAAATATGTCCTTGGCTCTCTCAATTGGAGTCAATGGACCAGTCAATCATAAATTAATAGTAGGATCCTATAAAAAGGATACCTACCAGATCTTCATCAAAGAAATAACTGTAAAATTGAATGGAGCTGGATATCGCTTAATCCACGACAATGCTTCAATTCATGGAGGTGCAATATCTATAAATAATGTTATTGAACATTTACTACCATATAGTCCTTTTCTGAAAGTGTGTTCAGTAAAATCAAATTCAATATTCGGAAATCTATATCAAGAGCAGGTGGATTCAGTTCCATGAATTTCCAATCCAGATTCGATTTTTAGAAGGACGCACTGGATAACGAGCTGGTGAAAGAAGACTACAGTGATTTAACTAATTACTTTGTGCATATTAGGAGATTTTTTCGGAAATGTATAAAAAAAATACATATTTTTGGAGATTAGTTATTGTTACTGACTTGATTTCCTAAATATTATTTATAGTAATATATATGAAATAGTTGATCAAAGTTATATTAAAGAGCTTGAATTATGATCATATTTCCTTATGAAATAAAAATTCAACTCTTAAAATTTAACTTTAAGTTATATAACTATATAAAAAATAACTTACTTAGCAGCCATTTAAAAAATGGCTGAAATGCATTTATTTTTTCACAAAATAAATTCCGCCAAGTTGATTTATGTATCAACTTGAATTATAGTGGAATTTATTTCAATGAGGCTTGGAGTATATGAATGACTTCATTATGAATTTATTGATATTGATTAAATGATTTGTGATGCTGCGAATTGACAATGTTTATTTATGAACTTCCGACAATTATGTGAGATGTGAAATGCCAAATAAACGTTTGAGACTGAAAGTTTGCATCTAGGGTTTTACTTAGATTCGCTTAAAATTTATCATTTATTTATTTATTTTATTTTTCGGTCGAAAACCAAAACATACAGCAAGATAGCAAACTCTATATACGATTCGAGATGTGTAAGTGCGGTATATCTGCCAATATCTCGTGCTCGTGAAGGTTCTGGTGTGCGTAACGCCAGAACCCAAACGTCAAATCATAGAACTAAATAGCGAAAGCAAGAAGCTCGAGATTGGGTCTTTTGGCTCAGCTTTCTTGCACTCAATTTAGATAAAATCGACATAAAATTTCAAACGACAATCGGCTCAAAATTATTAACACCGAGTAGTCCAGTGGGCATTCATTAAATACAATGTGAACATAAATAGATCACAAGGACAAAGAAATGGAAAGGGTAGCGGGGGAAATTGCGAAACCGTTGCAACAGTTAAAATGAAAAGCCATCGGAAAAAGATTAATCCGAATGACCAAAATCATGAAAAGGAATAATTTAAATAATATGTAAGGGTTAGGGGTTAGGGAAAATATGGGCGGAACGCTGCGCAAATTTTCGGAAATAATTAAAATATTTATTATAAAACTGTAACATAAGGGCCGAACGCTGCTCAAATTTTCCGAATTAATTAAAATACTTAACGAAGATTGTAAAGTAAAAGTGGAATGCGGCTCAATTGCTTGTATAATATTCTGATAAAACTGTAAAATAAGGATGGAACGCGGCTCAAAATTTCTGAAATAACAAAAATACTTTATTGAAAACTGTAAAATAAGGATGGAGTACGGTTAAAATTTTATAGGCTCCTATTTATTCGCTATGTATTTTTACTAAACGCTATGTATTTTATTAGTGCTTTTATGTATTTTTTTCTAAGTAAATATTTATAAAATGCTAAGTATTATATTAATTATATAAGTAAAAAAATAGAATTCATTAGGTATTTAATTATTTTATTATAGGTAATATTTTTAATTTTTATAAGTAAAAAAATACAAAAACTAAGTAAAACAATGAAAAATTCATAAGAATAAACAAAAGTGACACAATAAAAAAATCCATAAAAATACAAAGACTATTTCACAAAGACTATTATAAAAATATTTGAAATTATGGTTTTAATAAGACTTTTTTAGCTTTAGTTGGTCTTCCTCTTGGTAGTTTAAAAGTTTCTTCGTCCTTAAGAACTCGATTATTTGACTCTAGATTATTGTTAGCACTTGGCGTGAAGGGCGTGTATCCTTCATACCAAGTATTGTGTGTCGTAAGCCACATCATATTCATATAGTCTAAAAACTCAGTCGCTTTTTTTTTGTCTCCATTTTTTAACAAATAGAGAACTTGCTTTTTCAAAAATGACTTGGCTTTGTGACAATTGAAGTTGATCTACATCTTCAATTAATTCGTTTTGATCTTCTTTAGCTACTAAAGACTCGATTTTTTTGACACAATTTCTACGCATATGTGCCAAACACATCACAATTTCATTTTTATTAAAAACTTGTGAATAAGCTTTACGTATAGCGTTAGAAGCATCAGAAATCAATACACGAGGATTGAAAAATGATGCATTTATTTTTTTTCAAGCCAATATTGATACTTGAAAAAATAAAATTAAAATCAGCAGTTTTTTCATTGGTACATATACCTAGGCCAAACGAATGAAAATGCCTATCTAAATCGGTTGTACCAATGATTAAAATTGGATAGCCCTGCCAAACCAGTTTATAAGTTGCATCAGCATTTAAAATTGTTGATGCTGAGGCTAGCTTAAGTAATCTTATTGTACTTATAAAAAATCTAAATTTAAAGCCGTGGTTTTCTTCATCTTCATCGCTTTCTTCATTACTCTCTTCACACTCATATTCATAGGAATAAGTTATTTTATAATTGACTACAAAGCCTTCATCTTTTAATTCTGGTATAGAAGATGATGATTGAAGCCAATTTTCAAGCTCACCTAAACTTATTACTGGTGGCCCGTAAACTTCATTTCTAATCTTGTTTAATTGATTTCTTAATTGTATAGTAGTAGGAACAGGCTTTATACCTCATTCATGAAAGATTTCTAACATTCTCTTAGGTTTTAGTTTCGTTAGATATTGCAGATTTAAACATGTTTTCTTCATGTTTATGCTCAGCCTCTGAATAACTTCGTCTGATCTTAAGTCGTAAAGTAAATGTAATGCAGAATCACATTGCTTGCCTTTAAATTTAACTTGATTGCATCGATAGGAAACTTTTTTACCTTCTTCAGTTTTGTTGGAATAATAGTAACTCCATATCTTCTGTTCTTTAATTGCATTTTTTGCTTCTTCAGCTCATGAGTCTAAACTTTGGACACTTTTTTGGCTCGTAGTTTCTTTAAACTTGTAACTTCAATATCAAACTCAAAATCAGACTGATAATCTTCAACTTCTGCAAAATTATTAGCCATTATAAGTTCAGTATTTGTTTTAATTTTGTTTATAATAAATAAAGACTTTACGTAGAAAAACATACCGCTTTATTGAAAGTTTGTAATAATTGTCGAAAGAAAATAAGATCTAAGAACATCTTAGAAAAAATTAAGATTTATTGATGGATTTTATTAATTGACATATCGTTTTTTTTATTTTACATAGTTTTTAATTAATTACTTAGCGAATGTATTAAATATCTAAAATTAATTAATTAACATAGAAGTGTTTTACTCTACTGATACTGTGTATTTATCTATATAGAAAGTGTTTATAAAATACATAGCGTTTAGTAAAAAATACATAGCGAATAAATAGTTCTCAATTTTACATAAGTAAAATATTTTCATAAAGCTGAGGAATAAGGACGGATCCCTACAAAACATTTAATAATAATAATGATAATAGTAAGGATAATGGTAATTATAATAATAATAATAAAAATAATAATAATAAATATAATGGTAATGGTAGTAAAAAGAATAATAATAATAGTAATAACAGTGACAATGAATTAGAATAATACATATAATAGTAACAATGATAATGCTAGTAACAATGATTGTGGACATAGTAGTTATAATAGGAATAAGGGTAAAAGAGAGACTGTGAAGATATAACATAACAAAGGGTATACAGGCCATAGTAAAATCAATAATACGAACAAAAATAAGAAGGACTATGGAATGGACATAGCGTTTAGTAAAAAATACATAGCGAATAAATAGTTCTCAATTTTACATAAGTAAAATATTTCATAAAGCTGAGGAATAAGGACGGATCCCTACAAAACATTTAATAATAATAATGATAATAGTAAGGATAATGGTAATTATAATAATAATAATAAATATAATGGTAATGGTAGTAAAAAGAATAATAATAATAGTAATAACAGTGACAATGAATTAGAATAATACATATAATAGTAACAATGATAATGCTAGTAACAATGATTGTGGACATAGTAGTTATAATAGGAATAAGGGTAAAAGAGATACTGTGAAGATATAACATAACAAAGGGTGTACAGGCCATAGTAAAATCAATAATACGAACAAAAATAAGGACTATGGGAATGGACATAACAATGAATAATATAGCGGCATAAATTAACATTTGAAAGAAATAAGAGAAGAATGGGACCTAAAAATCGAAATCGACAACAGGCCTTCTATCGGCAGCTCGTTGGACCCATGGGTCTTTCGATCAATTACAGCATTAGTAATAGCGCTCACTTTATGTGGACGATCCACCCACTCGAACAAAGTTCCAACGTTGCTTAGCAACGGGTGCCGAGTGGTAATCGAAAATATTTGTATGGGGTGTTCTGGGTAACAACCATATATATCTTCAAAATCTCAGCACCCAAAAACCCACCAAGTTTGTGTTTTCATATTAATATATATTTGTATGTTTTCAAATATAAAATTCAAATGGATGAAAATTTATCAAATATAGTCTATTTGGCGTTAAAAAAGACAAAAATTATTAAAAAAGTAGAAAAAATACAAAAAAAATGTAACAAAATAAATAAAACCTTTAAAAAGTATTAAAAAGCAACAAAAACTAACAAAATCATCCAATTTCATCAAAAGCTCTTATATTTTAGAAAATAACTATGAGAATTAAGCTTAGAATGTCATTAGAAACTTAAATAAAAGAGAATCATGAAAATCTAATAACCAGAGGAAAAGTGATGAAATATAGTAAAAACGTTTAGGCGTTTTGTTTTATCGCATCAAAAAATATGCGTGTAAAACCCACTATATAAATCGATGCCAGATCGACATAATTTAGTGTTATTTTTTCAAAGAATTTATCATCGCAACTTCGAGAACCTTAGAAGTAAGGGACATCTATGTTTGGTTTTATTTTAGTTTTATTATTGTCGAATCATTACTTAATTACAGAGAAAATTCTTGAAAAACCATTGATATATTAATTAGGTCATTTTTATTAAACTATTTTCATGATCGTCGTATTTGGAATTTAGTTAATTAGTTCATTTTTTAGGATCACTACCAGTAAATTTGGGTCTTAGTTACTCCATTTCATTATTCTAATTTAATTTTAATATGCATCGTCTAGATACAAAATGTGAATATTAAATAAATAATTTTTAAAATTCTATCGAAAGAAAATAATTATTTAGTAAATTCTAAGCTGGAAAACGACCTTCCATCGATTAAGTCCCGTGAAAGCCTCGCTTCCATGGTTCTTAATCTATAAGATAATTTCTATGATCATACGTCCGTTATTCCTAATCAAAAAATGAAAATTTTGTTATTTATAATTTTAATTATTATTATCATTATTCACCATTATTGATTATCATTAATTTTTGAATATTAAAAATCAAGCATGCAAGTGAACAAAATGATCTTGACCCAACTAGTTTCGAGCTAGTAATTCTACACCATAAACCTCAACGCCATATCACTCGGTGGAGCGCGACTGGTCATGAGGAAGTTCCAAATATTATTCGTAACAACCAGAAAGAACAAGAAGAGGGATTATAGTAATTAACTGTCACTCAAAATGATCTATAAATCGTCTAATGAAAATGAATCTAACTAAAGAAAATGAAGTAAATAGAGCAAGGAGTTTATGAAGTAATGTGAATGAAAATTATTCTCTTAACTCTATTATTCATATTAAAATATCTATTAAAATTTAAAGAAATATTATTATTCATCAAAGTATCACGATAATTATATATATTTTCGAGTTACAAATTTTAGATCTAGGAACCATGTAAGAAAGGAATAAGTTTAATTTGAATAAAACAATTTTTTATTGTGTTATCTTCACATTCAAATTTGTTTTTATGACCATATAAAGTTTCAGCCAATAAATAAATATTTTATAAAAATGAATGCAATTAAAAATTTAAATAAAGACTTTTTTAAATTTTTCATAACGGAAAAGTTCGAATCACTACAGCTAACTATAGTAACTATAGAGCCGAAGATCTTCAAATAAGAAATGAGACATGCAGTGTTCTCCCCAGGCCCTTTTATATGGGCGGCCAGCCTTGCTGGTTTTATGTATCGCCCGGCTGATTTTATGAACCAACTGTTTATATTTTGATCCGTCCATATTATAAACCATGTGTAGTACACTAATTATGGAAGTTTATTGCAAAAACAGAATTGTCAGTTAATCATCAAATCATTTATCTAGTTTCTTTTATAGCGTTGAGTATTTTGGTAGTAATATTGCATACTCTTTTTTTATCCACCCGCTTACTATTTCACTCCGCCCGGCTTAAAAAAATCTCTGGGGATAACACTGCTTACATAGTAGAAAACTAGTTGTACTGTGAGAAACATTATTTTAATCTAGGATACCGAGATAAACAGGATTACTTTTGTTAGTTTGGTTTTTGTATTAGAATTAAAAGAGTTATCATTAAAGATTTAATTGATTATATATAATTGAAAAGGCAAAAATGAAGACCAGATCTTTATTATTAATTACAATAAAACTCACTTAAATTGACAGTTTTCATCTAGGTGTAGCGATTTTCGAGAAAAATTCAAAACTAGAAAATTCACTATTTGGAAAAAATCCAACAATTTGAGATATTCTCTCAAACAAGAAATCAATATGTGTGTAAGAAAAATTTTTATATCGCTCTACTCACATATTTACCAAGTAACGAAATACACAGAAATCAATTATAATTGAGGAAATCTAATAAATATTGTATGATATCATCATTCTGAGGCTAAATTTATTGTTATTGGATGTGTTTAGTCTCAGTTGAGCTCGATAATTTTGTTTGTATCATCCTAAACCGAGTATCAATTCTAATTAAAAAATCCTTAATTGTTTTAGTGCAACAAAATCAAGCTAAAACTCTGGATGTTGGGAGGTTTCGACAGGACGTAGCCTATATCCACGCAAGGCTTTGGAGCAAAGTCAGCGATGCGGCAGGATGGCAGAAACGTGGAAGCAACCAGAACAAGCCAAGAGGCTCGCTCAGCATAATAAATTACTCAGATCGCAACACTCTGAGATTACGATGGAAATAGGAAAGTTATAAAAGAAAATCAGCAGTTGATACGGAAAAAAACCATCCGAAATAAGATTAGACACCATCCAAGTACGGCGAAAGTGCCGCATGTATGTCAAAGCTTGAGCATTACAGGAAATTGTGCTCACTTTTAGCTAACATTCTACCAATTTGTTACAGTTTCAATGTTGCTTAGCATCGGGTACTCAAAAAATACTGTGGGTTTATGGTATTAACCTTATTCCCTACATATAACTTTTCTTGCCCCAATGGTTAGCCGTTTCTAAGCAACGTTGGTAATGTAACCACTGGTTATAAGATCGCCAAAGGTGAGTGCTACGAAAGAACTGCTAAGGCCCGATCTCCTAATGGGTTCAACGCATAACCGTTAGAAGGTCTGTGTGCGATTTTCCTAATTTTGGTCCCTTTTACATAAATTAACACTTTCTTAAATCACATCTTACCCGAACCCTAGTTCACAATTCCACTTGGATGGTTTTATTCTTAACTCTACAAATTAATGAAACTGAAGAAAAGAGACAAAAATCACATAGAGATTTATTCACGGATACTTTAAATAATTTAGTTCGATGTCGAAGTGGGTAGCGCGTGACGTCTAGTGCGTTCTGCCTTACCTGGATAGCGCGGTAAGGGTAGGCCAACTGGGCCGGCGCGAATACTAGTGGATACGTTACGGCATTGTCCTCTTGGCAAGCCGATAACGCCACTTCTAGGCTGCGAATTTGTGTCTTTTGCGGCTGGCAAAGCTGTCTTTTTTCTGCCCACCTACGCTGAGCAGCGGTCAATTTCTGATACAGCGTCTTCATCTTCCTGAGTTCTATATCTGAAGCAATTGTGCATTTTCCCGACGTGAGCGCACTAATTCTCTGCTCAAAGTGTTGAGTTGATCTATATCTGTAATTAATTAAATTATTGGTAGATATTACATCTTTATTTGTACAAGGTCCCTTTGTTTTAAAAGAACTTAACCCTTCACCTATAGGTCTAAAAGCTTATTAACTATCTGTTCCATTTAACAGTGTCAACTATCATATTACCCTATTAAATTTATTCCTATAAAAAAATCAAACAATAATGAATTAAAGAACGAAGACATTCAGGGTCCAATTTTATTTATACTAATACATCAACATCGGAATGGATTTGAGTTAGAGGAGTTCTGGCTCCGTCTTGGTCGATCACGAGCGTATGAATGATCCTGCCTCTCTTTAATCTGGGAGTTCTCTCCTCGCATCTCCTTGGGGAGTATCCTTCTCGGAACCACCACATACATAGCTGGGGCAAGTTCTTCCAATATTGGATCCTCCAGCTCGTAGGATACGCCATACGACGGGGCGTATCCGTCGATTCTTGGAATCCGGCCGGCGGCGATATCGGAGTTCACCCTGGCTAAGTGGTATCTAGCCATCTCCACTTGGCGGTCCATTTGTTTCTGCCGTTCCTCGAGAAGGATTAATATATACTCGGCGTGGCTCCGGCTCTCACGGGCGGGTTCCGGCTTGGTTCTCTTTTTATCGCTACATGAGGAAGGTCCACGTCATCGTAGGTTTTCCAACTACTTCCTTTGAATTCCCATACGGGTGAGATTAAAAAGCCCGCATCCCACATTTCCTGCCTGAATCTTGCGGTAGGCCGTGCAGGGAAGCGTACTATGACTTGCGAGGCATCGTTCCATGATTCATCTAAGACGAAAATTTGTTAGCTAACTTCTTGTCATGAATAGGACTGGTAAAAGTCTGGTCACTCATGTGGTCCCGATTTGAACTAGGTATCTATGCGAAAATCTTTGCTGTCAACTATTTACCGAACCTAGTCTATACTCAACCATCTAATTAAACATCTTATTTCCTATTCGATGGCGACTAAATTGTGAGTGTGTTGATAACTGAGGTTATGTTAGGCATTATACCTATATTTACCATAGCATTAATAGACAATTTCTTGGACGACAACAATGAAGATTTCAAGAACAATTCGACTAAAACTATATGGTGCACTAAATCTATGTTATATCATGCATTAAATCTAGCATTACCTAAATATTAATAAACAATTATTTGAATAACGTAAGGAAGATTTCAATAACGATTCGACTGAAGTCACGTTAAGCATTAAATCTATTATTACCAAGATATTATTCGACCGTTATTTGAATGGAAACCGAAAGATTTGGATAAATGATAGTGATTCTATTAACGTCTAAAAATTATCATTCCCGATCAAAAATATCCTGGATCGACCCCGTGATCATGACATTAAGAGATTTTGGCCTTTATGCGAATGGCTTATTTTTATTCAGATTAATATCGGCATCTTAACCTTGTCGGATAGTGTGGTTGTCATCATAGATCTAACTGGCTCCTCTCTCGATTGCCTATTTACCTGATTTGGGTTTCGTTTTAAACTCCTTTGAATTTTATTGGAACTCATTGCGTTCGGGTCAGTCGTCACATAAAATTTACGATTAGATTTAATGAGGTCTGATAATGTAACGAGAGTTTACCTGCTAGTTGTCTGCTTCCATCCGTTGTGGTTCGCTCATTAATGTTTTCTTGTTGTCGGCGAGGGCAGCGATCTCCTTTCAATAAGTCCGTGCGAGTTTGTTGGGTTGGTCGATGCATAATAATTGTAGAATGAATTTTCTCTCATCCACTCGTTCTTTATATAAGTCCACTCACCAACACACCACTAGCTGAATCGATATGGATTGTGCATGGTGACGTGGTGTGCGTTATAATTTTGTTAATTTAGTAACAGAAATCATTTCTCTGATATTGCTGAAGTGGCTCACATTACCGCCATCTGGTTGATGATTGGGTGTGTTCTGGTGTTCTGGTGTTTCTCTGTCATTGCATATGTTTGATTTCCACTTGTGTGTGCGATTTGTGGAATTGTTACATTGACTCTGTTGTTCATTTATTGCGATCAGATTACCTACTAGTCTTTTGTACCGATTTGGTAAGAAATTTTTATATTTGATACTTGATTTACTTTATCATATGTCTATATAGATTTTTTGTTATCACTGTTCAGTACCATTGTACTCCCGTATTATCCTACAATATACATCTTTTGGCTATGATCCTCCAGTATTAGGTTTTTACGAACGGATTTATGGTCGATAATCGAGTGAGTTTCGCGAGTGCTCTCGTGCTGGCCCGCTGAGTTACAGTGGATTCAACATCGATCGTCCATTGATTATCCTCCGATCACGGATTATTGTCAACATGATTTTTGATTGTCTGTCTATTATTATGTTATTATGATCCAATCATTGTCAGTAAAGTCGATTTCAATTTCATGGTATATGGTTCACTCTACTTACTAAAGGTTACTACAAATCGACTGGGTCCTATTTATATATCTGTCATCTACGTCTAACCGAGATCAATTAATTTTAACGTCAATGCTCTTATTACTGAGTTGTCAATGTCAGGATATCATATCGATCATATCGTTGGTAGCTTAGGTAGTATTATCCTATTTAATGCCTCTATTTTTGAAAAATTTCGAAGTTAATGGGACTCTCTTATTTTATCTCTTCAATTTTTAGAGTTTAGTTACCTTCATGTCCATATTATTAAAGAACTCAAATTATTTGATTACCTTTACGTAAGCGTTATGGCGGGTAAAATGCTTAAATTATTCGATTACTTATATATATATATATATATATATATGTATATTATGATTCAAGAGCTTAGATTAATTGTCTGGCTTTACATGAGTAATAGGTTTACATTATTTGGTTTACTTATATATATTATAAAAGAGCTTAGATTAATTGATTATCATTAGGTTTAAATTCTTTGATTTCATATCTATATTATTAAAGATCTTAAATTAATGGACGTAACAACGCTTCTCGACTCCTTCCTCACCCCCTTCTCTTGTTTGACCTTAGGGTTATTTATGTCGATATTAGAATATTATGAGTGTCCACTGGACTACTCGGTGTTTATGATTTTAAGCCGTTGTGATATAAATTTAGGTCGATTTTATAGGAATCGGGTGTTTAAGGAGAGCCCAAAAGACTACTCCTTTATTTCCCGAATTCCCTTATGACGGATAATATTGACGTTCGGGTTCCTGCGTTGTTCACGCCGGAACCTTCACGGGCACAAATTATTGGCGGATGAACCGCACTTACACAACTCGATTGGGGTGTGTAGATTTTAATTACTTGTGGTGCTGTTTCGGCTGTGGGCCGGAAAAATTTCGACAAATAAAACATGTTTCATTAAAGCATTTATTCATTGTATAATCTGCATATCATAATTTGGCATGTAATTGGCATCATCCTTGGCATACAATTGGCATTATTGACACATGTAATAACATTTCCCCACGCAGACGCCCAAACAGAGTTCACTTGAGGTTGTTTGTGCGTTGTGTGGAGAAAGTGACACTTACAAAGTAAAATCGTAGACTTAGTCTTTGAAACGAGTTTTTTGGTGCAAAACTGCAAATTATATATTTTTTTCTGTGAAAATGAATCGGTATATATATCTGTTCTGTGACCCTAACCTTGCTTGTAAAATTTAATGCAGTAAAACAAAATTTGACCTTGAGGTTATTTGTCTAATCTAATTTTTAATTTTATTATTTTTATGATTTAGTTTGACAATTTGTTTCTTTAATTTTTTATTGAATATTTCCAATTAAAATTATTTAATTTTTCTTCTACTTTTCATGAACTCTCATTCTTTTAATTAAATTGTCAATTTTTGGTCAATTTTCGGTGTTTTCTTGTTATTTCTGTGTTTATTTCGTGCGGATTTTGTTGCATCTTGTTATTATTTTAATTTTATTTTTATGTTTTCGATATTATATTTTAATTATTTCTTTCTCGTATTTTAAAATGGTTATTTGATGTTTTATGGGTCTGATTTTAAATCTGCGTGTTATGTTTGCGTGCTATTACCTATTCATTTAAACAAAACCTTGTTCTGGCCTAACAATACCATCACTTATTTTTGTATGTGAGTTGCAATGACGACAATAATTTAGGCCACATTGAGCAAACCCTGTAACCACACTACAATGTACTTCCAAGCAAAATATCATAGCAAACCTAATCACATTTTGCGAACGTCTAACCATTAGGATACATTTTTAACATGTGCCAAATAGAAGCAAAATTATTTGTACGGGTTTTCCTGTGTAACACCTATATAGTTTAAATCTGACACTTAGAAACTCACCTTTACTCTCTGCATTTTTGGTGTTTATTTTATGTACTATATTTCGAGTTTTTAAGGGTGATTTTGTTTTTTATAATAATCATTTTAAACAAATTTCAAGGTTATTATTGTACTAGACCAGTGAACTTCAAATTTTTTACATTTCGGAACTCTAAGTTTAAATGAAATTTTCTTGGAGCCCCACAGCAAAAAGTTAGAAAACTATGGTATCTATGTTCAATGTTAAGCTGTTTTTCATAAAACATTAAACTTTTGCTCTGAAATATAAAGTTCATCAGTTTAAGAAATTTAACAAAGAAATTATTAATTCATTTTGATTCATGTTTTTATCGTTTATAAGGGTAAAACGAAATAAGTTTATCCTTCATCGTTAACCTTAACATAAAATTTTAAAGGAGTTAATGCCATTCATATCTCACAAATTACAATAAAAATATACTGCTTCAAGTTTCAGGTAGTGTGGGGGACTTCGGTAAGGTTGAATCTTCTCTCT